>CM029361.1:16298500-16372409 GCA_017140985.1 Hormaphis cornu
ATTTGTCAGGATTTGATCTAGTCCCAAAATGTTACACATGCCTAAAATAAAATTTTATGTGGTATTTACTGTAACAATTTGAGCACTCCTCTAACAACATCATTTCAAACTTTCAAATTTTTTGATGATAAAGTCTAGAATTTTTTTTTATTCAAATAGTAATCAAAATTTTATAAAAAGCTTCAACTAAGGTACTACCGGAGTTCATAGATCTTTCATTAAAGGTACTTACTTTAATATCAGATCATTTCTTCTGTACAAAAACTTCATAACAAATTTCAAACTTTTTCTGTACAATCCTCCATAATTCCCAATTTTGTTTTTTTTTTTTTGGAGTTACTCAAAAAGTAGGCAACATTTTATAAGAAATGCTTTAATTAAAGTACCACTGGAATCCATACTTAGAGGCACTGAATTGAAATTCTGAGTATTCCTTCTACTCAAGAAGTTGTTGACGAAAAAAAATTAAGAAAATATCATTGTAAAAATAGAGGGCAAATTAATCAATCAGTGAAATAAGGCAGAAATTATCACTTTAAAGTAGGTACCTGTTATTTTTTATACAACATGTTACAAAAAGCATGGTTGAAAACTGCCTAATACTACATTTTATATGCAAAAAATTTCTTTTGATTCATTAAATTATATTGTTTTTTATGAAAATAAATTGGGAAGTATGGAAAAATTTGGGTCATGAATAATTTTCAGTTTCTCTTTTGTAATTTCTGACTATTTTTGCCTACAGCTAACATTTTTGTATGGAGCAAGCACAAATATACCAGTTACACTTTTCTTGGTCAGAAATTTCTTTCTCTAAGTTTCTTTTTTTGTTCTCTCTTCAACCAAGTACAAACTATAAATATAAACAGGGTAAATGCATAATTAGTGAAAAACATTTATACAAATAAAACAGAGGTAAATTAAATATAATACTATAAACTAGATGTAAAAAATTACAACATTTTAAAGCTTTTAACAGCCTGTTATCAATACAAAAGAGAAAAAAGAATTGATCAAAACAGTTTATTTTTCAGGATGAAAGATAAAAAAGAAAAAAAGTATCGGGATCACTCTAGGTCGCGTGGGTAGTTGACTAGGCATATTATTTTGAAGTTTTTTTTATCAGATAGAACATTTGTTTTTACATAACATATCTTCATTTCAATTCTTAAATAACAAATTTATGTGAGATACAAATATTTTCTTTAAATATGTCTAAGGTAAGACCAATTTTTGACATTTTCCAATTTAAAACGACTAAAAAAAATAATTATGACTATTGATTTTCGAAATTTTTAGTATCTTACGTATATACTTGCTGTTAATCTTGTGTTTCAAAACTTTTTCTTGAAAATTAAATCTTTCATCAAACAAAAATCACAACAAAAAAAAATGGAAATTTTTGAAAATTTTGAAGTTCTATATTTAGCTTTAAAATTGTCAAAACCACTTAAAACTTGGTCCAGGTTTATATTTTATCTATATAAATATTGTGTAAAAATTTCAGCTAGATCAATCTATTGTTTTGGAAGTTATGGTCAAAAAACTAAATCGATTATGACAAAAAACATGTTTGCCATGATTTTTAAATTTTTTGGTCAAATTTGACCTACTTTTTATCTTATAATTTTTTCAATTCGAATTTTAGTTTTTTTAAAGTACAATTAGAGAGCCAAGACCTTTCATTAGAGGTATTGAACGTAAAAATCGGAGCATTCCTTATACCCTAAAAAGTGTTCACAGAGAAAAAAAAAAAAAAGCCGGGATCAGTCTAGGTTGGGTGGGTCACTAGTTTAGAAGTTGTGGTTTAAACGCATTATTTTATATTTAAAAGCAACGATAAATCATTGCCTTCGAAAATAAGATTGTGAGCGAGTTTAGTTGTCTTGTATAAGTTCTGGAAAAAAACAAATTTAACAATAAATATGGTCCAAAAATTACAAAAATTCGCGTATAAAGAATATTAATTAAAATAACGTGTGAAAATTTCAAACCATTTCGACCATTATTTGAGGAGTTGATACGATTTTAGTATCAATTGCATGATAGTGCACATAATTTCATTGTTATATCCAAATTGCAACGTTTTTCAACACTTATTTGTACGCGTTTGGAATCTATTGTGCAGATTATTTTGAACTTTTTTTTATCAAATAGAACATTTTTTTTAAAATTTTAATTTTTAAACGACTAAAAAAAAATTGTGACTATAGATTTTCTAAATTTTTTAGTTTCTTTTGTATGTATTTGTTGTTAACCTTGTGTTAAAGTTTCAAAAACTTTTTCTCAACAATTAAATCTTTCATCGAACAAAAACCACAAAGAAAATGCAAAATTTCAAAAATTTTAAAGTTCTATACGTAGCTCAAAAATTTTCAAAATCACTTGAAACTTGAACCAAGCTTTTTATCACTATGTAAATATTATTGGTCAAATTTGACCTACTTAATTGATTATAATTTTTTCAATTATAAAATTTTTACACCCTTCAAAGTACAATTAGAGAGCCAAGACCTTTCATTAGAGGTATTGAACGTAAAAATCGGAGCATTTCTTATACCTTAAAAAGTGTTCACAGAGAGAAAAAAAAAACGTTATTGTAAAAACAATACATTCTTTGCTGACACTCGGAATCTAACAACACTTTTTGGAAACAGATAACATAAGTCAAGTTATCATACCTACAATATGTCTAATGTTTAATGTTATTCTTATGCATTTTAACAACAGAATCTATACCATAAAACCGATATTACTAGAAAAAACAACACTATGTTATGTGATTAGACTCTACTCCATTTAGGTAATTGTCACACCCTACCCTAAGTTTTATACATTTCAAAGAGAATAAAATGATAATCATTTTCCGATAGATGATTTAATTTGTTTAATTCCATTGGAACTTTAGAAATAAAAAATGTTACAGATATATGCTGATAAAACTAATTCGTATAATTTAGCATACATTAAAAAATTCAATAAAAATAAGTCTTAAAAACATGTTTATAAATAGGTAATATAAATACAAATATGTCTAGATTTACTGGAACCCCAGAAACAATAAAACTGTATTAAAGTATGCTGATAAAATTCAGTCCAAAACTGAGTTGTAGACTGTAGTACTATGGACATTTATACCTAGTTCATAACTCTCGTAATTATTCATAATACAAACCTATGTAGTTAAAAAAATTAATTTACCTCTTGATAGTAGCTATTTTAAAAGAATCAATGGCCTAAACGGTAGCGTAACACTTTTGTTCAAAATTGATTTTTCTGGTTCAACAACTCTCCACTTGTGTTTGAGCAAATGTACATGGCAATACTATCAATTTAAGTAGAGTAATGATATTTTCATTTCATTCAGAGTATTTTTTGTACAGATACCACTGCTTTGATATCATACTTTGAAAAAAAAAAACACTATTATAAAACCAATGTTTTTTCCTTACAAAATATATTTTTTCTTCATTTTACAAAATAAAATTTTAAGTTATACTTTTTGTAAATATTAAACACAGTCTATGTTTAATATAGCGTAGGATACTTTCGATAAAAGTAAATTGTTGACACCTACTTATCTTTTGACTCTTTGTAATGATATCACAGATTTATTATTTTGTAGACATCAATATATTTATTAAATTCAATAAAAATAGAAAGTTTTGATAAATTTTTTTGATATGACATTCTTAACCCCAATTTGGTATCACAGTTATTAACAAAAACTAAAATGTCTTACCAGCTAGTTTGTTGACTGCTTAAGGTTTAAGGTTGTCTGCTGTTCTTCAAAATGCTGACATGGACAAAACTGATGACGTTCTGCCATATTGAAGGACAATGTCTCCGATTTTTTCACTGAACACACAAACTGACCGCAGAGGTGTAGCCAAAGTCTAAACAAAACACACAATTTTGCATTGAAATCGGGTTATCATGAATACACACATACCTAAAATGCACAATGTTTTAATATTTATATTACATATTTTATTAATATTTTTAATATTTATGTTACCTTTTTTATTAATATTTTTAATATTTATATTATTCAACACAAGCGTTTTTTTTTTGTTCCCTAAAACGGAAAACATGGTAATTGTGCAAACAATGTATGTTCCGAATCGAATCGGTTTTAGATTTCCTCGGGAATTAATTGAACTATCCGAAATCGTGCAAATACACCAAATAGAATTGCAAGAACCCGTGCATTGAAACGGATGGACGCGTGGCGCGACGCGGTCCGATGACAAGCGACGCGGTTCGCAGAAAAAAAAACTTAGGATCGGACGAAAAACGCGAAAAAAGACCGGCTGCAAGAGACGATGGTAAAAATTTCCAAAAATCTACCTATCATAACGTAGGTTCCTTGTACATAAAAGCTAAAGAAAATTGTAAAAAAATAATGATAATTTGTGTTGAAAAAACTATAACCATCCAGTTAGGACGGTAGGGTGGATGTGGCGATTGACGACGGAAGGAAAGGGAAGGAATAAATTATTAATTTCAGTGCGCACAACGGACGTGTCACGCGCTTGCGCGTACGCAGTTTCTCAACAAACCCCCCCGAGTTCATACATAGTTCTGTTCCGCGTTTGCCCAGCTATAATTTATATGGATTTTGCGCACAAATAGACCACGACAACACGATTTTACTACAGTCTCCCGTCGCCAACGCACTCTAGTGAGTTGGACGGACGTGTCACGTGACCAATAGCTCTCAAAAAAATTTAATAAATTATAAAAATTTTTTTTTTATTTTAATATTTTATGACGCGACGAGTGACAACGTCGTCCGGATTGGACGCGGTTTCCTGAAAACCCACATTTTTATTCCCCAAATTTCCCGAAAAAATTTTTTGTCAACAAAAATTCCAAATTTCTTTTTAGAACACACTTCATATTACCGTAATTTATAGGTGTGTACACAATTTACTGAGTACATTTACTATTCATCAATCATCAGTCATCATAATGTAGATGACTGAAAAGAAAAATCCCTCCCATCAATGATCAAAATACGTAAATAGTGTCCGAATCTAGATGTATATTTTATACATCTATACAAGTTCCGTTTATTCCTTGTTACTTAATATGTTATTTCTTTGCTATTATGTTTAGCAATTGAACCGCTTAATGGATTTGTAAGAAAACTTGAGGCGTACACATTCTTTTTGTATTAATACGTATAGGTAACAAATGTTTAGGAATTATTAGGTACAATATCAACCAAACATAAAAAAAAAAAAAAAAACAGGACTTGATTTCTTGAATATTGCATAATTATTTTAACCCACTTCCCGATGTGGTAGAGGCCGACTTTGATCATGATGACAATAAAGTATGGAAAAGTCATTAAACACTGGGCTCTATAGGTTTACAGGCTTGTGTTCCCTTCTAATTTAACCTACTTTTCTAAAGTCCGATATAGCTGTTCATTAAATAACCATAGTTAACGGATAATCATAGTTTGTATCATGGTTATATTTTATGTCCCCCGGGAATCGAACTCCGACCACGCGGTATTAACCGCAAGTCGCAACGCATAACCTCTACGCCACACGGTCAACGCTAAATGACAATTTTTTCGGTATTTAGCATGTAATTACAACACTTTAAACTAAAATTTCCGATTATTTTTGTTTTCACCATTGTTTTTCTCCTCAAAGACTACATGTAAACCAATAAAAAAATGTATAAAAATTGCAAACAAAAGGCTGTCCGGTATAATAAGATGATATCAAAGAGGGGCTAAGTAATTCCTTACATTCATTATGATAGAAGTACGGCACGGTGATAAATAGCGCTGCTGTTGATCTATTTTTTTATAACCATTTTTAAAATATAGTGTTGAGAAAAATTTTGATCATACGGTCGTCGGTCGCGTCAACTTAAGGGTTTTATAATACAAATTACAATGATGGCGTAATAGAAAATAAACTAATTTTATTTTTGGGGTTAAAGCATAAGGTTTAGCTGACAAAACCAGTGTAATCTAGCGGTGTATTTCTACGATTTCGTCAACACCGCCGATAAAATGTAATAGTGTAATTATTTAGTAGAATTCATTTTCCGAGTTAACCACTCAACGTATTTGAGTATTTTAGATTCTGAGTGAAACGAAGAATATATTGGTTTTCACATGATGTGTGTTTTTTCTTTTTTTATCACTATGTAATCACGATAACTTCTTCAATAATGCTCCGATTTTTTACGACAGTATCTCTAATGATAAATATATGGGTATGTACAAATGGTACTTTGAGGGGTCATAGACTTAAGCGTCCCCAAAATTAAAAAGTTCCAATAAAAAAACTAAGCAAACATTAAAGAAAAAACATTATAATTTACGGCAAACGTGTTTTTGACAAAATCGATTAAGATTTTTGGCTATAACTTCCATAATAACTATCGGAATAAGTTGAAACTTTCACATAATATTAAAATTAGTAAGGTACATGTCTGATATAAATTTTTCTGATTCGAAAATTTTTAGTTGTTTTGTAGTATTTGTTTGATAAAAAATTTAATTTTCCACAAAAAGTTTTTGAAAGTTTAATATAAGGTTTCAAACATATAAATACATACATGTAACTAAAAAATTTCGAAAACCAGTAGTCACAATTTTTATATTTAATCGTTTAAAATTTTCAAAATCTTATCATACCTGTGATTTGTTTTTAGAAAAAAATTTGTAACTCACCCAAATTTGTTAATTAAGATTTGAAAATTAAATATAAAAGTAAAACTAAGTTTGTTATCTAAACAAAACTTTTTAAAAAAAATTCCAGTAGATTCTGAAAGCGTATAAAAAATTATTGAAATATTGTGTTATTTCGATTATAACAACAAAATTATGCATTGTTGTAGGGGGATTCCGACTTTTAGGGTAATTCTAAAAATAGAACATGAAATTACTCCGTGGTATTTGATATAATTTGTTGGGTTTTTTTGGATTTAGTTTTAAAATTATTTTCTCATGATGATAAATTTAAGATTCTGTAAAATTTTAAACTGTTTTCACCGTTTTTAATTCTAGCGCCTTGTACTAGTAAAAGACCAATAAAAAATTTTATTGTTACGGCACAATTTTTATATAATAGTTTAACTAAGCTCACTCAGAATCTTTTTTTTTTTAGTTAACAATTTCCTATTGTTTACAGATTTAATATAAAACTTCTATACAAACCTTCCAAAACAGTGACCCACACAACATCAAACTACCCACGCGACCTAGAGTGATTCTGGTTTTTTTTATTGTTGGACAGATAAAAATAACTTTAAGGGCGCTCGTTTTGCTATTTTTTAAATTATGTCCTGGAATATCGTACGACTTTATCTGAAAATATCGTAATTCTTTATAACTTCAATTTCAAATTCGCAAAATCGGGAATACGAGCGCCTTAGATGAGATTTTACTCTATCAAACAAAACATTTTTTCTCAATATCGGCCAATTACATATTTTGAAAAATAAGTTTGCGTTTTGGTATTTTTTCATACCGTATTATATTTATATTTTATACCATTTTGACCGTACCCGTTCTATGATACATAATCTATTAATTTTACTTATATATATATATGTTATATATGTCTTAGTTTTTAGATGACAGGTAAAAAAAACACACGTATTCGTAATACCAATAGGTTGTTGTTGCATCAGAAACGGCCGTCATTTTATTTTACGAAAAAAATGTTTACTTGTAACGTAACTTTTTACAAAAAAAACTTTGACAGCAGCTCCACTGTTCCTAAAAAACGATATGGATGCAATTGCAGCGTGACCTAGATTTCAATTGAATGGCGCTTCTATAAACCTTGCATTGATGCGACCAAAAGGTTGCATTGAGTCGGGTGCGACTGACTTTTGCCGTACATTCAGAATTTAACATTTTTGGAACTACTACACCACCATAGAATTCATATGACACACTGTCTCCTTATCAGCTCCAGTTTTCGGGGTTTGCATCATGAAGACTGTAGTGATAAGGAGTTAATCAGACTGACTTAAAACTAAAAACATGCAAAGCCCCCAATTTATCGCGTTACTGTCAGCATTTTTTTCCCCAAGTTCATGCGGTTTTTGACTATTTTCAAACTTGAAATTCAGCTATTTCCACGTTGTAGGTGGTAGTATATTTACCTTCTTTGTGACTGCTCCTAATTCTTCAAAATGCCAGGAACAATGTGCTCTGTCTATAGTTGCAAAAACAATTTGAAAATTACCAAAGCATTGGGTAAAAACATATCTTACCACACGTTTCCCAAGCATAATGAACCGGAACGACTTAAAACGTGGATCTCAAAAACAAATAGAGTGGACAATTTTAATCCGAAATCGGCTCATATTTGTTCCGAGCATTTCACTCCCGAAGACTTCAAGAGGAATCTGCAGGCAGAACTTACGAATCAGAAATTAAAGCGTCAACTTAACAAAACTGGTGAGTGTGAAATGCAATAAGCTTAAATATAATTAATATGTAAGAGTACCTGCTTGCATAATAATAAGTGACTGTTAGTTTTCAAAATATTAAAACTAAAAAACTTATAAAAACTTGTCTTTTCTATCTTCATTAAAATTTTGTTTACGACCATAATTTTTAAATGCGTGTATTGAGATCAAATTAAACATAATATCGAATTAATACCTGGTTTTGTTTAATAGCAATTGTTATGTATATCGACTTCAATAATAAAATAACTGTTGAAACATGTGATTTATATCTACTTACCAGTTTAATGTTTCTTGTTTTTTAGCTGTTCCTTCATTAAAGTTGTCTGAAAATTCTGTGAGTCAAGTGAGCAGAACCAAGAGGGTTGGAAAAAGATACGTCCAGAAAATTGACAGTGAAATGGTTTATCAGCACAAAGAGGTACCTAATAAAAGTTGTGAATGTTTGTGAGCTGTTTGTTTTGTTATTTGTTTTTTATTGCTGTAAATAATGGTACAAAACCATTACAAAATGATAATTTTTTAAACTTGCAAAATTATGTAACAACTAAGGTTTTTTAATTTTTCATTTTCTCAAAAGGAATTTGTGCATTTCAACGTTTTTAAAACAATCGGACAAAAATTGTTGTTCAAAATCGAGCTACACAAAATACAGGCGGTTCCCATAACTGCACCATATCCCCAAAAAACAAAATCAATTATGATCGCTCTATGTATTTTTTATTCAAATGTACACACTTTATAGAAAATAAAACTGGAATCGTTAGTTGTTTTTACTGAAAATAAAGACAATATGTCTATCTAATAATTATTTTGATTACTTTGGAAGAATTCAATTTTTCAATGAATTAAAATGAAATAAATGTGTAGTAATTGGTAAGAAAATGTGTGTGGATATAAGTTACAATAATTTTGCTGTTATAGAGGATGCCCAAAAAAAACCTTCTTAAATGCTAATATTCATTTTATATCAATGTAAATATACTTACTATACTAATATGCTTACTATACATTTCTAAAATATTTGGAATAAAATAATAAAAAAATGATAAAATAATTTTTAAATATTGTCATTATAAAATTGTTATATGTATTATAAGTATTATTTCAACATGGATTTAAAGAGTCCACAACCTTTTCAATGTCATTGCAACTTACATTTACGTTTTTGAACATATTATGTAAGAACTATAAATTAAAAATATCTAATATTAAAAAATGAAAATATTTTCTTTTCTAAACCTGAATTACACTATTAGAATTTAGATGATAGTCACTAGTATATTCTGTGCTTAAGATTTGAATCAATCACCAATTAATATACTTAAACATATACAATAGTAATTTTTATTGAACATAAAGACCTAAAGTACTTAAACCTGTTTCACACTTCTATAGCATAATTCTTTACACACATTTTATCCATAGCGCCTATGTAATTAATCAATATAAATTAAAATAAAAACACTGAGCGTCCATGTAAAATAGGCCTATGATACTTAGTAAATATGTAGACTGTATTATACTGTCTTATTATATAGTGTGATATTTACCCTTTTCTTTTTGGTTAACAGCTATCAAAAACAACTGATATTGATCACCTGCAAATAGCTTTTAAGCATGATCATACATACCTAAAAACAACTCATAAGGGTGAAAAAGCTGCACAATTGTCAAAAACCCAAGTATCTCCAATTGGGTGAGTATTAGTACAATTCGCATTTTTTTAAATCAAGAGTTGTATAATTATATATTTTTTGATAAACATCAAAAACTATAGAAATTGCTGTTTGTTGATAAAACAATTAGGCATTAAGTATAGTAAGAATATTTTTAATACAATACTTTTAACATTTATTTATTATAATTCAGTCTAAACCGCTGACCAATTATAAAAAAATATGATTTAGGTACTTAAGTACCTTCAGGCTTCATGTTTTATAGTTGATTCTATTGAAATGTGCTACAAGGTTTTATCATATTGTCTGCATATTTTACTATTTTACTGGATCTGGTCACTTAAATAATTTTATATTAATGTATCTTTATACTTTACTATATCCTTACTGTCATTTTCTATTGTTTTTACATACAAAAATAATTAAAATTTAAAACAAATATACTTTTAGATTCATTAATCACATAACTTGAAATAAATTGGACCCTTATTATAGTATGTAATATACCTATCAGTAAGATAATTAAATATTTTTAGGATATCAAAATACTTGGCTAATCAAAAGTTAAACAAAATAAAGGAATTAAGTTCAATTAAGTCAAAAACTATGTTATTTGTTCCTACATCAAATACAACAAATGCTCCATTAAAAGAAAATTTACAAAACATATAAGTGAAGGGTAAACTTTAAATTTATTTGAAATAGTTGACACAAAAAAATGTTTAACACCAGATTTGATGATTTACATCTGATGAAAAAGTCATATTGCATACACTCATTCAAGATTTTAATTGCAACAAAATATGTATTGGTCTTACAAAGATCTATTTAATTTATTAATAAATATATAAATACGTTAAATTATGCCAAACGTAATTGCAACATAATTGATTTAGTTTATTGACCTTAACATCCCTAAATAATGATTAGAATGAGATGGCATTATATTAACGTATGTAAGATAAAATTCTGATAGAAATTCCAATAGTTCAATAAAATAGAGTTATAAAAAAAATTTAACTTTCTCTTTGAAAGTTTTAAAATTTAATACAAGGTTGCCTACATATCCATTATTTATTCAAAATTTTCAAAATATGTTTGTTACAATTTTTTTTATTTATGTTAAGCTTGTAAATTATCAAAAAATGGTTGAAGCTAAGACTTATTTTTAGAAAAAAAATTGTAACTATTACAATTTTGAAAATTAAACATGTAATTTAAAACGCAATTTGGTATTTACTTCCAAAAATTTCAAAAAAAACCGCACAATAGTTTCAGATAGCGTATAAAAAAAGTATTGATTAAACTGTGTAATTTTGATTGTTATAAAATTTTGCACTATTGATCTTTAAACTATTATAACTCCTCAAATAATTGGAAGTTTTTACACGTTGTTTAAATTAATATTTTCTATACGTGGTATTTACATCTTTTAGAATTTTCTGACCATATTTAGGTACACTCTAAAAATAGAACATTAAATTACTTTGTGGTATTTGATATTTATTGTTTGAGGCTTTTAGTATTAGTTTTAAAATGATTTTCTGATGATGAAATTAAAATTCTAAATAATCTTAACTGTTTTTGTCCTTTTTAATTAAATTGCCTAGTAAAAGACTTTAATTATAGATTCTATTTGTTGTGCTGTTTCTACTGTAATAACTGACTAAAAAATGAATGATCATTTTTTAAAATAATTTTTAGGTTTTTTGTAAACCTAGTATTAACCTAGTATTACACCATTTAACTCTAAAAACATGATGGGATACTTTTCCTCTTAACATAATAATTTTTTCCCATTATAGCTTTTTTGGTAAAAAGAGTGTTCCATTCTTATGATATGATATTACAAAAATTATGGGAACGTAGACTAATTTGGTACTATATTTTAAGTGTTTTTTTGAATTTTTGATTTTTTTTTTTTTGTCATTTATTTATTTTTTAGTCCTATAATGAAAACAATTAAAAAATGCCCAAATTATTTGAAATTTGCACACGTTTTTTGAATGAATAATCTTAAAGTTTCAAAAAAATTTGAATAAAAAATAATTCAATCATCAAACTAATGAACCACCCAAGCAATAGTTATTATACTTTTTCTATATAGGGTTAAATTTTTTGAAATTCAGCTGTTTTAAATTGTGTTTATATTGAAAATTATATTTATTTTATAAAAAATGGTTTCTTTTTAAAATTTTTCATTTGATAATCCTAAAGTCCAATATGTTGGGAAGAATAAAATTGTTTAATTTACGTACTATGTGCACATGGGAGAACTAGTCGCAAGTTCAAATTTTCGCTGACATGTCTGTTTATTTAATCATGCTACTTCCCTACTCAGTAATTTAAAAAAATCAACTTTCCTGATGATTATGTAAAAACAGAAGTTAGTTTGAGCGTGTTTGATGAAATAATGCTTCATTATGAAGTTTTGTACTTGGTACTTAGTAATTTCTAGCATTGTTTTGAAAATAATGCATTCAATTATTTGTTGGTTTTTGTAAATATTAATTTTAAAATAATTTTCCAAAGTAAAACTGTTTTAATCATAGGCTTCAAACAATATTTCTATAAAGTTATTTTAATTTTTTGATAGATATTTTGAATAGTAAATTAATGATTTGTTTAAGTATTTAGATTTTTATAACGATTGTAAGGTTTCTTTAACGAGTTATCATTGTTTTTAAATTAAATGTTTAAACTCCTCTTCAATAATGACCTATTCACCCACCCACACATTTCAGTTTAAGTGAATATTTTTTTTTTTTTTAATTGATAAAATAACTTAGATAAAACAAAAATATTTTAAGTTTGAAAAACATTTAAGATGTTTGTGTTGTGCATGTGTCACACTGTCACTTTAAACTTAATTTCGACTTATAAAAAACCTTTCCTACATTTTTAATTTGATTATCCGTGTTAGTTGTCTGTAGTGTTGAAATACTGTGTTGGTGGGTTTAAAACCTTATATGAGTATTATTTATTACTTTTTAAGAGTTAATTACTCATTTAATATTTATATACCCTTGGGTGGTGTGTAATATGTATTGCCATTGAAATAAATTCAAAATTCAAAATACACAATTATTTTCACTAGGTACCATTGATTATAAATACTAATATCATATAATTAATTACACATTATATTATAATGTATATTGCATTATTTAGCTAAAATATTTTGATAGTTTTGTACCAAAAGTGATTGTTCTATATAATGCTTATATATTATACATTTTATTCTTTTAAAAATTATTTATAAATAAACATACAATACTATTTTAATAATTTCTATTAATAATAATTATTATTTGATAACTTCCATACTTTTAGGACACAAGAAATACTACAAAAAAGTGGTACATTATCACAACAGATTGTTCCAAAAAAACACATTGAAAAAATCACAAAACCAATAAAAGATTATAAGTTGGATTATAATAATAAAATTCACTTTATCAAATTACAATCAAATGTACTTAAACATCTACAAAAAGGAGACAAACTGTTTGTGTGCATGGAATGTAATAAAGTATATACAGAACTTAAGGATCTCTTAGATCATCAGATGATTCATGACAATTTTGATAAAAATGTAGTTTGCAAAGAAACAAAAAAAAAGTAATATGAACTATATTTTATTTTGTTAGAAATTAAAAGTTAAACATTAAAATTTTTTCAGGGAATCACCTTTATTCATTAATAATAAATCAGGTGTTAAAGCTGTTAAAAATGAAAACATTTTTATTAGTGTTAAAAATGTAGCCAAAATGTCTGAACCCATTTTTAAGTTTACAGAGAATTCCCCAGCTAATCCTAAAGAACAAAAAGTTGTTTTCCAGGGTGAGTGTAATGTGTGTAATTCAGTATTTCAAGATCTCAGAAAACATGTAGAAACTGTACATAAAAATAATTTGTGTACAAATAAAGATGACCATCTAGAATTTTACTGTCAAAAGTGCAATATAGAGTTTGATATTCAATCACAATTTATTGCCCATAACTTATCTGCTCATAGAGACATTAATTCTCATATCTATGAACATTGTTTTAAAGAAAAATTTCAAGAAGACTTAGAGTCAGATATTGAAATTCATCATAACACTATGAAATATTTATGTCCATACTGTGATGTTGGTTTTCCTCATTCTAATGAATTGATAAGTCACATGACTATACATATTGGATTGAATGCTATTGAAAATAAAGTTAATGTTAATAAAGTTGAACAACAAAACTACGACACTATAAGACCTCCTGAACAATTAAATGTGCTGTTCAATGAGTTAAATCATATCTTGGTTGATACAATTGAAGATTATGTTGAAGAAGTTGCTAATGATAATGATCAAATAATGGTTTTGGAGGATAACAATAAAAGTGCTGATATTTCTCTATCACCATTAAACTCAGTTATTAAAAACGATGCTACAACTAATGTAGAAATAAAAGAGTAAGTTATTCATATATTATTATCATGTTATACAGTAACTTAATTTGGTTACTTAGTAACCTATTGATATAGAAAGAAACTTAGAGATTTAAAAATAACGTAATTTAGTACATAGATAATGCATTAAATTATGTTCTTAAAAAATGTATTTACATTATGCTACTTATTCTTAATTTATTTTAATGAATGGATAACTAACAGAATAAATTTAGGCAAGATACTTTGTTGATTTACGATGCCAACATTTTTAATTAAGTCTTTGAAAAATATAATTTAATGCATATCTTATACTTAAGGGGGCTAGTTATATTTTAAGGGTTTTGTAAACAAATCAATTTTAATGGGTTTTCTATTGGCAATATTGAAAGCACTTTTTTGCAATACACTAATAGTTTAAAGTGGTTTAACACGTGTAAAAACATATCATTTCAATGATTAGCCCTAAGATAGGGTGTTATTGTACTTCAACATAAATTATCTCTGCTCAGCACTTCTAAAATTCATACTGAGCGAACTGAAAATGCACTTATTTTTTATGCATTTGGACTAATTAGCGAAAGAACATTCAACATACTAGTTCTGGTCAGATAAATCTAAACAAATGTTTGAATTTGTTTTATCTGGATTACTGGTTAAGCACTTTTTCTATCAAAAATGTAATTTGTTGACAATAAGTAGGTACAAACTATATCATTGTTTTTGAAATTATAAATACTTACTTCTGAGGCTCTCTTTTTTTAAAAAAAATTTAAAATTCTACTACCTAAAAGAAAATAACCTAGAAAAAAAGTCAACGAATTTATAAACGTTCTGAATTGAAATTGGAGCTCAAAAAGTATGTTAAATTCTTTTCTATTTTTTATCTAAACGCATGAAAATTACATGTGTTTGCAAGTCCTTAAGAGAATTTTTATTTTTATAATCCAAGATTATATAGTAAATTCAATAACCACTAGTATATTGTAAAAATAAATATTGTATTTTATAACAAAAACTTGTTTATTACTTAATATGTACTATTATACAAATTTGTTGTGAAGTCGGTGAAAATCTTCTAAAGTATCAAGAAGTACAAATTCTTTCTAAATGTTGTGCAAAGAAACATATTTTGTGCCTGATGTTATATACAAGACGACTTGCAAAATTCAATTATCTCTTATTTTTGTTTTAGTTGTAGTTGTAATATAGTTAGTAATGAATGTATTCAACAATAAAATACATTTGTGAGTATAACTAAGTGATTTATACTTTTTAATTTAATCTTAATTAAATCTATGATATTTTTGTGTAATTTATTATTCAAATATTTTTTGTTTAGGAAAATATATGATGATAATGATAGAGTTATTTTCAATCAAGAACAAGAATCGTTTGTCAGACATAATGGTAGATTTACCGTTTGTAGGATGTGCATGGTAATTGTAAGTTATTCAATGATTGGAAAACATATGAAGAAAAATCACAACAATGCTGCTCCTTATCAATGTGAAATGTGTTGTGCTGAATTTAATCGCAAGCACATCATGGATCACCATCGAAAAAAACACATTAATGATAAACCTCACAAGTAACCAATTAATAACTTAAAAATATTTAGTAATTTATTGTATACACATTTATAGTGTGCATTATGCTTTAGTATTGAGACTTTAAAATTGCATAAATAATTGTTGTTGTGAAAAAAAAATTACGAACCTTGTTCTTTTTTCTAAAAAGTCCATTGTATTTTTTTTTAAACTGTATTTACTACATTTTTTTTTTAAATATCCAAATAAAATAAGTTTCTGCTTAATCTTTGCTTCAAATTTATGACATATAGCTTGTAATTAACTAAATCTCTATCAAATATTTATAAAAAGTTTTTTTTTAACACTATTCATTTAAAAATTTGTGATGTTTTTTTTAGTTTTTAGCCTATCACAACGTCAAATGGTTTTTTTTTATCTTTAATACTGATAGTAATGTTTTATTTCAGTTTGTATTAGAACTTGTGTTTTGGATTAGCATCATACATATTCAGTGCTTTTTTACCTGTAAATTTCTTCTTTTAGCAGATGACCTAAAAATTTCAAACATTATTAGCATTGTATGTGCTTATCATCTGCTGTTCTGTAAGATTTTCGCTGATTCTGCTAGTGTAATTTTTTTGTATATTATCGTCCTCTAATTTCTCAATATCATATCTATCTTAGACATTTAATTTACGACTGTGTTGTTTCTTGAATTTAACTTTTATCCAAATACCTACCAGAAGATGGTTGGAGTCTGCGTTGGTACACTGTAATGTTCTTACATTAGTTATAGCATTTTTAAACCGATTACTGAGCAGTACATGGTCAATCTAGTTCTTGTGCCTCCCATCTGGTGACACCCGTGTATCTTTGTGTGTCAACACTCTCAATTATTAATCCTTTACCTAATGCAAAATTTACTAGTCTTGTACCATTATCATTCGAGTGTTCATGGAGGCTCTGAACTCCTGCCACGCTATAGTATATCCTTTCTTTTCCTATTTTTGCATTTAGATTGCCTAGTACAATTTTTATATTTCCCACTGTTGTATCAAATTACTCCACTAGTGTATCGTAAAACTCTTCTTTTTCCTCTTCATCATTATTCTCTGTTGGCACGTGAACACTATATAAAGGTCTTTATCCTACAGTGTTAGTGTCGAAATTCTTAAGCTAACATCTTTGAACTCTTAAATCATATGTATGATTGATTCGTGTACTGCGAAGCCGGTCCCTAGTTTGTGACCTTGTTTGCTACTCCTATTTATGGTTGTTGTTTGTGACACCTTTGTTGTTCCCACATCTTCCCAATCTCACTTCTTGTAATGCCACACATTTCATTTTATTTTTCTCCACTTCTTTGTTGAGTTAGGTTAGGTAAGTATTTGTATAGCCTAAAATATTTAATTCATTGTACTTAGACCAAGATATATGATTGCTGTAAACAATTAACACTAAAACATCAATTAGTTGTAATTTATATTGCCTATACTATAACATATTTTCTCAATTTTTAATTGAAAATAATTAATTGTTATTAGGTGCGATGAATGTTCAAAATGTTTCACTTACAAACATCACTTAAATAGACACAAAAAGTTACTTCATAATGCTGACCCCTTACAAAAACCATTTGTTTGCAAAGTTTGTAATAAAGCGTTTCCTTTTAAGGAGTATTTGACACTACATTTCGGGTATGTACATGCTATTAAAATTGAATAAAAAGTCTCTCAGCAAAAAACATATTTAATTTATTGGTTTTGTTGTTTTGATGTTTTATTATAGTAGTCATCACCTTGGTAAACGTTTCATGTGTCAGGTTTGTGGCAAAAGTTTCTTTACCAAAGCAGTACTGAATAATCACCACTTGACCCATACAAATGAACGGCCATTCATGTGTGAATATTGTGGATCAACTTTCAAGTACAAATCTAGCTGTGATTTACACACAAAAAATATACATTCGGGAGACAACCAGCAAATAATATCATCACCAGAAACTAATTATTGTGATGTCTGTAATAAAACATTTAGCACAAAAGTATACCGCAATATGCACTACAAAAGACACTATGGAGAAGGCTATCTGTGTCAAATATGCTCCAAACTATTTGTATCAAAAAATCATTTGCACAGACATGTTAGACTAATGCATAAAATATAGATTTAATTTTTTTTTTTTAATAAAATTTGTCAAATTCATCAATTGTACTATAGTATTCATGAATAAAACATAATTTGTTCTGAACAGTTTTTATTATTTATTTATTTATTCGTATGGCAACAGAACATTTCAATTTGCTTTACTACTGTATTATCAATTTTTTTTGAAAATAAATTGTACGCTCAACAAGTTAAAATTATATTATCAGTTATCACTAGAGGTCGGATTTATATTCTCTTAAAATACAATAATTTATCTCATTAAAAATGCAAAACACTATATGAATATGCTGCAAAAAAAAAAAAAAAATGACAGTTTAAATTATTCAACTTAGACGCATTTATTAATTTGTTTATAAAAAAATAAAAACAAATTCTAACGTCAATATAAAATGGGTAAAATAAAATTATTTTCTCTTAAAAAGTATTACAAAAAAAATGTATTATTGTTTATTATTATCTAACATATTGATTATTATCTAACCCCCAAAATATGTTTTTTACAGCTGCATAAACTTTTTAATACTGCCTAGAATAGAAACAAATAAGTAAAATAATAATAATCCAACCTCTGGTTATCACTATTTGTATTTTTTCATGTAAAAGTTTTTACATCAGTGAAACATTTACTTAACACAAATGTTGATTTACTAAAATTACATAGCAGAATATTATACACAAGGTGTACATTGGTATTGAGTTTGAATTATGATAAAAGTATTTATTTTTATGTGCGATTGTATTTGTATGTTTATGTGTAATGAAATATACAAAAACTACCGAATAAAAGTAAATATACTTGGAATATTTTACACATAAAATATAAAATAGAAGTATAATATTTTATTGGGTTTGGAAGTGTGTACAAACTATTTAATGGCAAAAATGTATACATCTGTGCATCACTTGCATTACAGCCTGAGACACTTTGTTACAAATTGATAATACACATTACAAAATTTCATTATTTTATTTTATTATTATTATTATTAAACGGGCAATGCCTTTATACAGTGTGGTTTACATTTTACAACTGTAATAGATTACAAATGAAAATTAAAATAGGTGTAATACAATGTGAAATATACAAAAAATCATTACGAATATTATTTATAGTACTATTAAACTAAATGAATACAATATGATAAAATAAACTAGTATAAGACTATACAAAAATAATAATTTAGCTAGTTAAAATCAAAAGTTTAAGTATTATCAGCAATCATCAGCAGATTAGCAGGATAATTTAATATATAGTTTTTGTCAAAGTATTCAGGATAAAAAGGGATGGTATTTCTAGAGTTAAAGGAATTAATTTTAAAGTTAAATAAGCAAAGTATTTCTGGATAATCAATCGAGCATGAAATTAATTTGTGAAGATAATTGGTGAGTGACTTTAAGGGGAATAAGATCTAGGTAATTTAAAATATTATCATATGAACCGTGTGTTGGCCTATGTATATCACATTTAAAAGATATATTATGTAATTCATAAATCACAAAAAGTTATTTTTAACAGATTCAATGAGTTAATTTTGTTAAGACGTATTATTTGTTCAAATAAATATACAATATTTAAGGTTACAACCAACTTAAGAACAGTAAACTATTTTTAAAGCAAAACTATCATAAAAATCTTAACATGAGCGTTTAATAAAACCAAGAATACGCTTACTTTATTCTTAATTAATTCTGTATGGCAAGAAAAAATTAGTTCAGAATCAAATATAATTCCAGGATCATTAAAACTAGAGAGATGTTCAAGACTAGAATTTGATATATGTATATATGTATATATATAATATAGAGTATTTTGAAATAAGGTTCGCCGTTTTAAATATTTTGTTTTAAACCATAGAAATAAAACATTACGTGTTTTAAACAAAATGTTCAAATTATGATTTTTTTTTTTGCTCTTTGTTTAAAACTTTTATCTAAAAAAAAAATTTTACTATCGTCACCTTAAAAAGTATAAATTTATACTATATATTAAGGAAAAAAATATTCTAATAAATAAATCTAATAAAATAAAAATAATACATTAATAATAGGTGTCTAAAAACAAAAAAAACCATTAAAAATAACTTAAATATATGAACTGTATTATTATTTATGTAAATTTTAATTAGTTAGTATCAATAAACTACACACCAATTTTTAATCTTATCCAGAAAATTAGCATATCCTGCATTCGCCTCTGCACAGAATAGATCAACTTTTATCAATTCTGTGTTTTGGTCACTATTTACAGTAAGTTACATTTTCCATTAGATATAAATTTATTTACAATCGTGCTTTTTATGCTAAGCGAATATTATAACAATATAACATATATTAATATAGGTATAATATGATTATATCATGTTGGCCATTAGTTACTATTATATCACGATTTAAGTATCTCACAATGTAGAAAATATTAGTATTGGTCGTGAACCTAACCCATTGTCGCTTGCACCTATCTATCTGTCTTATGGTGTATCTAGAAAAATAGATCGAAATTGCAAAATATTTTAGTTTTTCCTTGATTTATACACTCAACACTAATTGTATTCTAAATTTGAAGCTTCTATGTCTGTTAGAGTTTTGATGATCGGTCAGTGAGTGAGTGACAAAATCAAAAATCTCGAGTTATAGTCATAATTTTTAAACTACTGGTTCAAATTGAATGAATTTTTAAATACACCGTGTTTATACAATGTTTGCTTGGTTACTGAAAATTCAAGCTTCTAGTTTTACCTTCGACGAAGTTATGGGGGGTCAAAAATGGCCTGAACTGCTCCGAGAAAAGGATGGTGCTGTGCCGTGCCCACAGATAATATTAATTTCATTTATTCTGCGGTGCTACAATAATAATTATGAGACATTGCACGTTTTAAAAAACATAGCTCGGCTCTCGCGTTAATATTATTATGGCTATTCAATATTCATTAATCTGTTTATTAACTTGTGACTGTGATCTGAGGAAATTCGTTAATTTATAAAAAAAAAATTGTTTGTTTAATATGTCACACTAATAAAAATATCCTATAATTTGTATGTTTTACTTACCGCTTTACTCGGCTTTCGGTCTATGGGTGCTACCCACGAACATTGGAGAAATCGTTAATGTTAGAAAAGAATTTTAAAATTAAATTCTCTAATGTTCATGGTGCTACCACAGAATAGATGATTCAACTATTCAATATAAAAATTTAATTTAATTCAAAATAAAAAATTTTGATACGCGCATGTGTTGTACAATTTATTTTTCACTAACGGAAACCACTATTTTTTTTCCACGTATTCAGATAGAGAGTATTTGTTTTTCAACAATTTTTGTACAAACATTTTTTTCTAGCTACAAAATTGACAGTCAAACTTTGTTAGTCAAACTTTGAATTTGCGCGTAGAAATTAGTTTTACAATAACAATAGGTATTTTAAACATATTATTAATGTTGTACTCAAAATATCTACGAAATTGTTATTTTATGTATACAGATAAGACAGATATTAATTAACATCTTTATTATTCGTGTAGCTTATTCTAATCATCAAAATAAGTTATAATTTTTCCTGGTTATCCATTTTAATAAACTGTAAATAGTGAATGTGGTATGTATATTACTAAACTGAAAGACCGGATAAATTTATTGGCAATCAATTGGATTGAAATGTTTAAGATAATCATACAGATTATAGCGTAATACGGTATATAGCGGTTATACACGTAAGTCATAGGACTCAAGACGGTTTTTACTCCTAACATTCCGATCAATCTATTCATTTGAATCCTTAAAGACGTCTGATTTGCTTGCATCCGTCGAGGCGAATTATCGATTTTGTCTTTTTATCCAGATTAATTTAGAAAAAAACAACACGAGCTTTTTTTTTTTGGAAACGTTTATTCTTAAAAAATATACGACAAGAAAATATAGCTCGACGTATGCAAAGCAGCCGTCTTGGAGAATCAGATTCTTCATCGCATTAGTATATTATAGATTGATCGGTATCATTTAAAAACCGTCCTATGATTTACGCGTGACTCGCAGAAAAATGAAACTGACGTTTCCGATCCTACATCTGTGTCACAATATAATATACCTTCGATATCGATTCGGCAATACAAGATAAACCGCTTGCTCGCTTGTTCGGTGGACCTGAAAAAGCCCGTTTTTCGGATAGAATTCTTCGATTCGATCGACGTACGGAGATCGTTGTAAAGTTAGATAGTTTGGCCGCCGACGTGGTCGCGATGGATCTTTACTCTTGAGAAGATGAACGCGTTGCCCAGGGGGTACCACGAGGAGTTGATCTAACACTACCCACCGGGTACAGCACAGTCTGTGCAGGTGCGCGCCTAACAGAATACGGGACTACTACGCATGGCGGCGGATGTGCGGATTCCTTGCACAAATGGGTAGGGGAGCATGAGAAACTCACCAGAGTCGGCGGAATGTGACCGCGGAGCGGAGAAACATTAGCACCCACGTAGCTTTTGTGCGTTCCGTCCACGCCCGTATCGAGGACCCAGCCGAATCGACTGCGACCACTCTCACTTTAATCAAATGGCCGGAGGAACATGAACTGTACTGTACCGAACGCATTGTTTTGTTACCTAATTAATTATTAACGTAGCACGAGTATGCGATTTTGTTCGTTTATTTGTCGTGTAAACACCTAAATATACAACGACGAGTAACGATCATAAATGGCCTCCTTCGAACTGTCTACCGGGTGAAAAATGACCGGCGCCGCCCCACTGGCAGGCCCGTATCGAGAACGGAGCCGGGTGAGCGTTTCGCCGCGACCGTCCCGGGGTTGTTCTCTTCACGCGGTCCCCAGGACCGAAAAAGGAGTTTCAAGGAGAATCCGTCGGTTTTCTCACGGGTGTGTACGTCGCGTACCTACCGCCGGTGCGGGGGGAGGGGGGGTGAGGTAGTACACATCGTTTGAACCTCAAACGGGTAACGATTTTCTCTCCTCGACCTTGTTTTCGACAGCATTTTTTCCACAAGCCGACGCTCAAGCAGTAAAAGTACCTACGCGTTGTATATATATATATAATTTAAACGGATTTCGGAACAAACTGCAGACGACTGTAGTAACGATCGAAAAACAAACACGACACAAACGGGACGGACACGCGCGCGGCTCGGTTCACGTGCGCCCGTTATTACCGCGACGGTACCTCCGGACGAGGGTGGCCATGCACTTGGCGAAGTTCTTCTCGGCCGCGAGATCGGCGACGCACACGGCGCACGGCCGGCGACGGTTCTCGGCGCATTCGCACGCGCCCGCCGCGCAGCGGACGGACGGCAGGAAGTCCAGCGGCGGCGGCACGTCGGGTCCCGTGGCGAAGTACAGCAGCGCCCGCGTCCGCCCGAACAGCCATTCCACGTACAGCTTTTCGGTGAGCCCGCGGTACACGGAGACCGCGGTGTACACCAGCGCGGTGTACGCGACGAACGCGAACGCGGCCAAGAACGCCGTGCACAGCGCCGCGGCCACGGCCCGCGTGAAGTGGTACGAAGCGTACGCTCGCTCTTCCCCCGGACCGGCCGCCCCCCGCACCGTCGTCGTCGTCGTCGGCGCCACGTGCAGCGCGGTGGCCAGCAGCAGCAGCCGGAACGCGGAGAACGCGCCGACGAACGGCGACCGCCGGGCGACCGCGTGACCGGGCTGCACCGGGAACGAGGAACCGCCGCCGCCGCCGCCGCCGCCGTACTCGCGCGGCTTGTACAGGCCGGCGACGAGCGCGGCGGCGGCGGCGGTCGCGGCGACGAGCGCGGCGAACCGGGCGAGGTGCGCGGCCAGTCTGGCGAGCGTGACGAGCGCGGGCCCGAGCGCGCGGTCCAGCCGGCACAGGAACAGCAGCCGCGCGAACGACATGACGGTGGCGACGGCGAGCAGCGCCCGGGCGACGGACGACGGGTCCGCGGTGAAGAACGGGTGCCGCGGCCGGTCCCGGGGCTCCTGCTGCCGGCCGCCGCCGCCGCCGTCGTCCGCAGTCGCCGTCGCCGTCGCGGTCGCCGCGTACGTCAGCCACCAGCAGAGCACGGTGCCGCCGAGCGCGCCGAGCGTCGCCGTGTCGTACGCGTTCCAAAACGAGGCGGCGTACCGTCCGGGGCCCAGCACCGCGAGCAGCTTTGCCGCGCGCACGGCCGACGACACGGCGTACGCGGACACGACCGCCTTGGCGATCCAGTCGCAGCACAGCTGTTGCTGCTGTTGCTGCTGTTGCTGCTGCTGCTGCTGCTGCGGCGGCTGGCCGCGGCGGCTGTCCGGCCACGCGTCCGCCGCGTTGTTCTCGTACGCGAGCGCCGCCAAAAACCACGCGTACGACGCCGCGTAGTTGAGCGCGCGGTTCACCGGCAGCGCGTGGAACCGGGCCGTCTTCGAGCGCGGGGCCAGCAGCGTGGCGCACGTCACCCACGGGACGAGGAGCGCGCGGGACAGCGCCAAGACGCAGGCGCGCGACGCCGTGCCGCGGCGCCGCCGCCGCCACTCGTGCCAGTCGCCCGCGCACGCCTTGTCCAGCGTCTGCTGCGCGTACACGTGCGCCACGAACTCCTTTTGCCCGCGGTCCGCGGCCGCGATCAGCCGGGCGAACGGGAACGACCCGGGGTACCGGCGGCACCCCTGCCGTCTGGCCAGCACCAGCTCCACCTCGGCGGACGTGCGGCACGCGCCCAGCAGGTCCACGGCGAACGCGCGGACCGCCGAGCCCAGCGCGTCGTAGTCCGGCCTCAGGTGTCGGCACGCGTCCCCGTGTTTCCGCAGCGTTTCGCTGAGCTTGAAAGCCGCGAGGATGGGGTCGCGCGACGTCAGCGAGATGTACGCGGGGTTGACGAGCGCCCGGAACGCCGAGAGCGTTCGCACGGCCGTCTCGAAACCGTTGCGGCGCGCGCACACCTGTTCCCGGGACACCGCGAATTTTAAGAGTAAAAACACTGTCCGCGATTCACGGGACACACACACACACGGTGTAACGGTGTTTTTTTTTTTTTTTAGTAAAAACGTTTAAAAGTCTTAAGAGGAATATTTTAACTCAAGTCTATTGTGACCAAACGTCCATTCAAAATCCAAACTCAACTCATAGAACCAAAACAGTATTTTGGTGGGGTGTTGTAATATGTTATTTCTCCGATGATAAGATACCGCGAGAATTGTTATTCAGCCGTGGGTTTTTTTTTTTTTTTTGAGTAACTATAACCGTCTTAGCCCCTAAAATATCACTTTTAAATTTGAACTTTTTTAAGCCACGCCTGTGGACAGCATGCCCATCGTCGTCCACATCGAAGGCGAAGCACGAGGTGATCGTCCCACGAGCAAGCACAATTTATTGCATTACGTACTTATACAATGTGTGGGGCCTACCTATAATAATTTTTCAGTCGTATTGAAACGACGAAGAGTTGTTTTCGTTAAAATTCAAAGTAAACGTAGTAAATCGTTCTATATTATTTGTGTTTTTGATTCCGAGTGCAGCATAGCACGTATAGGTACAATATTTAGGGAGAACAGTAATTTGATGTCGGTTGAGAACCTTGTTAGTTACGGGTATAGGTACACTAGGTAGCGACTACGTATTGTTATAGTTAGTATAACTTGTTAGTTTGATGTTTATTAGATTCTGAGCGTTAATGTGTTTTTATTTTTTCTTTTGTACCCGTGACATCGGACCAAGAGTATTGCACCGATCTTATTTTGGTCGACATATTTTCTGAAAACCCAACTTGCATTCTCGGTGTATTGCGTTTAACGTTATATAAAAATTTTTAATTCCAAGAAACATATATAAGTACCCAAAAAACCGAAAAAAGCATCGAAAAACCGGTAAAAAGTACCTACGGCAAACGCAATTTTAACAAAATCGATTTCGTTTTATCGTCATAACTTCCGTAATAATGGTTTCTGAGACCTGACAAACGTGTTCTCCTCGACCGCTATTTTATAATTTACCTCTTTGCACACGCAGTCGGGCTTATGCGGTTTTCGTATCGTGTGGCCGCGGTTCAACAGCAGTCGGACGATTTTGAAGTTGCCGCACTGCGCCGCCAACATGAGCGGCGTCAGGTACGAAGGGAACTCGGTGGAATCGCAACCCGCGCGGTCGCGTCTCGAGTTTCCCGAATGGAGGACGTTCAACAACTTTTCCGCGATCGAACAACGGTTCTCGCGAATGGCGTACAGCAGAGAGTCGCCGACTTCGAGTCCGGCCCGCGACAGAAGTAGATCGACCATCGGCTCGCAGTCGGCTTCAACGGCCACGCTTAGTGCCGTCATGCCCCTGTAGTCGGGGCAGTTCAAATCGAAATCAACGTGACTGTCCAAGAAACGGTTTACGGCAGACGTTCTACGCGTTTTGATCAGGTCGAAAAATCTCCTATTCAGTTTGTCGGCTCTCCGATCGTCGTCGTCGTCGTCGTCGTCGCCTTCGTAATTCGTCACCTCGAGAGTTGAATCCGACAGTGGTTGGTCGCCGTCACAGAACGGATACATTTTATGACGAGTATCCTGTCCGCGATGACGTTTAAATTGACAATACCGTACCGTCGCTGCCAACTATGACGATTATTGATGATCTGCACGCTACTAATAATTGTTGTTGAAATTCGTTTATTATTTTATTGTTTTAACGTGTTGTTAAGACGTCGCCATGGAGAATAAACTTGAACTATTGTTATAGGTACTTTTGGTACATCTATCATACGTATTCTTATTTATTGTTATTGTTGGATCTTATCGTCTGATGTAAAATAACGTTCACGAGGGGGTGAAGCAAAGCTGGTTAAGTTAATGATTTTTTTCTAATATTTCAGTTAGTTAATTTAAAAAAAAAAAATTGTAAAACCTAGATAATTTAAATTTTGAGTTGATCAATCAAGTTGATAAAATACATTGACTAGTTAAGTCGAGTAAACTTAATTTTATTGAACAAACAGAAAAATCTATATACTATATTGTATTTATTTGTGCCGTGGCTCCATCACTACGTCTAGGTACTGTATAAAAAATAAATTTAAATTAACGATAAACTGAAACGAATTACACGTTTGTTTTTTGATGTAGGTATAATTAATGGATAAGTAATTAAATTAAAAATATGTTCAGCATCAGTACGCACTTATGTCTTTTACATAGATCTATAAGAACATAGGTATATTACGTTTGTATTTTATGGTCTTCTGACTTCGGTGTTATTGAAATTTAAAAAAAAAAAATCCTTGTTTTTTAGTTCCAAGAAAACTGACTGACTTACGATTGACCATATAGACAAGTGTCCAAATTCTGAAGGACATCTGAATTGCTCGCCAGCTGACGGGGCCGAAAAGCTCTGCAGTTCGCCACAGCTAACACTATCGAGCAGGCCTAGTATTAATTGAGAGCAGCAGCCGATAGATTTTTATCGAATTACTTTGTAACGTATGATACAAGAGCTGTTTCTATGGTTTCGTTGCACTGTGTAAATTGTTATTTGTCAATAAATGATAAAAAAAACCGAACTATTTCTACGTTTGTGTTGGGTTTTACAAGTATATATTTCCTACATCATATAATTAAGAAGGAATGATTCACGTGACTTCTCAAAGCAATCCATTCCATTTTGAGGTTACGGGACTTGTTCGTTACACATATCAAACGTGGACGTATTGATATAACAGTTATATCATGACGACATACGCTCGTGATTGTGATTCATCACACCGCATAAAAGGTTAGATAGACAGTACGATGATTTTACTCGGGATTTATCATAAAGTTTATGCTTTGGAAACTAATTTTAATTTGTCTATATTTTTAAGAACAAATGTCAGATTTTGAATTGATTGAGGCAATCGATCAAATGACTACGGAATTCCATAAAATTTACTATGAACATAGTAGAAGAAAACAACGTAACAAGAATTATTATCCAATGGAAATTAGTAGACGAACTGTAGAGATACAAAAGCAGAGTTGAATGCTAAAATACAATATTGTTTAACATATTTAGTGTTAGTAAAATGTACACATAAATAGTTTTTTCTAGGTTTACTACATAAAAAGTTAAGCCTACAAAAGGAAAACATGTTGGTTAAAACTGAAAAAGATTATCAAGAGGAATTGCAAACGAATAAACAACTTTTAATAAAAACTAGCGCTCAAATAGAAGAAATACAAAAATATTCAGGTGAACCGTTCTAGCAATCTAAAAATGAAATGTACCTAACGCAGTGACTTAGTTGCGTTGTACTTACATGAGTTTTTTTTTCTAACTTTCTAAAACAAGATAACTTTTAGATTATGAGTGTAACGAAGTTACGGAAAACGTGTTTTTGACATAATTGATTTAGATTTTCGGCCGTAACTTCCACAATAATGATCGGAATAAATTGAAACTTTTCCATACTATTAAAGTTGGTCAGATTTCAGACCTGTGTCTGATACGAATTTCGAGAAATTTCAAAAACTTTTGAGCTCGGTATAAAACTTTGAAATTGTCGAAAAATTTCATTTATTTTTTTGTAATTTTTGTTCGATTAAAAAATTTGATTTTCCACAAAAAGTTTTGAAAATTTAATACAAGGTTTTCAACATGTAAATACATATGCTACTAAAAAATTTCGAAAATCCGTAGTCATAATTTTTATACTTAGTTGTTAAAAGTTGAAAATTTTTCAAAAATTTATCATACCTTTGATTATTTTCGGAAAAAAATTCGTAATGCACACAAATTTGTTGTTTAAGATTTGAATGAGTTTTGATGGTGGTTAAATTTTTTTTTTTTTTGTTATCCAGAACAACGTGAAACCGAACTAATATATGCGATTATTAGGTCCAATTTGAATATTGATTGGTCCGTTATGTATGTAGGTATTAATTTTATCTTGAAATTGTAGAAAAGTTTAAATAAAATAATCAAAGTCAAGTGTTAAAATCCACCAGCCTTACAAAATCAAATACCTATAGCGGTTAGATCTCTCTCATCAAGTTAATTTTTTTTACGATAAAAACGTAAACAAATTGCTACTTTAGTTGGTTCGGTAAACAAAATTGTATGTTTTATGATTAGGCATAGTAAAATAAAAATTATTTTTTAATGTTTATTGAATGATATGTACGTCATGTTAAATTAATAGCTTTTACCGAAGACAAATTTGAGTTCGTTAGAAAACAAATGCAAATCTCCAGCAGCAATTGTTCCATTCCAAAAACTACACAGTTGTTGAAGGTAATCAAATTCATCGAATACCACGAATACATAATGTCTTCAAAGCCGCATAAGCGCCAGGATTTGATGTCGAAGAAATAAAATTATTTTATAAGTTTTCAAAAGTTAAAAGATTAAATATTTTTTATCCTAAGCAATTGTGACGATAAAGTGTTTTTTTTTTTTTTTTACGCTATCTTGCAAATTTGTTTATGAACTTCCGGAATCAGTAGTAGTTGTAGAAATAGTAGTGAAAGTAAGAATTTATGACATGCAACGAAACAATTGCCGTAATTAAAAAAGGATGGGAAGGGTCAGATCCCTCTAGTGCGATATTTCTCATCTATTATATTTTCAGTAAAATTTTTGGAAAACTCGTTACGAATTCGACAAATAAAGTGCCCTCGAGACATTCAACGACCACTGGGTAAATTACCTACACTACGTTACTAAGTTCTGACTTTTGTTGTTAATATCTCGAGGTTTTGATTACAAACTTGGCGCTTGTGTGCATTCGACAAATCAACATTTTTGAATACATCAGAGTCATTTTCAGAGAATAGCAAAAGAAAAAGAAAATGATTATTATATGTTGTTGTGCAGAAAAATAATGATAACGGACATTAGAAGGACTCACAACCACAGCGAAACAAAAGTTAAACTGTTTACGGAGTATCACAAAGAATTAAAGAAACATTTTAAAAATACTATAAAGGTATGCAGAAATTAATGAATTAAATACTGTACAATAATAATTAGTAGGTACCACAAGAGAAATATTTTCACGTTGTTGTATACATACTTTTCTGCACATTTTGTAGGATTTGAAAAAAATATTATACGAGGACGTTCTTTGCAAATCTTCCATCTTAATGAAGTTTGATAAACATTACAATGGGGAAAATATAAATGAGATATTGAAGGTTGGTTTATTAAAAATCATAAGTATTTATAAAAGTCAGTTTATGTAATAAACATAAATTGATAATGTTGGTCTCTGAGTTTTATACTTGTAGCGTTTAGTTCGAAAATATTAACGTGGGTCGCGAGCACGTTAAAAAATAATAATTACCCAATTTTTTACTAGATACAAAACCAATTTCGTCCGCCGTTTCTGTGCATTTATATTATTTTGAACCAAGTCCCAACTAAACGAGGTAATCGTTCGATCAAATTTAAAACTAAAACGTTTTAACTTTTAGTTACGACGCGTGATTTTGGTTTTACAATTTATTTTTTACTCGGATCATGAGAAGTTTACCACCTGTTGTGTAACGTCCTCGATTTTTTTAAGGCAACGATCGCGTACGGTCGGATAAAAGTTAAAATATATTTTTTTTCAAAAACGACATTGTTAAAATCTCGAAGCATACGATGTGTTAATTACAATGGTGACGATTAATTTTAGTGCGTGTGAATAAATTATTCATTTATATTTAAATAATAATGTTCGATTTAAACTGGCTGCGAGAAATACCTACGTGTACATGTGCTCGGAAACGACCCGACGAGAGTTTTTCGTAATGTTTGAAAAAAAAAAATCTCGTTAAAGTTTTAAAAACGATTTTGTTGAAATTTTTGATCCTCAGCTGACGTCCGTTTTCAACGCGCTGTACGAGATCGGCCACAATCGCATGCGGTCGTACGGGTTCGACGCGTTCAAAGGCTGCGCGGCGACCGTCGACCGCGGCCAAAGGTCCGTCGAAATCCAAACGGTCGAACGCCCGAGGTCCGTCGGCGGCCATCAAGCGGGGTCGGCGTCCAGCGCACTTTCGCCATTCGGCCGTACAACAACAACTTCCTTGGGAGCGGGCGACGGCGCTTGGCTCCGGTTCGGCCCGCGGTCGGAGGAGTGCCGGCCGGGCGGTACGAGAAACGCCACGGACGAAGAGGGGTTCAAGTCGCTGGGATACGGCTGACCGACCCGAAGACGGACGGACAAGTTTCTTTTTGTTGCGGTGTTTTATTTATATTTTTCAAAATCTGTATCAAAAATCTGTATTATACACGTTCTTTAAGCATTCGCTCGGGAATCTGGCGACCGTCAAAATAACGCGTCGCTCGTACGAATAAGATCTTCTTCTTCTTCTCCGCCTCTCTGCCGACTACCTGTTCGGCACCCTCTTCCTATCCCTCCACACTTATCGCGATTATCCCCCACACAAGTCACAAACAATCCTAAACAACCCTGTACTCGTTTCCATCCGTCTCTTCTTCGGTTAGGGGTCCTCTACCAGCTCTTTTTCCTTCAACGTTCATTTTCCTTCAACATTCTCTTTGGTACTGCTTCAAATATTCTTCGCTCCTCGTCACTTGGCCAAACCATCTCGGTCTATTTTCCCTCATCAGCTTGATCACACGTAGTTGAGATGGGTAAAATTAAAAAATTTAATCGGTGCTCATCTGGACACTTTTTGAATAAAAAAGAAATTTTAAAAAAAAATATTTTCTCATTGTTTGTTCTTTGCAACAATGACAACAATATCTCCAAACATTTTTCAAACTTGTTAAAATTAACATGTAGATAGGTGGCTTATAAACGTCCTTAAAATTTTAACAAGTTTAAGCCATTAATGAGCAAAATATGAAACTTTGAAATTTTTAATGCTTTTCAGGCTTTGGCTGATTGAACTCAAAAATCAAAGCATTCACATTGCTTAGATTTGAATATAAGCTTTACGAAATGATTTCTTACAACTATGCTGTAAAACGTTTTGTTAATCAGTTAGTTTTTTGTTATAGACGGTTATCGTTTTGTTTCAATTTTTTTAGCAGTTACTCGAAAACCATTCAAATCGATTGATATTCTTACACGCTAATAGAATGTCCAGAACGCCTTGATAAAAATTTCAAATAAATGTCAAATATTTTTTATCTAAATCTAGGACTTTTACCATTACAATTTGTTTAGCACTTGAATACTCACTGGGCTCACTCACGATATTGTAATTCATTGCTTACAATTATAACATAAAACGTCAAACTACACTTTACAAACCAGTAATTAAAAAATTATAGGTCTATACTTCATATCAGCAAAATTGTTACATGTAAAATGTATATTTTTATGCGAATGAACTAATGTATGATATGTTTGTACGCTTCGCTCATATTACTTACCTTAGATGTATTGTAGTAGGTTCTTTTACGGGTTACACTGATATCCCCCAAACATTTTTCACTAATTTTCGAATTCTCATTAATTGAGCCTTCTGGTTATTCTGTGCTACGTCTACTCCGTAGTCTGTGTTCAAAAACGGCCAAAATACGTTTCATAATGTATTATATTTCGTGCTTTGTAGTTGTTGGTTGTGTTTTGATTATTTTGTACTTCGAGTTTTCAATAAAATTAAAAAATAAACAAATTAAAAATTTGCATTGAATTATCTTGCTAAATCTGACTTCGTCGCCCCTGTACTAGAGTGCAGGACGTAGGTACTTTCAAAATGTTTGTTTGGGGTCAATTTATTCACTTGCTATGCAAATGTGTGAGCAATAACTCGATTAAGACAAATCGCATGTAATTATTTATATGACAGTTCGGTACTTAAATTTACGAGTAATATTTATCTGTTAACGCTGTGCCATAGGTGGCGAGTTGTTCGAAAATATAAATTATTACAATTTAACAAAACATATTGGTTTAAAATGTTCTGAACTTGTATGATATAATTTTATTGTTGAAGGTACCGTGTTGTTTTAGGGTCTGCGCTCACACCTGTGCATAATGTGTAGGTGCATGTTTTAATCGTAATTTGATTGTGTTCCTATACCAATAATTGTTGAACTTTAATAACGTTAAATTTATTGTTGACACCTACTTGAATAATATTGTTCACGTTTTTAACTCCACGTTTTTCCAAAACACTATTACCCTCGGTATATAGGTCAATATGATATGATTTAAGAATAATTTATAGTAAACTTTTTGTCAACTAGATAATTAAAAAAAAAAACATTGCCAAAATAGTTGCATAGTCGTTGGTCGCAGTGAATGAAAAGGTAAAGCGTCAGTAATTTTTTTTATACAATGTAAATTTAAAAACGGAGAGTATTTGAAGATATCAAAAAAATTTAACAAAAGTCATCTCGCAGGTTTACAGCGTATTATTTTTGAAATATTGAAAAACTCTCATAGAAACGGAACTGTTTACACAGTCGTGTGTTCACAATAATAGTTCATACCCGTTCATGGGCTTTGTTCGTTTTCCAATCCAGTGGAAAAACAACCCAAAAGCAACGACAATAATAATTTATAAATATATATTTATTTTCTATAAAAATGTGTTACAGTAACTTAATTCTACGATGTATAAATGTAAAAATTAACTACAAACTAAATAATGTTGTTCAGTTATAACATTAAGACAAGAATAATCATGATAATAATAATAATAATACAGTTAGGATGTGTTTAAAATGATATGTATCACAGGTTTGTATTCACACTATAATCTAACTTAATTGTTCAAAAAATAAAAAAAAATAAAAATTTGTTTTCCTCTACCAAATTTTTTTTACACAATTTTAGACTTGATTGTGACTATCGTAGAAAAAAAAAATTACATCTATATGTTTTCATCACCTATGTACAACGATAAACAGAAACATAATTAATAATGTTATTTATTCCGCCCGTTTCGGTGAGAAATAATTTAGGATATCGCTATACGAGTATACCCGACACAAAAGTGGCTATTTAAACGCTACTGTATTATATATTTTGTAATCTCGATAGCGTTTAAATTAAAAATACTACTATTATATGTACACGTGTACCAATTTATTTTCTAATGAGAGCCCATACACCATAAGCAGTGTCGTATACAACCGTGTCTGTACATACGAGCCCAATTGCTTGCTTTCTGGGTTTCGTGCAAAACTGGAAAAATTCTACGCTAGATGTTTCTCGTGTCAACTCGTTACTGCCAAGTCAAAACCATCAGAAATAATAATACCTAATATCTATCTTGCGCGTCGGACGTGCCCGAAACCCGCTCGAACGGCACTAACCACGAGAAAATGTAAAAGACTTTGGTATGAGGTAATCGATTGTTATTTTGTGTTTTTTAGCGATTCGAGTTAGAATAAAATTCCACACCGTAACAACATAAAGACACTATAATAATATTCTTTATTCAATTATTATTATTATTATTATTATTATTATAACTAATGTGCACATTTGTTCTTGTTCGAGTCATCAAGCCACTGTACTGTTTGTCATACACTAATGACGAATCAACAAGTTAATGTCAAACTATAATTATTATTATTATAAACATGCTATTACAAAGGTGGGAAAAACCTTTTTAAAACACTGACACGTCGACAGCAGTCTACAGTACCCATATCGTTGAAATAATACTTATTAATAAGTTAAAATAATAGTAAAAATATTTTAAAATAATCTAAAATCAAAAAAAAAAAAAACCTTAATAATAGTAATTCGATTGTCGTCTCCTATGCAAAATTGTTGCTGGACTGCCTGAATTCATTGTCAAGCAGAGTTTTACACAGTGTTTTTAGGTTTCACACAATAAGTTAACAATATAAAAATAACAATAATTGCCTAAATTGCCAAATTTAGTAAAACTACTAAGACATCAACAGTTAACGATGTTTGAACAACAATAATTACGATTACTGTTAGATAATAATATTATAAAACAACATTGGGTACATATTATTTATTATGCACGAGGAAATAAATAAGAATAATCAATATGTACACACATTATACAAACACACACCTAAGAAATGTCATATTTTATAAACACGCGTGAACGTGTGAACAAAACATAATATCTAAATTTCACATAATATTGTCAAAATATGTGCATTGCACAAGCAAAAAAAAAAAAAAAAAATCATCATCACAATTTTGAAAACCATACAAATCACTTTTTACACAAAATCGAAACCACGCAATTATTATTTACAAAAAAACCTTTAATATTTACAACACGCAAAAATTATATCGTATTATTATTAATGTACAACGATTCAATGACTCGGAACACCCCGGCCCCAAAGACAGAGAGAGGTATCACACGCACACACACAAGAGATTAATCAACTTTCAATATGTACTTCTGACACATGTTTATGAGTACTGGCCGAGAGTACCTCATGTTCCTGAAACCCAAAACACTGACATGTCATCTCCATAATAGTTTATAACTACAGCGGTCACCAGTCAAAATATCTTGATGTAAAGTGTAATACTTTTTGGAAAAAAAAAAATTATAATCAATTCTTTGCCTTCAAATGCGTCGGTTCGGGTGTAAATCACGAAAGTATAAATCAATCCAAACAATAACAACAACATAAGTCAACAGAAATAGAAACAAAAACAAAACCGTTCCAATAATTACACAACAATTACTCAATAATCACAATCCATTCTATCAATCCTTTGATGAGCTTGATTATTTTCATTGGATTTCAGAAATTATTTATTAAACATTTCCTTAACAAACTGATCTCTTGTCACTTTCAATAGTCACTATTGAATATTCATTAAGTTACGGATGGATATTTAATTATAATATATTTTCAATTTGTTGCACCCAAACAAAGTGCACATCTGTATCACACTGGTCACAAAGATGGGTTTCATGATAAAAAGACAGGCTTACGAATCTCACGGAATCACACGAGTATCGAAATATTTTGTGTTTTTGACAAGAGATATGTATGAAATTCATCGAGATATTTTGACTGTAAAAATTCAGTATAGTAATTAACAATGAGCACTACTTGCAAACAGCGAGGTTTTGTTGTTTTTAAAAGCTTAAAGGCAGCGGAACAGAATTATGTGTAATTTAAAAAGCTAAGGCCTTATAATTTAACTAAGAAATATTTGTTAATTAGAATTAACATTTTTTTGGTCAGTCTAGCAATAATGATTGCAATCAACCCAATAATTTTAGGTGCGTACTTGAAGCAACATGTTAGCAAAGTTTGAGTTTGTGAACTTAAAGTGCCTCTTGTCGTAGAACTTGAGCAGCGCTGGACTGTACGGGTGCTTTTCTTTTAAGTGAATGTAGTGTACTTCAGGCTCGTTAGTGGTGTGACCACACTCCTCGCAGACATACATCTGTAATCACAAAAATGATTTCAATTTACTTTCTAAAAATACTAAATCTAGTTTAAGGCTTGTGAAAGATCTCCGATTTTCTTTTATAACTGATTCCCACATCAACAGTTTTTACTATACATGCAACTTTGATTTAGCGGCAACAATAAGAAACACTGTCCATGTGAAATAGTAATACTGGCTGTTTTGTTTTTAGACAGTTTTTATTTTTATTAAACTGTTACAATTTAAATTTAAAATTTCAATATCTTTAAGTAAAAATCTGCGTAAATGTAAGATGTTATCACTATAACTTCATTGGTTACAAAAATGTTTTGTAAACTCAAACTGAACGAAAATGTACATTGTTTATTGAAACGGATTAAGAATCACGCAATCACAAAATCAAACAATAAAGTTTAATTTAACTCAAAATAATGTGAACGATTTAATAATAATTGTATTTTGCACCAAGAATAGGAGGTACCACCGGTACTAGTATTTTTAACAAATTTTTAAACTCTTAAATTCTTAGTTTTGAATTTATAACAATATATTATTTATTGAAGTTATTTGTATATTTTACGATCAAACGATTGTACGTACCTTTGTCCTTCTCTCTTTGTACGCATACTGATGATGTACGCCATGTACTTTTAAACAGTGAGACTCGAGTGAACAACGTTGAGTGAACGATTTTTCACACAAATTGCACTTGTAGGGACGAACACCTGTCAAAACAAACCGTGTTAGAATAGATGGTGACATTGAAAGCTGTATCGGTTTTAATAAAAGGAGTAAAATAAAATCCAACATATTTCTTTTGTACAAACAAACGCATTGAGAAATTGAAACATTCCTATCGGCCACGGACTGCAGTGTTGAAATAATATGTCAATCAAAACACAACATTACTGTTATCACAATTATTATTTTTGATCAAACGGGCGTGGTAGAATACCGTCTAAAAATATTATAATAATTGCAATGGAAACCTAAGTTACAGATCAAAAACACATACATAGTACTATTTGACTGAAGTGTAAAAAAATTGCGAAATCCGTATCACAAGTACTGTATCATAAGTTGTTTAATTTAAGGTTGAAAATGTTCTATAGGTTTCATTTTAAAAGTACGGTAAAAATTTATCCTGCACCAAGTCAATAATAGCTGTTTAAACTTCAAAACTTTTTTCTATTGGTATTTTCGGCTGGGCTATTTTCGTGGCACACCTAGTAAAATATGTACACATATTTTTAATACCAACAAAAATAGAAAAAAATTTTTAAGTCCCGTCGTTTCAATAGTACAGTTAAAAAATATCCAAACACAATTATCTTCACTCGTAAAAAGTGTCGAAACTAGAGTGTACACACCTGTGTGTGTTCTAGTGTGTCGTTTCAAGTCGAACGTATCGTTGAAACCTTTGCCGCAAAAAGTGCACAGGTATCTTTTGACGTCACTGTGACATTTCATGTGTCTATTCAACAAACGTTGGAGGTTGAACGTTTTGGAACACAGATTGCAACAGAATTTCGATCCGTTCTTCGAGTGCGTTTCGGTTGGTTCCGGCGGGGCGGTTATGGTGGCCGCGGGAGCCGCCACGGCGGCGGCGGCGGCGGCGGCGACGGCGGCGACACTGTTTCTCTCCAGTTCCGGGGCCCGGGAAAGCGTGGCCGGGGGCGGTAGCACGTCGTGATTGGCCAGAGGGTTCTTGATCCCGTGGCCGCCGTTGACAAACTCGAACGGCAAATCGTTGGGCAGTCCGAGCTGTAAATCGAATAAAAAAAAAAAAACGACGGAATTTTAAGATTAGCGGGACGTCGGACACACAACGGTTAAATAAAAAAAAAAAGAGAAAAAGCAAATAACATGTACTCTTGCCGTCAGTTTACTGGCGAAGGACGAATATTTGAGTTTCTCTACGGGTGGGGTGGTCTTTCTCACCCTGTGCTGCAGAACTCTAACGTCGAGAGCGGACGAGTTGCTGGTGTCCTTGCTGTTCAGCGGCGGTGGAGTGAGGGACGACATCGTGCCGTCCATGCTGACGCTGGCCGGTGACGGCGCCGACATGCTGGTGTTGGAGTCCATTTCCAGCGATGAGAGACCGGGAGACAGCATGATCTGTCCGCACGCCTGAAATCGGGGCAAAGATCGAATGATTTACAAACTTCGGAACACTATAACAGCTCTTACGTCCAAGTTCTGCGGTTGTTGCAACTGCACTTGTATCTGCAGCTGCTGCAATTGTTGGTTCGAATCGTCGAAACTACCGTGTGCGGACAGCCGGTCCTTGGACATGTCGTAACCAACGTAGTTGTTTCTCAGTAACGACGGTGCAGGTCCGCCGAGGCCCGGTTGTTGTAGATAGTTACGTTTTTCCGTTTGAGACTCGGGAAAACCGTTTCTATGCTCGTTGAACATCTGTAAGGATTGGTCCACGAGTGACGTAGGAATGCACTCTTGCGGCTAACGGCACAAAAAACACATGGGAAATGTACAAACGCGGTGTAGTTTAACCGTCGTTAAACGAAAAACTAAAAAAACATTAAAAAAAAAAAAAAAAAAAGTAGATATTATTGTATTTACCTCTTTGAAAAACAGTTCGGCGGCGTCGTTCAGGCTGTCCAAAAAGTCGGGATCCGTCGGTCCGGCGAACGTGAGGGTCGCCGTGAACTGCATTGGGTCGTTGGACGTACCGTTTTCCGAGTCGGCCATCAGCGTGTCGAAGCTGTTGGGTTCTTTCACGTAGCTGGACAGGTCTTCGCAGTCGTCCTGTTTGATGTTGATGTCCAGCGAGGAGGCGTTCTGCAACATCGAGTACTGTTTGGGCGGCCCGTCCAGGCCGGCTAGGGAGAAAGGACCTCCGGCGACCGAGGGATGTTGACCGGTGTCGCTGTTGTTGAAACACAGCTGTTCGTTCATCATCAGATGATACTGGTTGTTGTACTGGGCGGAGTAACAGTTGCCGCCGGACTTTATCAAGCTCTCGTGGAACGGCGGCAGGGAAACGGGGCTGTTGGGTCCCCCGAAGAGTTTACCGTTTCCTCCCGGGTTCATGCCGCCTCCGCCCGGAGCCATACCGCCGCCCCCGCCGGTGCCTCCGCCCCCCACGATTCCGGCCGGACCACCACTTCCTCCGCCGCCGAGCGAATACGAATGCAACGAGGACCCGCGATTCGAACCGGAGCCCGAGCTCGAACCTCCGCCTCCGCCTCCGCCGCTGCCGCCGCCGCCGCCTCCGCCGCCTCCTCCTTGCTGACTGCCGCCGCTCCTTCCGCGACCGGCCGCGGCGATAATTATCCCGTTCGGCTTGGAGACCAACTGTCCGCGCAGAGCGTCGATAAACTTGTTTCTGAGTGTTCGCACGATCTCTTTGTCCAGTTCGGATTCCTTCTTGGGAATGTGATAATCGATCGGAGCGTCCTGCTCGGGTTCGTCGACCGCGCTCGGCGGCGCGCCGATCGACGGCCTTTTCGGGCAAACGGGCGGCGATTTAACAGCTACGGGCGCCCGCTGGATGACCGACACTTGGCGACACTTGGGCGGTACAATGGACAGCGGCGCCGGAGGAAACTTCGGCGGTTCCTCCTCCTCCGGGATCGACGACGGGGTTTCCTCTTCGACTTTGACGGCGGCGGCCGGCTCCGCTTGCCGCGTTATCTGCAAACTGTCTTTGCTACCGTACGGTATGTTGTCCCCGTCCGAAGTGGATATGAACCGTCTTTTGGGCGGCGGGTTCCAGTTGGGGGTCGGCGGGGACGTTATCGTCTCGGGCTTCTTGGCGGTAACCGTCGAGGACGCCGAAGGGGCCGTCGGCGACTCCGGCCTGTTTTCACGCTGCTCTTTTTCTACGTCACCGATCCGTTCGACCGGTTCCTTGTCGTCTTTCGCGTCCTTTTCGGGAACTACATTTTTATCTGTAAAACGAACAAAGCACACGCGAATTAGTAGTCGTTTTGTGTACGACGCGCACGTACAGTTTTGTGACGAACACCACCGCGGTTAGGTCCTAAATCAGATCGATCGCGGTTATTTTATTAGAAACATCGTAATATCGTGTAGACACGTGAAAATGAATAACAACACTATCATACAAACATTTTCGAAACACACGTTTACGACCGCGCACCGCCACCACACAAGATCGTATTATTTTCCCTTCTGTGTGTGAACACACGTGGAGCGGTACGAGCGGCGCGCGTGTCAAACGCAAAGGGGTGCATGCAGCCTAACCGACAAACCCTTTATCCTCTAATAACACAATACATTATTATTCTATAAAACCATAACAATTCGGTTTTATAGTATTTGACCAACAGCTAATGGTATCGACCGCGGCACACACGAAACGGGGGATATTAAAACAAACACCGATTTCAAGGCCTTAGGTCGGTTACACCGTCGGCATCCGAATAATTTTAACGCTGTACTATATAGGCGGAGCTGCTGACGTTATGGTACTTTCGAAAATACGGTTCGATAAACTGTTGTACGACGTTTTACGAAATTCGTAGTGCTCGTGACCAAAACGACGACAGTTCGTAAGATGATAAAAAAAAAAAACACTGTTCAGACAGTGTTAGGTAAATCTGCTTTAGGCCGTACGTTATAATACGTATTATCTGCCTACGGACGACGAAAACGCGACGTCGGCTACTCCGCGCGAGTAGGTTTTGTTGTTTTATTTTTTTCCAAATCGAATTTAACACCACACGGTTTTACGAACTTTCGTCGTGGTACTCCGCAGCGTTCTTCTTGTTAAAAAAAAAAAGTAGGACACACACACACGCGCGCGTAAACCCGGTTTGGCCGCGTCACGATGGCCGAACGGTTCTAACCGGATTCTCGGGTTCGTGACGGTACGATAATAATATGTATAATACATAGTACACGGGGGGAAATAATACTGTTGGAAAATTTACAAAGTCGAATAAAAAATTGAAAAACGCGCGTTCTCGGCCGACCGAACCACCCATGTGAATAAAACTGGAAATAAACTGCTTAAGAGACTCTACTAGAGCTCACTGTACCTGCAAACCGAATAAACGAAGCTAATGGCGATGCGAGGGCCGCCGAATTATACTAAACTGAAAATGACCAAGAGCCGCGACGAGCTACACAATATTATGCTACGTCATAAGCACGATTATAGATGATATGCCATCATTAATCGCGATATTCACGCGCGGAAATCAATCGCCAAAACCACGATTAGAAAGATACGGTACAAGATGAGACGAAAAAATATCCTATGAAAGATGAGACATCGGCTGTTATAAGGTATAATCGTGGCCAAAACACAACTGCTGTTAAACATATCCCTCTCGCGTAATCATACATAATTAGCATGCGAACACGTTTTAGTTTTAGCGCTAGATAATAAATTTAAAGATAATAAATGTCAAAACGATCAATACGAGTTTAGTTCTTGGGCACCGCTTTGTTACAGTACTGCATCGGTAGACTGGTGGCTGTTTTTTTATGAGTTTTCGAGTATCTTGGCCGAAATATACCAGGTTACTAACCACACTCATACCTACTGTCAAAGTTTTCGAAAAATAAATGGCGGCGTACATCGCGTAATGCTGATGCCCCCGCAGACTCGGATGTTATGCAGATCAAGCTCTGCGGATGGATGCCCCTCACGCTGCCGTTTTGTTTTTAGCGATAACGTTTAAAGCTGGAATCGCGACACGAAGACTAGAGAGAGATCTCTAGTTAATCGCCATAACCTTGTATATTTTAGCCGTGGTACGCATATAATTTGTTAGCACCTACAACGTTTTTGCTCGAAAATATCCAACGAATTTGTTAAAAGAAACCGACATCGTTGAACTGTTAATTATAAATCAAACATTATCTATACAACAGGTAGATAATAACAACTATACATAATTAAATATAGATTCTATTATCACTGGACACCAATCAAGTTATCGCTCGGTTGGTGTAGGCACGATGTTAGTACCACAGGTAACACGAAATCTTGGAATTTTCATGTTATTTGTGCTAATTGAGTACGCTTCCTATATTATTGTCCTCGGCTCACTCGTTAAAAATTAAAATTTAGTTAAATTTTTTTTTAAGTATTGCTAAGAAGAAAATAAAATACGAAAAATATTTTTTTAAGGGGAAGAAAGTATGTCATATATACTATAGATACAAAACCATGTGAATTGAAAATTTGAAACGTTATCTTTGGTTTAAGTTAATTGTTTTGTGTTAGTTAGTAAATTTGTAATTTTCAAATAATTATTGACTTTTTTTTTTTTTTCATTACTCAGGCATTAACTCGACGAGTCAAAAAAAGTTCTACCCAGCCTCACTGACCGTACTTCCCTACCCTCCTCGCTTCACGGCCAATCTTAGTTAACGGCGCACGGATCGAAAGAAAAAATTTGTAGGAGGACGAAATGAAATATTACAATATTTTCTATTGACGCGCCTGCTAACAATAAGAACGGTACCAAATTATAAGGGGGTACGATAAAATATGTTGTTTTTTTTTTTTTGAAAGAAGAGAAACTCCGTCAGGCACCAAGGTACGATTGATTATGTAGGGCTTACGATTTTAACACTCTAGTGCGGTTCTATCGGCAGGTACCGCGGAAAAAACGAAAACTCATAGTGCGAGAAAACAAGGTTTATAGTTTAGACGAATTTAGCGGGGAAAAAAACTACATATACCAACTACCGGTACAACGACAAACGGGTCATCGCGCCGCGATATTGCCGCCGTTCCGCCAGCGAAACCGTCGGATAGAAAACTGGAAGAAAAAACCGTAGTTTACAACGCGGCCGACCGTGACGACGATCAGTGTAAAAAACCACCTGTGCGGAAAACGCTGCATCCGATCGGAGAAGACTGTATTATTTATTATACGCGTTATTACTGAATTCACCGTAATGCTGACGGTCGTTTTTGTTGTTTCGGTACTATTTAGACGGCCGAAAGAATGAAAAATCGCGCGAAACGTTTTCCACGGTGACAACGCGAATCAAAATTTGTAAATACTTCTTCGGGCGCGTATTTTTTTCGCGAAAAAACCGAAATTTCGGATGTACAAAAAACAATAAGAATAGGTAGCGAGTAGTAAAAAAAAAAAAACAGACGTAGAAAATGGTTAAATGGTTGAAAAGCGTGGATAACTTCGGCGTTTTGGAAGGTTCGTACACAAGTCGTACGTTAAATCTGTAAGCGATCGAACCCTGTTAGAGAAAATAACGATTCTGAGTGTGCTCGAAAATCGAGAAATCAATCGCAGAGTTTATTATTGAGATTTAAATAACGTGTGGAGATTTCAAACCATCCGGACCGTTTTAATTTTATTATCGTTTTTACTATTCGGTATCAATTGCACAACGTACGTAATTTCATTGTTGTATTCAAAGTAACGCCGTTTTTCAATACTTTTTTTTTTTTACGCTTTCAGAATCTACAGGGCGGATTTTTTTGAACTATTTTCATTCGGATAGCAATTTTCGTTATACATATATATAAATCTTAGATGACGAATCAGTGCGAGTCACGAATTTTTTTAGACGAAGATATCATCATGACCAATCTTCCAATCTCAAACACGAAAATTGTGACTTTTCGAAATTTTTTAGTAGCGCGTGTTTACACGTTTGGCACCTTGTAACTGAACGTTCGAAACTTTTTGTGGAAAATTAAATTTTTATCGAACGAAAAAATGAAAATTTTCAAAGCTCTATAAGCTCAGAAATCCTCTTGAAATCTGTATCCTACCGATTTCAATATCGTGTGAAAGTTTCCAGCTTGTTCCGATCGTTGGTGTGGAAGTTATGGCTAAGAACCGACAACGTTCGCCGCGATTTTCGACGTTTTCCTATAATTATTTTTGCTCAGTCTTTCGATTGTTTAATCTTACAAAAAAGTCCTCATAGCGCCTATCGTTCAGAGTTGGCGTTAAAAATCGGATCATTGTCCAATCGCGGCGATTACGTAGTGGTAAAAAAAAAAAGGAAAAACACCACCACAGTACGTTTCACGCAGAATCCGAAACACGAAATGAACATTTTTGTTTTTTTTTCCCCCCGTTGCTGGAAGTATCCCGAAATTTAGCAGCTCACACACACACAAACAAACACGGCCCCTGTAACGGTTTTCGTGTCGACTTTTCACGAAAAACCTATCATTTTACCAAAACGACGGTTTGTGCGATCTCTGCGGAACGTGACTCGCGCAAAACTCGTTTTGTTTTATGCGCGCGTATAATTAATATCGGATACGTTATTCTAAAAATATTATACACGTTGAAACGTGCACTTTTTGAATACGCGCGCGTACACGAAATAATAACATATTCGCGTGCTTGTGTGCGTACAATCGCAATAATAATATTATTATATTGTGTTTTATACACAGTACAAGAATGGCCGTGCGAAACACTCGGCGAATATCATTTAAAACCAAGTTCAAGGCAAAGTTCATACGAATTACCTGCCTGTCTGCCTACGATATGCACGGTGGTACTATTGTAATAATAATGGTCGGTCGTTAAAATCTCTCAAGGACTTTGACGACGGCGCGCAGACGACGTTAGTAAATACAACAATAATACCTACGTACCTACCCGGCGATGACAATAATATAATAATATGCGCGCGTTGGTACAATTCATTTTTATCATCATTTTAAATCGCGCGACGGCACCGACGATCGATAAATCGCGCGACCGTAAATAAAAAAAAGCGTTTTTGAAACGTGGCGCACGTTTTTTTTTTTTAATACGTGTCTGTAGCGACTACATAGTCGGAGAGTGGTTGAATAACTTTAGAAAAAGGAAAAAAAAGCCCCGGAAATCGACCTTCAGCGCGGTTTCGGTCTCGCATAACACGATGAATAATAATAATTAACGTGGGCATTCTTCGTATAGTTGCACAGTAGTATCACTGCGATTGTTTTTTTTTTTTGTTCTTTTTCTATGCGCGAAGCACACAGAACAGTTGTACCGTACGTACGTATGTATGTATACGACGACGAAGAAAAACGCGCGCGCGTATTATAATGCGCGTTCGACGAGACTAACTGGTCTTTTATTTTTTCAGTAACGGTAAATTTTTTCGACAACGAGAGTAGGTGTGTAGTAGCGTTCGTCGTATTATCACGAGAAATAGGTCTCGTCGAATGGAAAAAAAAACGATGCAAACAATACCGCAAAAAACTGTACGATATAATTTTCCCGCAGAGGCCGTTGCCTCGTTGTTTCGGTTTCTGTCGAAGACCAGAAAAATAATCGGACCGAAATTATTTTTTTACCTGTGCGAAAAATTACAACAATCCGTAGGAAAACGCGTACGGTGGTGTGAAAAGCGTCGGGAGAAACGTGCGCAGCGATCAACAGCCGCGTATAATAAAATTTCAAGTTTCGTCGTCGTCGTGCTCTGCGGGCGCCAAACGCGCGCCGCGGTATTCATAATACAACCTAGCAAATACCTAACAAACACGCCGCCGCTGCACGTACGAAATGCGCGTGACCGGAGGAAACCGCCATAAAACCCCGCGCAGGTTTTTATACACACTATACACAAGCGTCGTTTGTTGCACGGAGCCTTTTTTTTTCCCCGTTTATGACGCAATTTAGACGTATTTAGGCCGTAAATTTCGGTCCCGTGAAATCTCGTACACCGGCGCGACGATCGACAAACACCACGATCTGTACACACGGTTCGCCGCCAGAAGAGGATACACCGGTCGGTTCTCTCTCTCCGCGTTGGACCACCACCACAAGAGGATTCGGAAAAAAAAATCGCGAGTAAAAAAGTAACCTTGAGCGCACAAAAAAATATCGTAAGTGTACTACGATATAGGCGTACGTTCGGCGCTAAACTAACGCGTTTTGAGACGTGCGGCGGGGGTTTGTAACAGACAGAAAAAAACTTAACCAATCGAACAGAAAACGGTCATTACGGATATTGCGAAAAGAGAATTTACCGTCGGGTCATTTTTCCGTTACACAACGCGCCGTGCATGCGCGGAACGGCGAAGGGTCATACGACGAATCGGGTGATGCGCACTGTCGATCGTTTTTTTTTTTTTCGCTCCTGAATGTGCGCGCCTCCCCTGTGTCTTTTTAATTTTTCGTTTCGACCGCCTATTTGTTCCGCGACAACCAGGCACGTAACCAGGGTGGGCCGGGCACCCCTAAAAAAATCATTAGCTGGCACCCCCGGAAAATATATAAACTCCCCTCCCCCGAAATTTTTTCTCATTACGCCCCTGTCTCTAGATAGTTTTTAGTGGCTGAGTGGCCGTTGGGGGCCAAAAATATATGGCCCCCCTGTTGACAAAATCCTGGTTACGTGCCTGGCGACAACACTGTTTGTTTATCGTGTACACGTTTGTTACACGTATAGAAATCCTGAAAAACTTGGCCCGCGGCCAACGACGGCGATTTTCGCACGGGGTAAAAAAAAAAGAACCCGCTGCACGGCCCGTTTAGCGCTGTATATTTTTTTGCCGCTGTGTGTCGGAGACGGTGGAAAAAAATAACGATATTAATAATAATGCCGATATAGTGAAAAAATAACTCGGATCGCCGTCATGGCTATCTCGTTCCTCTCTCTCTCTCGTATACATCATATTATCATTACGCATAGGTGTATTATACCAGTCAGGTTTGTCCGGGCACACCCAATAGACTTCAAGGTAAAAACTCGTTTCAGGTTCATTACGACGACGCAACAACAACTATAAGCGGCGGCGGCGGCGGCTAACGGCCGCGGACACCGAGAGAGCGCGGCGGCACCAAGTACAAAAAAAAAAAAAAAAACCACAGGTTCTGCTGTCACTGGGTGGGCGGGGGGAACAAAAGAAATCCGCCGGCTATAATAATAATATTATAACAGTGATTCGGAGCGTGTACGGTTAATATAAAAATAAAAAAAAACACGACGACGACGGCCGTGTGTACTTGGACGTGTTATATTTATACGCGGTGTACAATAATAATAATAATAATAATAATAATAATAATAATAATAATAATATACCGTGTCCCCCCCCCACCCACCAACCTCTACCAGACCATTCCTACGCTGTGCTGTGCATCGGCGTCTCGTTTGCGGTCGTACACGGCGTTTCCTATTCACCTTCACATTGTGCCGAGGCCGGGGGGTTCGTGCTTGCGGGCACAACGCGGCAATAAATAACGCCGTTCTGTCTCTTTGGCGAAAACGAAGTGTACAGGAAAGTATACGACCGATTCGTATAACGGATTGCTACTACCGCGTATCATAACATTATTGGAGGTATGTGTGGTGTAGGGGACGATCGTGGTGAAAAGTGGAGAGAAAAGATGAGAAGTGTCGATTCGGACGCGTACGACTTTCCCTATGGCTTATAAAATGGATCCGAAAGATCATCCGGATTGAAAAACAGATTGAAAGCGTCATATAAAACTGATATCAGTTTTTACGCGCGCAATCGTCGTTTTTTCGCTTCGATACGTTTGATGATACATTTGAAAACGAAAATATCAATTAGGCGATGCACTGCGATGGTTGAAAAATGTACGATTTCGTAAAATGAAAGCTGCTTCCTATCGTTCAAATCGCGGAATGCGTATTTTACGCACCGCCTAATAGCACGCACGGCGGCGTGTAGCCCAGGACTTTAGGGGAACAGCACTCGTGTTTATGCTAGAAAACGTTTGTTCGCGTTAAAAGTCTGCGCGATACGGGTACTTTTTTCACGAATCGAAATTTTTCTTATTTTCACGCGCGCGACGGGTGAAAATTTCAATAAATCAGGCAGGTACGTCGGAAAATCAACGAACCGCTTCCGCCGATTAGTAGGTAGTACCTATTTTTGTCGTACGTTCAGAATCAAAGCATATTTTTTTTTTTTTCACTTCTCTCGTGTAGTTTAAAAACGTGCACCCACGGGTACTTTTCGAATGGCTGAAAAAAAGTGATTTTGCAAAAGAGGTCACGATTATATTCACCGTAAATACGCCAGCGCGTAACACACGTAAAGTCATTGCACGCGATGACGTCGTACAGGAAAACCGCCTTTCCACGCGACTAAAAACTGCGCAGCAGCAGATGTGTATCTTACGTAATATTATTACGGTTCTGTTCTTTTTTATTTCTTTCTCGAGACTTACAGACGGTGGCGTTTGATAATATTTTCTATTTGAAAACACAATACACAAGTGCCGAATATTACGAATATACGAGGAAGCACAACAATGCAATACACGTATACAATGCCCGTTCGTTAAACGCGCTGCACCAGCAGCGGGCCGCAGTGTCCCTGTTTCGAACTATATAAATAACACGCCGCTGCACAGACAATACGAGCACTGATTTTCGGGCACCTGTAATTTGGACCGGCACCACCTGTACGAGGGTACGGTATTTATGTACGGAATAATATTATACGTTATTGTACTCGCCCCTCGACGGAAAGAGATCGCGAGTGAAAAAGAGAGAAACCGTTGCACCACCACCCCCCGAACAATATTATTGTTATGATAATACGTACGCGGTGTATACAGGATTTTTACTTTCCGTATCTGTGCGTGCGTGAGCAAAATATAAATAGAAAAGGTCCGACGGCGAATACGATTTTATTGTAATCTTATTGTACGATACAACAATATGGCTCCGTTCGTGGGGTGTTTTTCGCATGAGACGTGAATTTTCACGTGTATTCTATAGAAAATAACACGTCGAATTCGCGAGTAAAAATTTTCGGTAAAAAGTGATGTGGCAGTATTCAACCTTCGTCTGCGTAACTGCGTGCAGTTACGCAGACGAAGGTCGAAGAAGATGTAAAACTTCGTTTAGCGGCAGCAAACAAATGCCGTTTCGGACTATAATAGCGCCTTTTTTTTTTAAGTCAAAGTTTTGTTATCGCACGGAGAACAACGCTGTACCGGTAGCGTTTTTGCCGCGACAAAGATGGACAAAATTAAACTATTGAACGAATGTCCTTGGGCGGAAGGCCAAAATCGGGCCAAAAAGACACGCTCGATGGGGGGGAGTTTGAATTCCGAACGAGCCGGAGAAACAAGTATGTGTGTGGGGGTCTGAGGGGGGGCCGTATTTCGGGTCGGACACAAGGAGGCCGAGAGGACGGGCCAGCAGACAGAAAAAGATGCATCGAAGTCGGGAGTTAAAACTGCCGTGAAGAACTTAGCTCGCCACACCTAGAGGAGAATGGAGGCAATATATACAGTGGCCCAAATGACCCGTAAAAGTCGATCAAAAAAAGACGAAGATTTGGAGCTCGTGCCCTCCGGTTAGTCCCGTTAAATACGCAGAACATCTCGGGGAGGCTTGATAAAAATTAGCCCCCCCCGAATGGGGTTTCAGCTCTTCAAATCGTGTCTACATATTGATTGTTTCTGTATACTGTGTAATATTAACGGTGCCAGCATAATATTATTATACATGGCGCTCGCGTTTAACGCGTCTAGACTCGTGCGGGCGGGCGGGAATGCTAACTTCAATGTTCGTTTAGAATCGTGTCTACACGTATGCGGGCACGTCGAAACGAACCTTGCTTTTTTAGTTTAAAAATGGTTCTCGTCGCAGGAAACAGTCGTGCGGTGACCATGAAAGTGCCGGCGGAAAAGACCTCCAAACAAACCGGGCGCAACAAAACGCCAAAATATACTGTTATAATACAATTATGCGCGTACCTGCGCCATTAGCGCGGTTATAGAGAACATAATAATACATAGTACATAATAACCGCGCGAAGAAATTACTATTTGGCGAACCGTTACGTAAAATTGAATTTCAATGCACAACACAGCTCGGATGGTTCGCGTATACTTCTTGCTGCGTAACAATGTTGATTATTACTGGCCATTGTATGCGTTTCTTTCTGTACACGAAAACAATATGTATGCAAGTCGTTCTCTTTACGACCTTCGACGACGGCGGCGGCGGCGTTGTGTAGTACTATATACGTCGTATAGTAATGCCGCGTCGTTAATACCTCTTACTAATGAATATTTTGAGTGAAATCGAAATAAAAAACGCGTGCCCCTAGTGTGTTCGTTCGTCCTTGTAAAAAGATTACTCGAAAAAGTTGAAAAACGCCCCAGCTCAAATCGCTTCCCGGATCACGTAGCAACATAACTGTCTTATTTCGGTCTGTGGAGACGTGTACGGTTCGACGCGATTTATTACATTATTATTATTGCGAACCGGCACAGCTGGTTTCGAGCGATTGATCGTCGTCGGTACAGAATCGTAAAAATCGATCGCGGCTTCCGACCACATTCGTCGTTTTGAGTACGGCTGTATTTCTGCTCCGGTTTTTCTTTCGCTCCGTCGAGGTTTACGAACGCCGCGTTCGGTGCTGCGAATTTTATGTAGGCGAAAAAACCGCAGCGGTCGGAAGAAACCGCCGGCGGAACAACCAACACCACACAATGCCTGCCGAGCGGCAATAACGATATTATAATAATAACGCAGAAGACGGCGAACGGAAAAAAAAAAAATCATGGGAAAAATCACGACGGCGTGTAGTAAAACGAGCGAAAAGAAAAAAAAAACGACCGAAAGACTACGTGCTGGCCGGTAATTATTATTAGGTACACGAATCGTCGGAACGCGCATTGTGCCAGTTTGCTGACCAACCGAGAGCGTCGTCTTCCTGGCCCGCAGCGGCAGAACGTTGAACCCGCGCGCCGACAACGAGCCGTGAAGCGAGACGAAATTGACCTTGTTTTTTTTTTTCTTCCTCGATATAATACAATAATAAAACATACAACGGCTACTGCATATTATTATTATTACTACGTTTCTCGATATTTTTGCGATCGTATCGGCGTCGCGAAAACGCAGAAAAAAAAAATCGACACGACGTCGTTGTGAAAGAAATTTTTGAAAACTTTTCGGTACGAATATAACGGTGGGAGGACGCGCGCTCGCGCGATCCGAACGGTCGGAGGCTGCGCCGCGATAACGGGAATGCCGGGAAACCGGTTTCTCTGGCCGCTGCGAAACGGCGGCCGAGCACAACAATAATCGTTTTTTGCGGGGGGGACTTTATTAACGCGGAAACGGACGTTTATTGATTTTTTGCACACCGGCCAGCCGAGAACGCTGACGAGTAAACGGATTTTTTTTTCAAACCGAATAAAAAACGACGGTCTCCATCGGTTAGAACGCTCGCGAAAATGTCCGCGAATCAACACACTCAACGCGGTTGAATTTTTGTCCTACGCGTCCATCACACACGAACCGTACTACAGGAACATTAGTCGGACGTATGCCAAACGTGTACCGGGGGGTCGATCTAATCATCGGCTCGGGGGGAAACATTCCTGTGCGACCTGTGCGCGAGACGAAAAAAATCGCTTAATCGAGACGATTCTAAGAAATGTAACGGTGTTTTGATTTTATGTGCATCATTTGAAAAAACTGCAAGTCCAGAAATCTAAGAGTAATTTAAAATAGTATAACCTATACGCGAAACGAGATTCGCCTCGATGAGGAGACATCATCATGTTACATTTCAGGCTTTACTGCACGGGCAAGAAAAAACCGTTTTCCGTTCCGACAAGTTAGACCCGTAGAAAGTAGTGTACCTGGATGTATATATACATGTATAAATTAATATCGAGGCACAAGCTGTGAGAATTGATACGGGTTTTCGATGACGAACACAACGTTGCGTGTTCAACAGGTACCCACACAGTTTGTATCCAATCTTTTATTTTTTTATTTATCTCGTTTCCGTATAATATTCGTGGGTAAAATGCTGCGTTAAGAGTGTACTTCTTGTTACACACAGATTCAAAATGTAACGTCGCAGACCACCACGGTGTCGGCGAACTTTCTTTTTTTGTTCTCGAAAAAACTTACACTCGGTTTATCGTTTTAATACGCTTTTAAATGAAATCAAATATTTGATATTACGTTGTACATGGCGATCGCGGGGAACCATTAAAACGTGTCCAGTATGAACCATTTGGATAATTAAGACTTTAACCAATAACGGAATTTATCGTTTGTTTTTTTCTTTTTGTCAATAAGCAACGAACTTTCATAAAAAATTATAACAGTTATATTCATATAATACATCCCGTATAAAAATTTAAAAAAAATTAGTTTATTACCGGGTAAAAAGTTTGGTTGGATTTACAGCTGTTTTCATCTAATGTAAATTATAAGGATGCATAGCATAATATAGGTGTACTACTTTTCGGACGTCGTTCGAGAAATTAACAGTAGGTACCTAACTAGGCGTTTTAACTAACTGCAGCAACACGAGATTTAGATTTTTCAAACAACCGTAACAATAGTATACATTTTACACCGGACTATTTTAATTTGTTTAACCACGGAAAATGATTTGTAACATAAATAAACGACACCGTAACGTATACCGCAGATACAGTAAACATTTTTACTTTCTCTTTATAGTATTTTACTTCGTCAGGTATGCTCGGCTAAGCTACGGTTTGTGTTACAGAACGCGTGCACTATATTTTGAACGTTCAATTATTTAATACACGTCCGACACGTCATCTTATTCTGTAGTCAAGGGGCTGATGGATAAAATCGGGGTTGAATTACGGCGTTTCCACGATACGCTCCGGGTGTTTCTATCCGTCCGTTTTCAATTCGGAAAAAAAGTTTCGAATCGCTCGTCGTCTCTCTTCCGCGGTAACTCGGACAACGACGACGGTTTCGGAACATTTTTCAGAATAGAAATCGGACTACGCGGTAACACAACGGAAATATTTGTAAAATCTACGTTTGCAGAAACACACAACGTGGGCGCGCGCCAACACACGCGCGCACGCACAAACCCAACGGTTTCAAACGGTAGGTTCGCGGTCGTCGATTCCGTCACCAGCAGCTTACGCCGCCGTGCAGTGAAACACAAAACTCAGTTGATTTTTTTTTTTTTTCGTACTTATTTTTAACAGTCCTCGTGAATGTCACGATAAAAAAGACGAGTTGAAAACCGCAGAGACGCATCGCTCTCGACCCGAAACGAAACGGACGAGTTAAACGATTGTTGTAACATTTTCAGTTGTTTGGTCGTGAACGACAATAATACACCCCGAAAAACGATTTTCGCTAGGCGTGGGTACCTACATTCTGATCGAACCGCGGTGTAACGAAAAGCAAGGGGTTAATTTAGATGGCGAGCAATTAATTCGCGGTTCTTATTGCGCGCGCGCGTACAAAATGCAAAAAAAAACGGAAACGCGCAAAAAGTCAGCGAGAGCAGCGTTTAAAAATCATTGTTATGACCGCAGACGAATCGCGCTACTACTAACCTGTGAAAAACTGTAGAAATTTTCACCAAACGACGCGACACACGCGCAAAAGTTACAACGTAGAGGCACCAAACGTTTGTTGGAAATCGTTTTGCGACGAACGCCGCGGTGCGAAATCGCGTTTTGTACTCGTTGATCGCCCGGCAAAACTACCACCGTGTGGACAAACCGCGTCGCACGCACGTCGCAAACAAACTGTTCAAAGGTTTTTGACCTACTTGGCGGTGGTGTCGGTGGTGGTGTCGGTGGTGGAAGCGGTGGCGGTAGTGGTGGTGGATGCGAGATAGATTTTTCAATTTTTGACCAATAAAAAAAAAGGAACGATCTTTGTAAAAAAATCCGAGCAAAATCGGCGAAACCGTTATTCGACCACCACCGGGGACGACACACACAGGTACCTGAAACGGAAACGTTCGGACCGTTTGCACGTGCACCCCGTGTGTACCATTGTTCGGCCGAGAGAGAGAGACGAACGAACGCTTTGCCAATGCGAATGGCCAAACGGTTATAATGGTATCTAACTTCACTGACGTCTGTCGATCCGTTTCAAGAGAACGCGCGCTGCATGGGGGGACTTTGGGCCAGCGCAGGCCGCTTGTTGTGAGATTAGGTATAATGTACACCGGCGCTGCCCTACGTGGCCACTGAATGGCCGGACGCGATTATTTAGTATTGTCAAAAGCGTCTGTCCGGCCGGCGTACGCGAACGTCCGCGAATCGATCAATTATTTGTTTGACAAACATTATAATATCAAGTATAACATTTTCGTTGAACATCGAAATTACCAACGAATCGATAATGAATCGAGGACAGGGGCGTCCGCGGGGGAGGCAGAGCCGTTCGTTGCCGCCTCCCCTCTAGATCATTTTTTTGCCATCCCCCCCCCATAGGGACTTTGATTAATTTATTTTGGAATACCTAAACATTTGGTTTCTAATGTATTGTGTTAAGTACCAATTTTGTGACACGCAAATGCTATTTTATTTAATTGAAGTGTTTCTACTTTTTTATTAATCGAGTATAACCATTGGGTATATTTGGAGCGATATAATTTGAAAAGATTCTGGGACAGTAGTTAAAAAAAATGTCATTAGTAAATGTCCCTCCCCTAACAATGTGTACCCCACCCGGTTAGACGCTTTTGACAATTTTTTGTTATGATATACGATTTATGAGAATAAAGAAAATTATTCCATGTCTTATGTTCGGTTAGGTTACAAAGGCGGCCATTAACTAGTTAAAAAGTTAAGTTGATATGTTAATTATTTTTTAAATTATTCAGTTAAAAATGCTATTGCGTCAAATTAACTTTTTATAGTTATTTATCGTTGTTGCAGAAAAAACAAATAATTAATTTGGTTAAGTTTATTTCGTTTTCTATTCTAACTTATCTAGTTAATTTTTGTTGTAGTTGACTTTAAACTGAAGGCAATATAATTGAACTGAACTAACTTATTTTTTTTTCACTAACTTGCTCAACGTTGCCTGTATATAATAGTAGGTATAATACGATTTTATTGGCCATTCGTCATCACGCGTGGACTTACTGACGCAAGTAGGCGGTTATGAAGATGGAAATCACTTTTTTTTTTTACTTAATTAGTTTGATCGAGTATACCTGTATTTTAAATATTACGATGACCCTAAAAAAAATATTTAAAAACATTTTCGGTTATCTTTTAGCCAGTCGATACGCAGTTTAAAAATCCAAATTTTGCAATTTAAGTTCTTTCTGTACACTAGTTTAAGTTTTGTAGTTAGAAATCTCTATGTACACAACGCATACATATTTTTCAATCTACTGTCGTTGGCCGATTTTTTTTTTTTTTCATAGTTATTGGGGTTTAAATTTGACCTCGTTGTCGAGAATTGAATTTCATGGTTATTTCTTTGTATAAACAAAACACCAAAAAAAAAAAAAACTCAACGACAGTAGACAGGTCAGGTTAGTCTGAATCATTTTTCAAAACAAAAATAAGTTAATTATGTTGTTTTGTTTGTGAAGAAACTAAGATTTTCTACAAAGACAGTCTACCCTATAAAAATTAAATATAGAACGCGATCTGGCGGTATACGATAGTTACCCCATGTTATACCTATTATAAATTATAATATTATACAAAATGGCACCTGAACTCGCGATTACAATATTAAGAAACTGCAGCACACGCATTTTACGAGCAATGGATCGTTGTTGTTTGTTTCAATAGCATAAACGTATTTGAACCAACGCCAAAAACAGTAATATTTTCAAACAATCGTCTCGTAAAAACGTACGCTGTCACGAGTTTAGAATACGATTTTCCGTACGACGAGTTTATACAATCCATATTAATTCATAGAACTGCTGAGACCATACATATTTGCGTCATAAGGATAGTGACGAACACGAATTATTTTTTTCGACGTGGCGGTGAAAATGTTATTGCGGCAGGTATCCGTCGCACCAGATTATAATATATTATGAAAATAAACATATCTTTGATTTTGGAAGGTACGCGAAGGGTAAATGTAGTCTTCTCTTTTTTAAAAAAAAGTATTTTAGCTTAGGGGAGAGCGCTTGAAGTGTCAGATTAAAATTATTGAAATTTTTCACGGACGTTTTCAAAAGTCATTAGAAACGTTTTATGTTAATTCAAACATTTAGTTCAATAACAAATTATTTAAGTTTAAATTTTTTTAAGAAATCAGTCGGCTAACCGTATAGCCGGTGGGCAAGATGACTATTGGCAGCTGTAAGTTGACAGCGACTATGAATTATATTTTTAAACTGACACGAAACGTTTTTCATGACCTTGGAGGATTTCTGTAAAAAATTTTACTGATTTCGGACGAATACTTGGAGAGTTATAGGCGGTTAAATATTGATAACGTCGACCTGCCCCCGGGGTCTCCACTATAGAAACTAACGATTTTCAAAATAAAAAACTAGAAAGAACGCCTCCAAACATCAAAAAATTGTACAATCATATGTCTAGTTGGTTTAGGAACACACAAACATCATCATTGACTTTTTCGCGTTTGATACGTCTACTCGTCCCCATTGTCCCCAACCCCTTTTAATTTGGCACACTTAATACACGGTTTAGTACAGGCACATCGATACATACAAATTGAATTTTTTATTTGACTGTGTCCTCTAACTATTTTTCATTCAAGTCGAGCGCTGAATACAAAGAAAGAATGCAGTTTTTGAACTAATTGCAGGTCCACTCGCGTTTGCCGCATAAGATTGCCTTCTCTTTTTAACGCGATAATATTAAAATATGTAACCATGCGTATACAATGTAATGACCAGCAAGCGACAAAAAATAAAAAACATAATAAAAGTTGTTTTCATTATTTGCTATATTTACGTTATTTGGTGACGGTAAACAAAACGAAAAAAACAAATGGTTGTTTGATCGGATTTTCTCGAAACACGATACATACAGTTATGGTACGGCGAGAAGCTATATTATATTATACATTTAACGAGACATTCAATTGGTACAATTTCACTGAAATATTCAGTATGTGTTTGTTGTACACACTGCATTTTGTTGGATACATTTTGTTCCTTATCCAGGCTCTTATGAGTACGACAGTTTTTAAACTGTATAGATGGTTACATACACATTTTTTTTTTAGTGCAAAGAAGTGTTGGTGTAGCAATACATAGCTGCGCATTACATAGCGCATTACATAGCTGCTTAAATCACGTCTGCTGTTAAAAATCTGCATGGTTTTTATACCGAAACAACATACGCCTTTATATTAAGATTTAATCTGTTTTTTCTTACAAATCATATTTTTAAAATTATATCCTCAACTTTGTACAATGTTAAGTACATCTCACGTTAATCACAATATAGTTTTCAACGAAATGAAAAAATAAAACCGAGTACAAATCATCCGTAGTATTTGTGAGTTTTCAAATTAATCCGACGAACGTGACCGTTTTCCGACGACAAGCATGACATGACGTGAAAGTGCAGCAGCGACTTATAAGATTTAGATTCGTGTCGGTACGAATGAATGTTGGGTTACTTTGATAATTTTTATACGTTTTTTGTGTTAATTTTTCATTTTACTAACGCTATATGGTAAATAAATATTTATTATTTTCGTTAGTTTATTTCAAATACATGAACCTTTGAAATAGCTGATGAAAAAAATTTTTTTTTTTGATAGTTTAAACCTAAACGTTCCTTGTGCCAAGTGTATAGATATCGATGTAAGACTTCACGTGTGGTTACTTTGATACCCCCCCTATTTTTATTCATTAAATCGAAATATGGTATAGCAGCAATAAAACTATTAATGTACCTACATTAATGGTATATACTTACAATTAATTCAAAAAAACCACAATGTTGACCTTATCTAACATCCAATGTAGGTATAAGGAAATGTGTAGGAACTTGATACGTTTTCCTACACCATCAACTTTTGGATAATGCTGCTCGTATCTTATTCAAAATTTACGTCAAACGCATCATTTTTTATCAGTTTGAATGTCTGTTTACTTGTGGTAGTATTGAACGTCGAAATCGTCATTAGAAAACGAATTACGCCCACGGTCGCATCGTATCGACGTTATAAAAAAAATGATTTATTCGGCGAAAAAATGACGAAAATTGAATCTAACGACGTTAGGACGTAGTTAGCTACAGAAGTTCATTATTACAGTAGGAATGTAATCGACGAGTACAATTATTGTAACACGGTTGTTTGGCAAATTTAGAATTTCCCATTCGTCATACAACAGTTGTTATATTATGCATTTCGTTCAAAACGTACACGCCCTCGGTCAATAATAATGGAAACTATAATTTAGCTCTGTAGTTACTACGCCAAGTTTTATGTCCGTCGACGACGACAATAATCGAAGGGTCGTGTAACGTGCCGTGTAACAATTTGTAAATTTTGTTCAGTATCAAGTAAAAACAAAATAACACTTGTGTGATATTTCGTTTAAATATTGTTCGGACGGCACGTTGTTCCAACTTTAAACACAATCGTCATTGTAAATCACGTTATTAAAAAAAAATTACAATCTTATTTATTATGTGTTTTAATCACAGTCTATACAGTCTTTAATAAATACGCGATACTGAATTTAACAATAATTACATTCACATTATTACTATCCCCTGGCAAAGAAGACGTACGTTAACGTCCGTGCGGCGTGTCGAATAACGGCACGTGTAGCACGTTTTAACCAACAACGGTTTCCGAGTTTGTACACGTTATGTTATGATGAGAATGTTTTGGGAATTTTCTGATTCCATAAATATGATGTACATATTGAGATAGAAAAAAAATGAAATCGGAAAAAGTGTTACACACCACGACGTTATTCCCGCCGACACTTCGGTAATGATTCATCGTCAGTGCGGCAGAGTGGAAAACGACCGAATGCTCTGTTACAGACCTATAGAGGTAGGTGCCTGTTAGAAAAAAAATTAAAACCGTCGAGCGTGAAAACTCAACCTTTTTTCACTCGACGACGGTTTTTCACGCGAACCGCACACGGATAGTTTGCCAAAGATTTATGCACGACGAGATAAACTGCGAAAAGTTTTGTGCTGTTGTTGGTAAGGAAATTCGCGTATATCGCAAACCGACATCGGGGGCGGGTAATTTTCGGCCGGCGACAACTGCGCTGCATCGGTATACGCGTGCATTGTGCGCGGCGACCGCTTTGTGCGAACAACACAATAATTTTATTCTGCGGATTTCTTTTATGCGCGAAATAATAAAAATACGTACAACTCTCATACACATAGCGCTATATTTTCAGCGTGCGCGAATATGGGTATGAGTTTATTGAAAGAAATACCTTTTATTATAAATATCGTGTTTGTTATACGGTTTTTGTACGGTGAATCGCGCCAACATGGAAATACTGCGAAATATTCGCCGGTATTATATTATTTTATTAAGGGGCAGCGACGGCAATTTCGACGCTCGGCGGTTTCGTACGCGGCCGCGCTGACAGATGGCGCTGCTGTATGCTGAAACGCTGCGTTTTCGGAACGATTTTCGGTCGCGTCGACGACTTTTCATCAACGTTTTCCTTTAACGCGCGACGAACGGTGTCGCGGCGAGGGGAAAATGAATTTTACTTTCGCGTTAAAACGCGTCACTTTACTGACGAGAGTGTTACAAATTTTTACAATTTCGTCAAGAATTGCCGTTAAAATGTATAACCTAGCCAGAATTCGTTTGGGGTAGCGTGCACGTAAGCACTGTAAGCATTGCTTTAGATCACTTTAAATCAAAAGAAAAATTAATCAATCAAAAATGTAGATAAAATAAAATATATTTTTTTTATAAATCACATTTTAATTTATTATCTTTATGAAGTGGTAGCGGTTTTTGTCGTGTATTGTTGTGCTATCCGCCGTTTACTTATCTACGATTATTTTCCATCGGTCTATTTTTGATCTATTAATATCAGCATATCGCATCGAAGTGCAACTTAATCTGAAATTGCTTACACTCTTTACTAATACCCACGCCACGCCACTGTTTGGGTACCGAGTTTACGACGATGTGTTCGAGTATTTTTTGTTCGATCGATTCGAAAAAATAACTTGGAATGTGGCCCCCGTTCCGTCGATTTTAAAATTACGTCCCGACTTCAATACCTGAGAATAACGTGATTTTTCACGAATTTTTCAAATTGTAAACCAAAATCGCGAAAACGAGCGGGGAGGTTTGAAAAAAATACAAAGAATTTTTCAAAATCGGCCCTTATTCGTAAACTGTGTTTTGGTATTTTTTCGTACAGATTTTAGCCGCGATTGTTCTCCTCAAATCTAAATAACATCGTCGTTCGCATTCGTCTTTTTAAAAATACACAAGCGTATAAATTTATTTATTCACAGCTCGAATGTTCAAATTAGCGTCAGCAGTTTTGTACGTGTGCACGTTTCGGCAAACTTCGAAGATTTTTAACGTGAGTATTTTGAACCGGTTGTATCCGTAAGTTGCCACCGAACTGTTGAAGATTTAAAATGACGTTCTCGTTCCAAAAGTAAACGCAGGAACCACCGAATTCGTTTCCGACGTATTAATAAAAATACTTAAAAATTGAAACGACTCAAACAAATTATAAACAGGTAGGTACAGTCATTTCACAAACATTTGAAATTATCGGGTACCTTCTTCTTTATAGAATAATACGATAAACCATCAAAACGGCGTGCAATATAATGAGTTGGAGCAGAAAATGAAAACGAAGCGTAAAACCGTGGAATCGAAAGTAAAATATGCTAAAATAATACGTGATCAAAGGGGCGAATAAATGTTTAGGGGCGAATAAATCAGGCGACCGACAAAGTGTTACAAAGTTATGTTTCATCGAAAAAAACGCGGTAATTCTTGCACGATTAAATTGTAAATTAGGTAAATTATAAGTTACCATCGTAATCACGACAAACCAATAATTCTGCATCTGAATCGCCTATATTTAAAACCCTTCATAGGGGTTAAATACTGTAACGCACTCTAAAAAAATTGACCGGTTCCGTATAAGAAAAACGAATCGTTTATACCTTTTTGTTAAGACGGACTAAAATAACCTGACAACATTCTGTCCGCGTAATATAGTTTTCTAAAACACAGTTTTTATTTATATTTTCGTCGTGCGGCTTATAAATCGATAGTAATAAAAAAAAAAACATCGAACAAATGTCGAACACAAAGAAGACGCGAATCCGTTTTCAAAATTCATTTCTCGGTTCACGCGGTGATTACAGACGGAATTCGCCAAGACGAGGGTCGTTAATTTCATCGATTTGGGGCGTACACGTTTTTGGATAGTTTTCAATGTCGCGTTTTCGGATTTACCACGAGATAATCGTCGTTGAATGTGCCTATGCGTACAAGTTTTTATAATTTATCTAGTGATTATAGCAATATGAAATGCCCCTTACGTGTCGAATGCGGAAAAACGTTAAATTAAAAATTCGTCCGGCACTTAATTATATACACTGACCGCGAAGGGGTTTTAAAATTTGTTTGGAACACGATAAATAATGGAGAAATATTCGCTCCATACGTCTCTCGTTTTTAAAACGTCTTCCCGGATCCAACGCACCCGAAATATGTGTTTAAAAAAAGGGTATAAAGCCAATTAAGACCGTTTTTAGCTGACGGTTTGTTTCTCGACTCTTTAAAACTTTTAAAATTTTAACGTGTCCTTATTTTTTTTATAACCGTCGTTCACCACCTTGTTATACATACAACTCTAAACGTTTCGTTAAAAAGGGGGACCTGACCCGTGCACCTGTATAAAATAAATACGCCCGTTCGAAATGTTTGATTTTAAAATTCGCGTATTTTTTTCATAATTATAAATAGTTCTTTTGCAGTCAGTACACCAAAATCATATACTACGCGCAAACAGTGATACGATATGGGTGCGCGAGCGTTAAAGTTTCCTCGCTCTCTCTCTACTTACACTGCAGTTTTCCGCAGCGATTTTTTTTTCTCGGCACCTGCACACGTATCAATAATTTCACAGGGGCGTTTTTGAAATTTTTTCACGTACGTTGTTCTCTTTTCGAAAACCGCGCACCTACTCGCCGATTAAAACGTACATATTATTGCCTTGCACAGTAGGCAGCAGCGTTTTTTTTATTATTATTCGCACAAACGTTAAAATGTAATTTTTCGGCGAGATACACAAAGCGGTGTTTGATAATTGTTTTGCCACAAGCGTTCGCCGCGTCTAAGTCTGATCGATTACTGTATGGTTCCTAGAACGTGCGAGCTTGGACCACAATAATTTTTATCGTCTTTCCACAACAAAACCGCGATCGATTAAATTACGCGACGTAACACTTAAATACCGTTTTCTTGTTTTTTTATCATTTTGAACGTCAGAAACGCCTATGAATAAATACGGGGCGCACGAAACGCTATAGTAAATCAAATTCAAAAACGCAATCCAATGGTACAAATATATCAAAACTAATTAGGACCTACCGACCTACTTGGATTCCGAACGAGGGGGATTTTAGGATTTTCCAGGTCGACACAATGAGTGTTCGAACACATCTTAACGAGCGTTTTCCGGAAAAACATTATCGTACGGCGATAGTTTTAATTTCGAAACGCGATTTTTCCTAAACCCACACCACAAACTAACCTCTACTCTCGTATTTGCGCACCGTTCGCACGACGAGGGTTGGTCCCGAAGGGAAATCAAGAGTTTTCGGAGCTCTAGAGCGCGATAATAATACGATATTTATTGATATTCATGCTTACCGTCGGGTTGGGCGGCGGCTTTCGGCGGCTGCTTCTGCTCGGGCCGGGGCGATAGCGGCACCGTCGGCGGCGGCGGCACCGTCGGCGGCGGCGGCACCGTCGTCGGCGGCACCGTCGGCGTCGTTGGCACCGTCGGCTTCGGCGGCGGCGGCGGCGGCGGCGAAATCGGCACGGACGGCTTCGGCGGTGTAGCGGCCGCCGGCGGCGTCCGAGTCGGCGGCCTCGGCGGCGGCGAAAGCTTCGGCGGTGCGGACGGCGCGGACGGCGACGGCTGCGGCGGACGGGTCGGCGGCGGCGGCGGTGGCTGCGGGTGCCGGTGGTGATGGGAGAACTTTTGCGACGGCGGCGGAGACGGCAACCGGCCGAGGTGATCGCCGAAACCGGCCAGCGGCTGTTCCAACGGGTCCGAGGATACGGGCGAGTGTCCCTTTTGCGATTCCAACAGCCTCTGCTGCTGCTGGTGCAGACGGTTTTTGATCAGGAATATTTTCGGCATGTTTGCGGCGGGAAAAAAAAATTACGTCCTTTTTTTTTTTTTTAACGCCTCGATGTTTCAACGTTCGTTTACTATTATTATTATTTATTGATCAGCCGCGGGCGTAGGGCGCGTACAACGTGGGCCGCGCGGTCCGCGGATCCATGATTTTCGATAGGAAAAAAATCAAATCCGAGCGAAAGTTCCTCGACGCACGACCGTTGTACTATCGTTATTGCGTGCGCGACGGGCGGCGTGACGGCGAACGAACGAACGGTACAGCGTCGACTGACGAGAAATCGGCCGTCGGCGGCACCACTCGGGCGGCGAAGGTCTTCTCTCTGGTCCGAGCCGGTGTCGAGCGCGCGCGCGCCGTCGGGGGCGGTAGTGTTGTCGGGCGGCCCACGGCTGCTGGTGGGGAGGAGGAGGATCGCCGCGGAACGAGAGAAACAAAAAAAAAAACCCGTTCGCCGCGACTGCCAAGATCGAGGTTTCCGCGGTCACGCGTGGCCGGCGGCGGGACGCGGGGTGGGGACGGACGACTTTGGAGAGAACGGAACGGAGAGAAACGAGAAGATGAAAAAAAAAAAATAGCGAATCGTCGTGATGTAACCCGTCACGCGCATGCGTCCGATGCGAACCCGTTCGAGGCTGCGATGTACAGGTAGTAAAAAAAAAAAAAAACAGTACGTGCGTGCACTCGACACGTCATAACGGAGAGAATTGCCGGAACGGGCCGAAAAAATGGTGAAATCCGCCATGAAATCGCGCTATGGTTTCGCCGTGGACGCGTTGCCTAAACGTCGCGTTTCTGCGCGGTGGTTGTTCGTTCCCGCGGGGTCCCGCGAAAAAAAGAGTCGCATCGGGTGGAGGCGGGTGGAGGCGGTCTCGAGAGCAGCCGGAACTGTCTTATACTCCCGGGGTGTGGGTCCGTCGTTTGACCCGACGAGGCCAGCGATCGCAGTATTCTCCGTTCGCGGTGAAAAGGACAGGGCCGATCCACTCCGGATCCCGATCGAGGCCAGCGATCGCAGTATTCTCCGTTAGCGGTGAAAAGGACAGGGCCGATCCGCTCCCGACCCTTCGAGGACGCGTGAACGCCGGACGGAACGGAGCGGAACGAGCACAAAATGACTTTGCAAAAAAAAACATCCGACGTCAATTATTATTTTTTTATTTTAACAAATGCCTCGGCCACTAGGGCCATTGGCCACGAGAGATTACATATTATTTACATTAAAAGAGGGATCGTTACACTAAATATAAACTTAAACATAACAGTAATACATTACAGGAGAGTATACATTTAAGGAAAATATTATTCCGTACAATTTATTTTTAAATTAAATCGTTTTATGAAGTTCTGTATCCTTGAGGAGGAATTTTACAACATTGGTTGTATCGATATTAAGGTTTTCAGCAAGACGGCGGGTTAAATCGTATTTTTGACGTTGTAGTTCGTACTTTCTGCAATCGGTGAGGACGTGTTTGTCATAGGATCGTTGCAGGTAGGGCGTATGGGTTCTTTCTTCGTTAGGAAGGCACGAGTTAGTCTGGTATGGCCTATTCTGAGCCTATTGACTTCTTCTTTCCTAGCGAGAGTGTTCTTAGGCCGAGAGAGAATATGAATTTCATTTAATTTAGTATTAGATACGATTTCCGTTCGTTTTGCCAGATATTGAGTATTGTTTTTTTAATTATTTGTTCGACGTCGGTTATTGAATACACTTGACATTGCATTTGGTGACATAAATAGCAAGTTTATCAGCTCTTTCCGGTGATACTTACTTGTATGACTTGTGGTATCCAGATTATTTTTATGATGATGTTTTCTTTTTGTTATCCGACGTCAATTATTTCAACCGGCAAACCATGCAGCCGAACCCATCTTGTCGGTCGAAATGAACGATTGAAAGAACAAATTTAGGGGCGAGCACTCGGTTTTGTTTTATGTAAACACGCGGATACATAGTATGCGTGCGTTTTTCTCTAACTAAAACCCCGAAGGAAGAGCCCAGGGAGTTGATGAATCGGGGTCGGCGGGAACAACGATTTGTAAATTTTGTTCAATATCAAGTAAAAACGAAACAGCTTGTGTGTTATTTCGTTTAAATATTGTTCGGACAGCACGCGTTCGTCCAACTTTAAACACAATCGTTTTTGTAAATCGCGTTGTTTAAAAAAAATCGCGCATGTTTTCATCGTCTTTTATAAATACAATTACGATATTAAATTTAACAATAATTATTTACATCCTGGCAATGATTTTAAGAAGACGTTTTAAATAAATACGTCCGCCGCGTGTGAAATGACGGTTGTAGACGACACGCGCGTGTAGCACGTTTCAACTATCAACGAATCGACGGTTCCTTATACACGATGATTATGTACGTACGATAAGAATATTCTGGGAATTTTCTGATAAATATGTATATTGAGATATAGCACGTTATTCCGCAAAAACGAAATCGGATAAAGTGTTATTCCCGCCGACTGTCTGTCCGTCTGTCTGTCTTTTAACAATTGTTGTCAGATAGCGAAATGGCCCTTCGGTATAATTTGTCTGCGGATATCTGATAACGACGATAATATTACTCGTCACGCGTCACGCGCAAAGAGCGTCCGCGGGAATAGTAAAGCAGAGAGAAAATTATTATTTTTAAAAATCGCTGTGTCGTTTTTTTTTTTCGTATAACGATCGAGACGATTGACAGAAAATAAAAAAATCCAAGGCGATCGTCCCTACTTGTGTACTGCACGAGCTCTTTTCCGAAGCCCCTTTCTACTTTCGAGCGTAGCGAACAATCAATTTATATACAACCTAACCACGTTTTCCTAACACTTCTTAGGGTTTTCTTAACGTCAGTACGTCCTCTCCTGGATAGGCCTATGGGACTATAGGGGAATCTCAAATTCGAAAGTTCAAAAATGAAAAAGTTAACACCGTGAAACGCTAATATTACAAACGTTTTTCATCGGTTTAGTGCGCCGGCCAAAACGACGATATCGGAACAAGCTATGCACGCTATTAAAACGGGTATAAGACGTGGATAAAAGTCTCGAGTGATTTCGAGACATTTTCGAGGCGAGTATGCGGAAATCCTCGAAACATCGGACACCAATCGCGTTGCACACCAGAACCACAAACACTCCAAACCAGCATATATATATAGGCTGCGACCTAGAGCGATTCTTCGGCCTTTTTTTTTCTTCTTACATCTCTAACAACGTTTGTTGCCATTTTTTTTAACAAACCACCATCTCAAGTATACTCAAAACACCGGAATAACAGCCGCGAGATGGCTCAAACGTAGGTAGGTAAGGGCACGGCGTATGAGTTTTACTTTTCGCTTAGTTCGTCGCGTTTTAAATACTGTTATGATATTGCGTAAGTGTTTTATGGAAATGAGCGACGAAAGTCGGTACAAGCAGCTGCTGCTGCTGTGATGTGTGTATAATATTATTATTGTAATACAGCCTGCAGTAAAATAATAATAATATTATTTTATATTTTCCGTCGCGGTCATCTCGCATTCCATTCACGCAACACTATATAAACCGTACAACGAGTACAACGTCGTAAAACACGATTTTGTCGGCGATTTCTTCCGTTTTCACACGTCATTCATATACTGCCTGTCGTCGTGTTTCGTCGCAGAAAAAAAATGAACAACCAGTATAGAGAGCACGGATCGTTTGAACGACGATTCTTAAAAAAAATACGTAGGTATGATGCAGCTTCTTAAAATCGTGGAATCAAGGTCTTCTATACTTTTTTTTACAAAAAGTAAAAACCGTTTATTGATTTTTCTAACGTTAATATATTTTGTACAAATCGTGGGTATTAGATTTTGCGGTAAGTATATATAGTATAGGTTAGGGTGACCGGTTTTACAAAAAAAAAATAACGGGACAAACAATTTTTAGTACTCTAAAAAAACGTACACATTTTTTTAAAAATATTTTTTATATTTTATACTTTTATAGTAACAATTAAAATATTTTTTAACTACCTCGCTTAATATTTTAATGAAAAACTTGTTTACTTTTGTCGAGTTGATGTTGATTGCTCATCGTGTCCTTTATTATCTATTGTGCTGTTATTGTACTTTCGCGATTAACTGATTGCGTTTAATAGTTTTGGTTGTGAAAAATCATAAAAATTATTACACGAATAATTTTCGATTTTTCAGAACTATAATTGATGGTAGGAACGAGAAAGCGATTTTTTTCATCTGTCCTTAACATAACATATTAGTGATAGAAAATACTCTTTCAATTGCAGCTTTCATTGTTCCCCAGGCATTGCTAGAGAACATTCTACAATAAACCAAAAATTATTTATCGATATACTATTTAAAATTTTATAGATAGCACACCATCTTTCTTCAACGCGAACATTATTATTCCGCCATTCTTCTAAATTTAAACTCGCAAAATTGAAATAAAAACACGATACGTAGGTAGTGGCTATAATAAACACAATCGCTTTATACTGTCCGTACATTCGACATATTTTGTTGTTGACTTTTAGATTAAACAAATTAATATAATAATAATATCTAAATGTATTATAAAAAGTATTATATTTTATTTTAGTTCGTAATGCATATTATACGACGTGTATCATGCTTATTTTATTATTATTGTCTATTTGTATTGTTCGTCGGCATCGGCACGTTCGTTCCACGGAAATTTTAGTCTGTTAACTTTGGTTTCAAGTTTTATAAATATATACTGCTTTTTATTTGGTTCATCAATTTGTTTTATTCTTGTACAAAAAAACATAAATTATAATTCAATTATTTGGAAATAACGGGATTAAAACGTGATAAAAAGCGTCCCGTTCGAAGTTTTTTGGGACAACGGCGGGACACGATGATCAAAAAGGGGACAATTCCGTTTTAAACGGGACGTATCCGGGTCACCCTAGTGTAGGTACACATCGCGTATAATAATTATTGCTCGATAAACAAACGTCTTGTATTTTTTTTTATACAAGTCTATAGACCTCATGTGACAAAACGTGTATAGATTCGACCGTCTTACATGTTCCTTTTTGAATTTTTTCGATTTCTCAGTCCTTCGATCGACTTAATTTACATGTGCACTATAATATGAAGTTTACAGTACTTACATTTTAATTCAACACGTATCATTTTTATTATTACTATGCACGCAGACATCTAGGGCCCCACCTCCGAAATATTTGATCGCTTTTCAAACTAATAGCCCTCTGAAATTCAATCAAATCTCTGCGCCCGTAGAACTCCTTTTTTTCTTTTTCTTCTTCTCTGCACGCATCTTCAAGAGTTTTCGCCACCACCGAAAACACCTTCCACACTATTCTCGATTTCGCACTTTTTCTTCCCGATAAACCTATAGTTTCTCCGAGTCCTGTGCTTTGCAGTTCCATCGCTTCTCTGGACGTCCTCCCGCAGATCTCTTCTTCCCTGCGGGCATCCACTCGACGGCCGCTTTAAGGGGTCCCGGCATTGAAATTCAAAATTTACAATTCGTTTAGCACGGTAAGAATCGCAATCGTGGTAAACCGCGGCCCACCTTGCGCGTACCAGCAGCGAGATCGCTATAAACATAGTTCTTTTTTTTTTTCTAACCGTTTACCACGATATCATATTACTGCGACGGCCTTGCGAACCGTAACAGCAGCTCTTGACCTGAAGTATAAAAGTGTTGAACACGGTGCGTTTATGACGGGGATTTTTCTTTTTTCGCCAATTACATGTTATCATTATTACCAGGTATATCGTTGCGTATCGTGTACAAGAAGAACGGCACGTTTATTTATTACGCTGTTGAATTAAGACAAAAAAAACAGAGTAATATACGCGCAAGAAACGTGTGAAACAGCTACTCCTAAAACTTCTGTTTTATTATGTTATTTTTAATTACGAATTGCCGCGCGGAGCCGAGTTTAACTACCCGAGCGTTTTCCCGCGGTTTTAAAACAATAATTAGATCCGCCGTCGACGCGCATCGTCAGAAAATTAACGAAACAACATTCACGCGCGTTTCGCGTAACGGACACACGGTCAGGAAAATAATAATATTGTTATGTCGAAGCGGATTGAGACCGAGAGAGAGAGATCGTTAAACCCGCGAATTTTTTCTTCAATTCCAGTTGTTTTTCACTTTTAGATTCTGAGCGAGCGATGTACTGTTAGATTCCGAGCAAAAGCGGCTATTGATTTTACAGAGATAGGGGTGGAATTTTCTAATAAAAAGTGTAGTCTATGTCGCTCGGGAATAACGTAACTTTCTATTGGTGAAAGAGTTTTCGAAATCGGTCGGATGGTTTCAAAGCCATGACGGATACAGGTAGAGACGATTCGTGTCGTATTATAGTTCGTATTATTGTTATAACGCTAAAGTTATACTTATACTGGCATTACACCTTACATTTTCCCTGGACGTATTAGATTACATAGCTCGCTCAGAATCGTTTTTTTTTTTCTGAAGGAATTGATTTACCATTGCATTCAGATATTAAACGATACGTTCAAACAACAACATTAGAATCAGTGACCCACACTCGGAGCGTAGTCGCTACTTCGTCAAACAACCCAACGCGACCTTAAATGATTCCGGCTATTTTACAACGATGTTTTTTTCCTTTTTTCTGTTTCTAAAATGTTTACGGACTCCGGTGGTACTTTGGTTGAAGCTTTTTTTTTTTTGAAATTTCGCTTACTTTTTGAGTTTTTCCCGAATATCGAGAATTTTACGGCGAAAAATTTGAAAATTTCAGGATTGTAATGAAGTTTTCGCGAGTGCTCCTGCAATCGTTGAAGGTATCACATTAAAATTGGGATTTCGGTTTTAAATGTTATTTTATTTGAAGCATATATTTTGATTATTTTCTGAGGCGCGAGCCGAAAACGACGAAAACGGCGAAATCGTCAAATTCCGGCGTCAGAACGGCTACCCATTAAACTAACGTTATGAAAAAATTATTTCTTGTCGTTTTCAAACTTTTACGTACTACATAAATTTAATACGTTATAAAAGAATTTAAAAAAAGTTTCTCTATAGGTATAATCCACTATTTTTTTTTTTCGCATGTATACCTAGGAGTTACTCGCGACAATTTTCACCCAGGACCTTAGATTAGTTTAGAATTTTTTTTTTAATTCATCGTTGCTTTCGGATATTAAAATTAATACGGACAAACTACTGCGCCTTTACCGTCCTATTTATAATTTTTAGGAAATGTTTATTCGTTCGTATCTATAACAGACGCTGCACATGTGTATGTTTTCATGTATTGTACGTAGAATATACGTCAGAAACAACATAACCTGCGTGTATGTGGACAATTATTAAACTTCGTATAGGTCATTATCCTTTTACGAGGGTTTATATGTAGGTATACGATATTATATTAAAGTGGTGACGTAGACGAATGATTTGAGAGGTTTCAGCTGCAGGTTACCAGTACGGTGAATTTCGTCCTGTAGGTACTACATACCTAGCTCACAACTAGAATAATACTATATTGGTACCTCACATGCGGCTAGTGAAAAACGTTTTTGTTTTGTACGTATATATATATGTATCTGTATTCAAATTTCGTCTGAAAGGAACGGTTGAAAGGACATAATAATCATATGCAGAACATACGAGATGGATACACGTATAGTGAGTGAGTCACGCCGTATACGAGTATTACAATATTGTAAAACACTATGTAGGTGTTATACTTACCCGTCGTGGATGCCATTTTCGGTTTGAACATTTTGAGAACAACGGCTGTTATCATGTCAAATTAATCATTCCAGTATGAATTGGTGACCTGATAGGTGTCCGGGCGAAAAAAATGTGGTTTTTTTTTTTTTACGGTCATCTCTCCTTTGAAATTAAGTTAAAACTTAACGGTAAAAGGTTATAATCGTAGTCCGTTCGTTTCTAACCAACATTCTAAATCGCACAAAATTTATGATTGAATTCACCTCGCATTATATTATGTTTCCGACCGAAGTCGATATCAATCACATGATTTGTGGAGTAGGTACATTCAAGTAATTTTTGCGATTTTTCGTTTAAATCGCGTCATCGGATTAGGCCGCGGACTAGTTGGCCTGGACCGTATGTTTCGCCTATGCTTGACACCATATATATATGCATATAAATAAAAACTTGATTATTTCAGTGTTGAGTGCGACAACAATACAATAAGTAAGCAAACGAAACAACAGTTTTTTTTTTTTAACGTTAATAACTTTTCTCAGATTCTAACTTTAGATGTACGGGTGGCACCGGAAGGTCGAAATGTTTTAGGTTTTCTTAAAAAAAAAACTCAAAATCAATTATTTAAAGATTGTGCAATTAATTTTCGTTCGTACCATACAAGCATACCGACGAAAAACAACACGGTGGCGTTGTCAAATTCGTAAACTTAACACAAATACCACGTGCAGCGTATTTATCGTCGGATTCTAAACAAACGTACTCAGATTTTTACTACATGGTAAAAATAATTTTCAAACGTACGAACGTAGTAAAATTTTATCTCCGATCGCGCAGTCTAAACATTTAAATTTTTACGTGACTCGAACGCTCGTGCACTTGAAATGTTCACTTAGGTGCCCATGCGAACGACTAATTTTTATGACAAAATTTGTTTTCATAAGGTAACATATATTCGGTAAGTATACACGCGTCCATATTTATTCGTACGCACACGAGTGTATTTTATATGTTTTTAAGTTTATTGTTTTGGAACTCGTGTGCCTATATACCCACTTAACTGCAAAACTATACAGACCAGTGACATATTATACATGTTTGTTGCAATTATTCTTCAGTGTCGCGGCACGATTTCGACTTCTGAGTGAACGAAACGCTTTTTTTTTTTTTTTCAGTACTTATCGTACATAAACGACGCGCAGTGCACAATAATAATTATTATCGAACACATGCACTATATATAGCAACGTCTTTGACACGCTTCTCACAAACAAAAAGTCCAATTTAACGACAGACTCGCGCTCGAGTCACATTTGTTGTTCGGATTTTGTGCTGGCGCACGTCACGATTTCTTTGTTTATCAAAACTGTTTCGTCCAAAAAAGAAATACAACAATCATCGATTTGTATAGCCGGAATCGTTTACTATCGCGGCGTCCCTAGATCGTGTTTTTGGGGGCACACGATTTTTTTTTTTGAAATTTTGAAGCGAAAATTCGAATGTGCATCAATTACTCAACACGTACTAAAATTATAATCGGTGCAATGGATAAAAATATGCCAATATTGTCAAGCGTTAAAATTCCGCAACGAAACGATTGGTATGTGCATGTGGAAAAGTTGTACTGGCACACTTCTTCCTGTTCCACCGGAACCTTTAAAATCATTTCTCGCTGGCGAATCAGACGATTCGAAATTATTTTAGATACGCAAATTCAATTCTTGCTTCGTCCTTCGGTGCAACGAAAATTTGCGATCTAATGGAAATAATTTTGTAACTACGTTCAAAATCCAAGTGTTGGCCACAAGATTGGGTCATTTAACGATGATCCAAAGTTTCTCCAAATTTATTTTACACCAATCGTTATTCTACGCGATTTAAACCCACCTCAATTATGTAAACGGTACACGTTTAAAAAAAATGACCGAAAATATTCTTGAATAGCAACGATTTTGTCGGGTAGATTTAAAGGAGGTCCCACGTATTCTCCACTGATGGCGACGTCGGAATCTCCGTAATACCGTTTAAAAGGCTCCAATTTCCGATTTGTTTAGCTCTTTTGCGATGACCGTGAATAAATCTCAAGGCCAAACAATGTCTATTTGCGGTTTGGATTTGGGAAACACACGACGGACAGCAATACGTTGCCTGCTCGCGTGTAGGAAAACCATGAAATCTCTTCGTGTTGGCGAAAGACAGGTTGTACACAAAGTACTTGGATAATTTTTAGTTAATTTAATTTATTTTTGTATGTTTTTGATGCGTATAGTATATTTCGTAAGTAGGTCACTGATTATAAACAATAATATAGAAACAGCTATATAGTATATAATATAATATTATCGTACTATGCGGTGTATTATTAGAAGAAAATGTCGCTCCGTTTCGCTCCCGTCCGTCACGGTCGACGGCGATCGGTCGCGTGTATCGTCTCCGCGGTATCGTCGCGAAACAAAAACCGTGCGACAGGTGTGACCGACCTACTGTCCGCGAAAACAATATATAGGTGTATCCAACGGTTTCCTAGGCCACCGCGCGCGAAAAGTCACGGACACAACACGCCAGCCGAAAATGTTACTGTGAAAACAAAAAAAAATCGCGCACGATCTCGGCGTTTTTCAACGCGAGAGACGTATTATTGTTTCGTAACACACACAATAACAA
>CM029361.1:16372809-16385902 GCA_017140985.1 Hormaphis cornu
AACGCCATGGGCCGACGCGGACTGCCGAAGATTCCCGGTCTGTATCAACATTTTCACGTGAGCATCCGACCTATACGTTAAATATAATACGATCCATTGTACGTGCGGGGGCGGGCGCTGCTAAACTTGTCCAGATCATAATGCATATGTTAATCGTTATAATAATCGTTGTAGAAGACACTCCGTGGTCGCCTTGTGAAAACAAAAAACGTTTTTTCTCCATCCCGCGCGTTTCGAAAATTGGGGGAAAAACAAAAAACGCACGCCGGACTCCCCCGCGGTGTTTTCGATAGTATCTGCAACAGGTGCGCCGCGGCTGTAACGGGCGGCGATTTCTGGCCGATTTCGCGCGCACCGATCGCGTGAAGTGGCGCCCCCGGAACAGTGCTGCACCCGCGCGAACGGGCGGTGGTAATCCGAGTACTTTTGATCCGCCGAGACAGTAATGCGACGTGTAACAGTGGTGTTACGTTACACACCGCTATTTTTTTTTGCCTCCCTTCCGAGACAGGCGCCGACGTTAACGTTTCAATTGGGACGGCAGATTACGGTGACCGGACGTCCCGTTTGAAACGTCCCTTTTCCGTGTCCCGAAAAACTTCAAACGCTTTTTATCCCGTTTTAATCTCGTTATTTCCATACACATTTTATGAAAAAAGTATCGATGCACGAAATATAAAACGGTATATTTAAAATTTGAAACCATGAAAGTTGTATAAATGACGGATAACAGTGTTCGTTCAAATTTATTATTTTTATTGAATAGTCATTGGCTGTTCCTGGAAAAAATGCATCTGTAATATTTTCAACAACAAATGTATTATGAAAAAAACCGTTTTTATGTCGAAACCATATTAGATCGATAATTATTTCAAAACAGTACTTTAAAAGCTTCGCCTGTTCACAATCTTATGAATTTGCCTTCAGACATCAAATGATACGGATAAACCTGCAACGGACCCAAAGCGTAGTCGCTACTGCCATCTTTACCGTTCTTTTTTTCAAACACGAATAGACGAAAAATGAATGGTATCAGGTGAACCACGATCAACGGTGTTTTATTTTTACAGACCGCGAATTTATGATCGTATTCTCTTACGCTCTGTTTGTCGTGGCGAATACACGTCTGTTTATAAAAACGAAAAACACAAACAGTAATCGGCGGCAAAATAATTTTGCTCACCGGTCATCATCTCCTGTGTGCTGCGTCTCGGGAATACGAAAGAAAACTTATTTATTTTGTTTTTTTTTTCCCCCGTCACACATCGTACGAGTGCGGCTAATTAATTTATCTTTTGCACGCCCACAACAAAAGTTGGCAAAACATTTTAGGAATTTACAAAATTTTTTCATCAAGTACGCGCTGTCTCTATATACGTAACGGTAAATTTTTAAAATTCTATACTTGGCTCACTCGCTTGAAGCTTTTATCGATCCACTAGTATCTTGTTTCAAAACCGTCATATTTTCAATCTCGTGTTTGACACATCTTTAAATGATTACCATCGGGAGTTCACGGACATTAGAGGTGAAAAAAAAAAACGTCGACATCCGTTTGTCGCGATTCGACGGCGGCGGCGGCGGTCTTTTCGTCTTTTCTTTCTCGCACTGAGCCGCCGCCATAGCAATATTATTATTATCGTCATCGCCGCGGTCATCGTATTCGCGGTTTCGCATTCGGTTTTTAAAATCACAGTAAATGGATGACAACAACGATAGGTACCCGCAAGCGTCCGCTACGATTACGTATCGAACAGGTCGGATTTTGATGCGAAAAAAAAAAAAACCGACGAAAAAACCGCCAGAAGATAAGATAATAATACGTTACAAAAACTTTTTTTTTTCGCGTGGGCATCACTTTGCGCGAATTTTCACGGTTCGTACGTGCAGCAGCGCGTTTTGCCAGTCATTTTCGCGCCGACATTGTTGTTTCGGTTTTATGCAAATCTAATGTGCGTGTATAGAGGAATAAAAAAACCGAGGCCGGCACAGAGAGTAACGACCGAAGGTTGCGCGGACCATAACAGTAATATTATTATTATTATGTACGCAGCGCGACGTGCCCAGAAATATTTTTACAAAAGGACGACGTAATGTTTATACAGGCGATATCCGAATAATAACCGGTAAAGTTATCTATAGATACGGTTGGACACAAAATAAACTTTGTCAAAAATCGGGCCTTTCGTCGTCGTACGGTTTTTTTTCGGCTCGCCCAAAACATTTTCGGCGCGAGCGCGGTGTTCGGGCACGACGCGAGAACAATTTCGGTCGTCACGTTCTATACGTGGAACCGTCGTTGTTTTTCGGTATTTTTAAAATTTTTTTTTCATTTAATCCATTTAATCGGAAACAACGACCGTGGACGGTTCGCCGAAAAATGCCAACACCGTCGGGCGACGATTCGCGGAAGTTCGCCCTGATTCTAATGTTCTCTCGATGTCATCAACAACAATCGTACCCGTTTTTTTTTAACACCGCGATCTCAAATAGTCCCGTATACACTCTGTATAACATCACTTCGTCTTATATCCGCATACATCATGGGTATCGTTTATAGCGCCGACCTACGAGTGTGAAATAATCGTTATTGTAACATGTCTTTGTGTCAACGTTTCGGCGTTTCCGCCTCCGCGCCGAAGGTTAGAGATCCCGCGCGTGCCCAAAGCGTATTATTACGTATACGACGTACCTATTAATGGACGTGATTCGTTAATTAAAAATCGTTAATCGTTATCACCTGTGCGCGACGTGGCGACGAATTCAATATCACCGTCCCCGAGATTCCCTAAAGGCTAGTTCAGACTATGCCAGTAATTTAGTCAAGTAGCGAGTAATTTAGCTACTAAACGTGTATGAACAGACTGATTTAGTCGAGTAGTTTAGTAAATTTATTTAGTAATTAGTGGATCCATTTACTTCTATTTTTTCTGGTCGAGTAGCATCCCCTACTTTTCTGACTAATTACAAATAGGCGGTCTGAACGAATTATTTTAGTTTAGTATATTAGTTATTCTTGTCAGTGTCAAGATGACGTTTCGTTGGAATCGCCATTCTTAAGTGAGTGTCACTACGTTGAATTTGTGGTTGCACTTTTTTCAACAAAAAATTAAAACAGCTTTCAGACATTCTTAGCGTTACGAAGTATTCTTTGGGGTCTTCAAATTCTAGTTCTTTAAGAAGACCATTTGTAGCTCCCAATGTGTCTCTTCTCTTGATCCATTCCCTAATCCACATTCGCTTTGAATTTTTATTAAGCTCTTCTTCTACCTCTTGTAAAATAGTCGTTGAAATAAGTCATATTGCTTTATTCAAATTTTTTTTTTGTAAATTATTCATTTTGGCAATCACTTTTCACAGCACCAAAACAAATACTAATGTACTAAAACAGTTTTAAACACTATTGTGTCTGAACACTTTTCAGTTACTAAACCGTTTAGTAATTAGTAAATCACTTACCACTTGACTAAATTACTGGCTTAGTCTGAACTAGCCTTAAGGTCGATTCGGACCCACCGCCGACGTACGTTCGTCTCTTTTTCGCCGTTTCAATGTTGTTGTTGTCAACCGGACAGCGCGCAGAATTCTTCGCGTCAAGGTCTTCATTCAGCGAACGGTCGTCATGACGTGTTCATGAATATCGACGGCTGTGTACCACCTATATACGTGTAACGGACGTCTCTGACGACCAAACCTGACCAATTTACCCAATTTAACACGAGGGAAAAAAATCGGGTTTGTACAGTACGGACGTATTGGCTTGAGCGCCAAAGGCACAAAATATATCTCGTGTTATCTATCCAAACGCGCCAAAATTTAATTGTTCGTGTTACACCCAAAATATGTGTACTGATTAGAATGCCAAATTTTATAATCTGTGTTACTCTAATAATATGGCACAATCGTCGGTTTTACCCGGTTTTCGTTGACACAGGAAATCAAAAACAAGTATCCGATAGGAACCGACTTAGAAATCGTCAACGATGTGAGGTTCATCAAATCAATAGAAAGGAGAAAAAACCGTCGCGAGGTTTGCGATCCAGACATAGCAATGGCGATGTTCGCTAAAGGACGCGACGTGGTCAATAAGCGGACTTGGATGGTTATGGACAAAGAGGTAATCAGTTCGATATTATTCTGTTTCGAGTGTAATTTATTTGTTTTTTACCCTTCGTTTGTAACATAGTGAATCTCGACATTGAATTGTACGTTTTAAAATCTCGTAGAAAAATAATAGCGTGCCACATTTTACCCTATGGTACGCTGAATTCTGAACGTATTTTAAAATTACCTAATCATATGAAATGTTTTTTTTTTGAAGTTCATAGGAAGTATTACGTTCTTGAAGTACGTACAATAACATTATACTTTTTACTTGTCCGATGATGATGAGTAATAAATACAGCACACGTTTCAACAGCAAAATATATCGATAAAAATAAATTTAAGCTATTATGACTATCGTGCTGTTTAATACAAGTAAAAAACTGCTCACTAACTGTATTTTTGGGATGAAAAAAAAGAGAAAAACCAAAGTTTCAAACTACCGTAATAATAGTTCAAATTATTGTCCAAGACGTTACGCTTCCATACGCTGTACTAATTTAGCTGTACAGTTTTTTATTTTGTGCCGTTTCGCATTCGTTATAGTGCCGCCGAATCAGTGTGGCGAATTAACATAATGTTTTTGATGGTAGTTCGTGCAAGCAATATAGATAACATAGTATGATTAGCCGTGTACTAAATGTGAGCTATACAGGTAGTAATAGCCATTGATTTCACGATTGTAATTTACGGATTAGCTGTGTGTTAAATTTTATGCTACTCTGTCAGAAGACATTATAATGTTTTTCTCGTGTACCGAGTATTTTTTTTCTCGAAATTAGTTCCGAACGGCGAACATAATTAAATTTTTTAAAATACTGCAAAATTTGAACCGTATTTAACGGTTGCCTATAATCCTCGCATATAACACATAGTGACAAAAATCGCATTTATTACTGTGGGGGCTATAACGGGTCGGTGGCTCGTTTTAATCAAGTGTGAAGTGATAATAGCCGGACAATATTATCTCGCGGTAAGAGAACGCGCAGAAATCAGACCGAGTCGAGATTCTACCTACCCGTGTACCCATATTTATATTTCGGGCGACCATTTTAGGAGAATTTAAAGTTGTTTTAACGGTATTACGGATAGAGTTTTAAATCAGTTACTAACTTTAACTAAAAGTTAAATAATCACAAACGTAAAATTTCATTTTCAACTTCCCTGCTACTGTCGTAAATGTGTACCAAACAAAATACGTTGATTTTACGATTCGTCCGGTGAAATTTTCAAATTTGATCGGTATATAGTTATTCGCCGACGTATAAAAAAATGCAATCGACATGTTTTTCACTGACAGTTTATTAATTCTCTCCTCTATCGTATACACCGCAGACGTAATATACAATTTCCGATTATTTTTCGAACGAAATCGAATCGACACTACTTGCATATTGTTTCTCCTTTCGTTTTACACAAAGTAGATTCGGTCGGGCACTACACCTACACTCCGACAGATCGGTATAGCGAAAATACGAATTAATCAACCGTATGCGAGAGGAAAAAGATATCGATCGAATCGAAATTTTATATTTTTTATTCGTAGTCGCGTGACACCTATATATATAGATGCTCTAGCGACAAAACCATTGGCGACCAAAAAGATTGACGGTGAAGATAACATGTTGTAGAACTGATCGTACGTAACGACGCGTCCGTCTCGTGTCATCGCGGCGATACGGGATGGTTTTTCTAAACGCCGATGGTTCTCGAAATCAACGGATAGTAGAAATCTTATGTTACGAACTTGCGCTTAATTTAACGTGACTCATATTCATTTAATTTTTGTTTTTTTTTCCGGAGTCGAAATTCTCGAATGTCACCACACGCTTTGTCGTAATGACTTTCCCGATTGGTTCGACGGAAATTACGCGCGGGTACACCCTGTGCGCACGAGCCGTTTTATTTTTTACAACATTATATTGTTGTTAGGTAACAACAACAGAAAAAAAAAATATCCACAAACAACGCGGACGGCTGCCCGTCTTGAGTTCTTCAAAATGAAAAAAAAAAAAAAGAAGACCCCGAATGAACAATACGGTCCAAACACGACAGTACGTTTTCTTTCGTCGGCCGTCCGACGTTCGTAAAACACGTAACGTGACAAGTGTCCGTTTCGAGTATCGTTTTACCAGCGCGCGTACAATACTTCGTATTCCCGCCATCGCGCACCTTCAGAGGCGAACCGATGAAACGCACGCGTCCGGAACACACGAGCCTGCATAAAAAAAATGAAAGATCACAAGTTTTTCTACACGCGACATATTTTAATCGTCGGCTATTGCGACCTTACAATCAATCAATTCATCGCGACAGTGGCGTGTATCCAGGATTCGGGGTAGAAGGGCCGATTCGCGGAAAGCTCCGTGGTCAACGTCGATATAAATAAAAGAAGAGCAAAAAGGGTTTACAAGTCCTTATACGGCGGCGGTTCCCTTCTAAACAAAAAAAAATGTTGCCAGTTTTCATGACCAGTGGCGGGTTGGGTTGATGTATTGTTATGGACTCTCTTGGTACACTTCTAAATCGGTCCACCGCGAGATCAAATCGTAATAACTTCTTTCTCTCATTCGGAGTTAAGCACACGCGTGTGTGGTCAACGAGCAGTTTTGTCTTCGCCGCAGACAACTCATACGGATGAGAAACGCGCGACATGACGTTTCGTAACACGGAAATATTTCCCCGCACCGAATCGCCTCACTACTACTGGCAAACCGTATGACCGATTTCGTTTAAAATATTCTCGCAGCCACCCCTGGATGGACGCCACTGCCTCCGACGCGTTTTTAACTACTGATAGTTTTGCGACGATTCGCGGCGAACAAAACCCCTGTACACTAGTCGTACGTAGAACACGCGCCTACTGTACTCGTTGTTTTTTTTTTAAAGAACACTCTGTCTAGGCGGATACGAATTAGCAGGCGAACACTCGAAAAACGATGTTAATTATTGGAAATCACAAAAGTATAACGGCCGGAGGTACAGCATTTCGCGCGTTTACCGGAACGATATTTCACGCGATACATTTCGGTCCGCGCGTCCAACAGGTGTACCACCGATCGATTCGCCCGATGATTCGCCCGTATCGTTGCGAACCAGAAATGCACGTCTATAATATAAAAATCGATTCCGCGGCGTGTTCGTGTCGGTCACGTCGTCGGTTTAATGATGGAAAAAAAAGTGTATACAATAACGATGAAAAGAGCACAAAAAAAAAAAATAATGTTGATGAACAGCCGGGCACCGCGGCGGCCGTTGCGAATCAAACGTGTGTTTTTGCAGGTACTCGCGTTCGACGCGTACTACAAGACGACGTTACTGGGCAGCGCCGGCGAGATAAACTGCGCCGTGAGAAAACTGAAGATCATTTATTTCCTGGTGGACGGCACGATCCAAGTGAACGAGCCGGCACAGCCGAACAGCGGCACCCCGCAAGGTCCGTTAATCATTCGCTGTAAATGTAGTAGTAGTAATTGTCGCTGGTCGGAATTTCCTCGGAAATCGCATCGCAGTTTCCCGAACTCTCCGATCGCGAAATCACGGCACGGTATTAGTGGCGTGCCCGTGATTTTATAATCGATCGAAGGGGAAGGTTTTATTAGTACGACACTGTTGTAAGTGCCGAGACTCGGGGTCACTCGCAGCCATTCCCGAAAACCCTCGTGTAGTAGCCCCGCGAAAACTCGAAAATTGTTCACGCGCTTCAAACGGCCGCTTTGAAAACGACCGGGAACGTTCATTTTTAACAACGTTAGTTCAATATACGTACGTAGTTAGTTGCCGGATTTGACGATTTTGCCTTTTTTGTCCTTTTCGGCGCACAGAACTCGGAAAACGATCGAAATATCGAAAAATGGTGCGCATAAAATTAAATGTAAAGCCGAAATCTCGACTTTTATTTAGTATTCGACGCACACCCGAAAACGTGAAACTGAAAATTTCAAATTTTTAGCCGTAAACATTTTTTTTGGATTTTGGGGTGAAACGCAAAAAAAGGTTCAACCAAAGTACCGCCGGAGTTCAGAAAACATTTAGAAAAGTTACTGACTTTAAGAATCGTAGCATCCCTTCTGTGCAAAAAGTTGTCGAGAGAAAAAAAAACCGTTTTAAACGAACAATCCACGAAATATCGTCCATTCAGCAGTAAATAACGACAACAAAAATTAAAGCTAGTGTGAAAAAATTAACTTTTTAAACAATAAGAAAAATCAATTTTCGTATATTAAACACGATGTATAGGTAATTCATTAAAACGCATTCTGTAAGCGACTCCTTATTATCTAAAATTTAATACAAAATTTACTGTTTCATGATATTGTGTTAACCTGTATATGCATCCAAATTTTGTTTATTGAACCCAGGTTGTTTCATAAAAAGACAAAAAATACCGTTACCCGGTTGCGACGTAGAGAAAGGACCTCATTACAAGGCGACCGACCTGGTGGTCGGTGAAACCGTCATCTTCCACGGAAAAATGTTGAAGATTACCGGAGTCGACGGTTTCACCAGAGATTTCCTGAACAAAATGGGCATGGACGTGATGGCCGACGAAGCGGTTCCCGACGATCCGTACTTTGTGTACAGAAAAGACGTGAGTGTTGTTATCCTTCATGCAATGCACCACCTATACGTCTGATTGTTCGTGTCTTACGAAAAATACGCTCTGATTGTTTCGAATTGTTCGAAGCGTTTTTTACACTCGTTTTACGAATCGTTCCGCAGACCGAGTTGGATGTCACGCGGAAAAGCAAATCGGTTTCGATTCGAAAGCACACGTCGAGAGGCCTGGACATGTTGATTTTAAAGTTTAGAGGCTATTGGGACGACAGATACGAGATGGATGGCCAACTACATTTTTTGGACGTCTTGTATTACCTCGAAGACGACACAATCGAGATAATAGAAGAGTTTGAGGACAATTCTAAACTTCACGGGATAGCCCACAAACCGTTTGTGAAAAGACAGAGGTTACCAACGGTAAGTGTGTGTATTATAACTGCACTCATCCGGTTCGTTCGAAACGCTTCAAAACTTTAGAGGAATCGAAACGCTGTAAAATAAATTGATTTGAAACTGCACAATGTTGTTCGTAATAAAAAATGAATTTTTTTTTTTTTTTTTTACTAACAAATTGGTGAAACATATTTTCGTATCGAATTTCTAGAAAGGCCCGTGGTGTTTACCCCCGGGTCATAACAACAAACAAGAGATACTGAATGTCGTCTTGAATAAATCGAATTCAATCTACTACAAGATGGACAATCGGATTTCAGACGAAAAAGGGATTTCGTATTATTACCGTACAGATCTGTACATCGGAGCGATTTTGAACGTGTACAACCGCGTCGTCGTTTTGGTTAGCTGTGACGAGTTTACCAGACAGTTCTATAAGAGCGTGTACGGATTGAGTAAGTGAAACTCTGAAGACATTTTTTTGGCTGTTTTAGACACAAAACTAATGTTATATGTTTTGATTAATTTAGTTTTAATTGGTGTAAGCATAGTAGTGTAAAGTAAAACCTATACAACTCACGCTGTAAATGTATGCGTTCAATCGATTCACCAAAACAATTTTAGTATAAATCGTAATGAATATTGGATAGAACATTGTATAGTCTGTCCGTTTAAAATTTAACTGTGCACAATTTCATAGCTTATAGCGTGTGTGAATACATACCACATATTATCGTGTATAATATTATATAAGTACTTTTGATTTAAAATTAACTCCGATTTTATAAGATGTACGTTTGGTTTAGAAAATTTCGAACCGTTAATGGCTCCGAAAACGATGAAAGAAATCGAACAAGATATTCTAAATCAAAAGAAAAAGGAAATAATACTAAAAAATTATGACGAAATAGTAAGAAAAAGATTGATTAAACATGGAGGCATCGGAAGAGTATTTGGTTTTCTCATCAAAATGATAACCGACGTTCCAATCAATCAAAAAAGAGATTTCATGCTCAAGTACTACTTAGATGATACGAATGTTGCTATTTACGAGTACAGAGAGACGAACTCTGGTGAGTCTAAAAATACTTTAACTGATTTAACCGATATTCCTATAATAGCGCAGGATAAATTTATTACCGCGTTTTGTTCACCGTGTGTGGCGAACAACATTAATTACAATTAATCGTCACTTTGAGTTCGACATTTTATTAAGATTTTTCACCGTTCAACTGCGTATACATATTTGTTTTCCCGAAGGATTGCGGGGTGGGATGTTCCGTTCGAAACGCGAGTGCACAAAAAATAAAGATGGAGAGGACTTGATAGTTTTTCATCAGCTGTTAGTAGGAGCCGAAATCACCGTTGACGAATTCAAGTTTAAAATCACCGATATCGACGACCAAACACTCAGGTTTATGATCGACAACTCGGAAGAGGTAGGTTACGTTAGAATTTTCAAAAGTTCTAACAAAAATACTAGTTTCGCGATTATTATTGTTGTTTCGTATGGCTTAGACATATATTCGTGACCAACACAATACAAAATACAACAGCTATAATTCTAAAATAGATGAATAAATGAAAAAAAAAATAATTAAACGGTAACAGATTGTATGGGGGTAACAAACATGTTGACTGGTTATGGGTGTGTAATTTGCGTAGGTCTTCTATACAAATTTAGTATGTCCAGGGAGTCCAGCCATTGCACTGCGTCTGTTGTGGCTCTGTATAGAGTTCTCTCAATCCTCCTTGTAATCGTCGAACATCACATTTATTAGTGTTTTCTTTTCGTGTCCGCAGTCACATCCTGGTGAAGGCCTCGGTCCCCATTTGTGGAGCATTTATCCTGTCCTTCCGTGGCCCCGTTCGGAATCCATTTCACGGTACCCGTTCCCTTCTTGGGAGTTCAGTACCCGGTACTCCCTCGTATTAGTGAGTTGTATTGATGTATAGTCGAGGTGGAGACTTAAGTTACCATAAGTACAGGTAGGCAGGCCACGGGGGTAGATCTAACCGCTCCAGTAATAATTCTCATAGCAGTGTGCAGTCGGGTATCTGCTTTATTTGTATGGGCACTTTGTAGCCATACTGGCGAGCAGCAATAATCAGCAACCGATAGTGCTCCCCATTCTGAGTTTGCTCGTTTTTGAACGACGTTATTCCTTGTTTCCGATTTTGCAGCAGTATTCGTCGTAGCAGTATTTGTATGAACTAATGCATTTTTGTTTTTTTTTTTTTTTTTTTTGTCACAGTTCCCGCACAGCAATTTGGCCACGTCGTTGAGCAAAGCGCGGGAAATCGTCAACAAGCGGTTCTCGAATCTCGACGAATTCCGGTCAAAGTGTTTCCACGGCCGGGAGCTGGTGGAAAGAGAAGAGTTCAGAAACATCGTCGGTTTCGACGGAGAGCTGGACCCGCACGTCGGAGTGGTGCTCGCGCTGACTTACAAGCGTCCGGACCCGTTCGAACCTTACACGGAACTCGAGTTCAGAAGCGTGGTGCAGGACACGCTGAGAAAAGGCCAGTTTATCCATTTTGACGGATTGAAGAGCAACTTCAAATCCCGAAAACCGATCTCCGGCCAAAACGTCGGGTACCTGGAGCGCGGCGAATCGTTGAAAGCAATGAAGAGCATCAAGATCCCGTTGCTCGGAGAGATAAAAATGATGCTTATTGATAAGTGAGTATATATAAGTACACCCAGATGTCAAAATCGTGCGAGTCGCTAAATTCTAGCGACTGAGTTACGGTATAAAGATGCATTAAATGAGCAGGGGCGTGTCTAGACCCAAAAGTCAATCTACGTATAACGGAGGGGCCAAGTGTACGCGCTTGTGTAGTGTAAAAAAAAAGAAATTTCTCCACTCTCCAAAGTATATTTATAAATATTTTAACGTAAATGTTATGGTTATGAGGGGCAAAGGCTCCATCGCCATTCTCCCGCGCAAATACGCCCCCTTGTAATAAGGTCATCGATTATAAATCCATATTTTCATTTTTTGAATGATTGATAACAAATAAATAATAATTGTTACCGCCGGGCACAGTAGGTTTCTTACTACTCAAGTACTCGTTGATTGATATTGAGTTTTAGACAATTTTCTCAACTATCGTACAAAGTTTGAAACGATAAAATACAGTGTAATACATATGTATATAACTTTTGAAAAACACGTGACTCCTACTATAATATATAGTAACGAAATCCGTACATTATTCGCGTAAATAATTGTAAGTTTAATTTAGTAATTGTCTAGCCAGTTAAAAAGTTATTGGAAGAAAAAAAAAACCTCGTTAACTTGGAAGTTGTATTCAGTAGCTCGCGTTAACTACACTTCCCGGCTTTGCCAATTTATCCGATCGTATCGTACGGAATTAGTTGATTTTTACATTTAATACGAACCGTCGTTACGGGTTTTAATTTCTACGCTCGCGTGTTTGGTTTTAGGAAAAAATTATGTTAATTGATCGATCGAACACATTTTAACAGCGCGACAACGTGTTTTGAAATAATCAGTTTTCATAGTGAAACGTTACTTCTTAGTAATCAGTATATCGTCCATTTGGTGTACGGTTATCCGATTTTTAATTAACAGTTTATAACATTCACGCGAAATGAATTGTCGTAGCTAAGTACATAACAAACGAAACCGAATGAACTACGTAAATCAATATCAATTCGCGCGAATCATTACAGTTATAACAATCGTTGTGGAGGACTGTAACCGGAGAGGCTACGGTATATTTAAATTTTAAATAATCATCGATTGCATTTTGTCGGTTTCGTTTCGAAGGTACACGGACACCGAACACGGGCGCGGAGTCGATTTCGAAGGAATGGTAGACTTCATGGATTACACAAAGTATCCGGTGAAACTTCCGATCGGATTGCCCAGGGTAAGTGTGTGGGGTGTTTACGGTCGTGTCGCAAAATTTACGCGATTTCCGCACGTCTTATTTCTGTTACCAGGGCGGGTGCATTTATTTCGATATAGACGTTTTTCGAAATAATGGCTGGCGAAATTCGTTTTCG
>CM029361.1:16399333-16415190 GCA_017140985.1 Hormaphis cornu
TTCCAAAGCCCACACCGGCAATACTGAATCGTTCTGTTGGAAAATGGTTCCACCATAGGACGGTCTGATTATCGGTATAGACGAACTCCTGTCGCGTACACACATAAATTTTTTCTACGGAAAACGCATTGAATACACGTTCCAAAAACGTTTAATTTGTTTCCTTTCGATGTGCATTATAACTGTGGTTTTTTCGACCGCGAGCCAACATTCTATCGGATCTATTTTTTTGAAAAAACACGGTAGACACTATGCCAACTTTTAAGTGCCGTAAATTGACTTAATATGCGTTCTGAAAGACTGAAAACGTTTTTTGCTTGGTATTTTTTTAATAATTTTCAAAGAATATACTTGTTGTTAAATTTGATTTTTACACAGCACTATAGATAACTGAGCTCGCTCGGAATCGTTTTTTCGAAGGCAATGGTTGTTTTCGGCTACTAAACTATACATTTAAACCACAAAACGTTCTAAACCCGTGACCCGCCCAGCGTAGTCGATCCTCCGTCAAGCTACCCTCGCCACTTATGGCGATCCCGGATTTTTTAGATTCCGAGCGTTATGTATTGTTTGTACAACGATGTTTTTTTCTGTAAAAGTTTAAAATTAAAAGAGTCACAGTAAAAAAAACTTGATCGGAAACCTTAAAAATTACGGCGAACGCGTTCTTCGACGTGACTTCCAAAGTAGCAGACTAGCCGAAACTTTCACGCGATGTTGAAATAGGTAAAAAATTTGGTTTTCGATAAAAAGTTTTGAAACACGAGGTAACATGCGAAATAATGCGACTGAGAAATTCGTGGTAACAATTATTTTTTTTAGTCGTTTAAAGTTGAAAAATGGTCGAAAATTGCACTCGAATTTGTCGGTCAAGAATTGAAATACGTTATGAAAAACGAAATCTGCGAGTAGTAGTCTGACAAAATAAATTTCGAAAAAAATCCGCCCAACAGAACACGGGTACGCTAAAAAATGTGTTGAAAAACCAGGTGATTCGGTGTTACGACAGTGAGATTGTCGTGCAATCGAAATCGTATACGGAACTCGTCGAATAAAACGGTTTGTTTAAGTCGACGTCCGTTGTAAGTGGATTTTTTCCGACCATCGTCGGTTCTCGACTCAGGCACGTAACCAGGGGGGGGCCAGGGTGGGCCGGGCACCCCTAAAAAAATCATTGGCCCTTAGCTGGCACCCCCGGAAAATCTTTCAACAAAATTTGCCCCTATATTACGCCCCTGTCTCTAGATAGTTTTTAGTGGCTGAGGCCGTTGGCCGTTGGGGGCCAAAAATATATGGCCCCCCTGTTAACAAAATCCTGGTTACGTGCCTGTCTCGACTGCAGGACGCGCAGTCCGTTCGGGAATCGTATTTTTGAAGACGCCGCTTTCGAACCACGACGTCTCCTCAGCCGAAACGTAGTCGCTTTTCCGTCAACCCCCGCGCGCGCGATAACCTAACCCTGTTGGTTTTCATTATTAATATTATCGATTCAAACCGCCAAACCGAGTGTACACGGCGTAATACATTACGGCGGATGTGATAACCGTCCGACGGCGTTCGTCCGCCGAGTTTCGGGCCATAAACCCGAACCGTGTACGCCAGCAGCAGCAGCAGGTGGGCGCAACATAAACCGTACGTGTTTGGCAGCGAGTGTGCGTCGCAAGTAATAACGTCGATTACAATATATATACGTATTTTTTTTTATAACCGATGATAACAATGAAATCCACGCCGTTTTGGCCCCGCGGTGGCCGCCGCCGCCGTCGCGTTTTACGACCCGAACGCCGCAGCAACCGGCCCGTCCGCGTTTCCGAACGATCGCGCCGCGGTTTTCCAGAAAAAATAAAACGTTAGCGCTGTGTCCGTGCCGATCGCAGTTTCATACGATAATAATATAACAGTAAAACAACCAAAGTACGAGTCGAAAAGTTGACTATTTTTTTTTCAAACCTGACCGGTTTTAAATTATTCGCGCGCCAACTCAACTTTTTACAAGTAACGATCAACAATCGGTGTTGTTTCCGCCCGCGTTTGGGGATTCGTTGATTTCATTTCGACAACACACTTTCCAAAACGTGTTTAGTCGAAAACGCTACGGGGGCTCGTTATGAATATATTTTAGCGGCGGAAAAAATATTAACTTTCTTTTCAAAGTCAAGTTTGTTTCGCGGCGTTGGCTCCTCATCCGGGTTTTTCATCGCCAAGCTTTTACTCGCACGAAAGCCGTGTTTGAACCATTGTCTATTTTTTTTCACTAACCCGCCCCAACATCGGCGGTGACGTGTTCGCACACAGTTTTCACGCGGAAAACACCCCAAGTAGTGCCCACCCCCTTAGACAGTGACGACGACGAAGGTGGTGTAGTGGTCGCGCGGTCCGTGAACCTCCCCGAACGCTCGCCCTTCTGTCGGCCCTCACCGCAATACAGCGATGGTTCGTTTCGCTACTGGCACAAAATGCATGAGCTCCACTGGCGAGAGCGATGTTTCTTCATCCGTAAAACATGTCGTTCCCGACCCTCGGATTTGTTTCCTTACAGACACGTCATATTTTCATTACCGTCGTAACGTTTACGAGGAAATCCCGACGGAATTCGAAACAGTCGAAAATAATCGACGTTACCGCGCGCGTGAACCTCTCGGAAACCCTTCTCGAAAATCTAAACGGTGTCGTGGTTTTTTAGGAACTGTTATTACTATTATTTGCCGATCACGATAGTTTACCAGCGAACCGCCCGTTCGTTGTTTGTTCTTCTCTTGAACGGATCGATTGGTGACCACGAACTTCTTAACGTCTCTCAAATGAAAACTATGGCCTTTTAGCGTACGGATCAATCATGTTTTAAATGTGTGTTTGCCCTCGTAAACTTCCGCTCGGGCGAGAATACTCCCTTTGGTGTACGACCGTAAACCGCAAACAGACTCGCCCTTTGCAGATTGGAAATTAAACACCCACAAGATGTGGGGCGAGTTTTCGAAGACGATTATTACTGTACCCACACGTCTCGAAGGACCGTGCAAACGAAATATCGTCTTAAAGTATTTTTTTTTGGTTGCCCGCAAGGGCGGAAAATTCCTAACGCGCCACTGAATGCATTACGTTGGGTTGTACTATTTCAAAACGATACTGCAGCAATCTCCTCTGCGCGGATAAATGCGGATATGGTTTTAAGTGGAACAAATAAACTAAATTACAATTTTTTTTTTTTACGAAATCCGTCCGAACTCGGTCTCGCGGACTAGGCGAGCGACCAGAAACATTTCGAAAACGTCACTGTAAAGCATATTATCGCGCGAGTTTAACGGTTCCGAAATTTCGGCAGCGCACTCGCAAACATAGTTTCCCAAACCGAAATAAAAAAAACTTTTTGATTCGCTCGTACACAGTATAAAGTATAATAACCGTTCAACACACTACGTTTGAAAATGTCCGGCATTTTCAATAATTACACCTGCTCTATTCTGCAGCGCGCGAGTTTGTGTATAAATGGCCGTGCGTGTTAATTATTTGACGGACGGCCTGTAATTTTATCGCCGAAAATAATCGTATATTTTTTTCGGGACTGATACACTTTGATGGTGAAAAAAAAATATTTTTTTAAACGCAGTATTATATATACACTCAACCCCAACATATTACGTATAATATGGCGAACGAACAGTACGGTTTTAACAATGGCGCGACTGTGCCACAACAATCGTGGTGGTCGCGCGGTAAACACAATACAAATAATGTTATTATATATTAAACAAACGTAAAAAATGCCGCCAGACTGCTGCTGCTGCTGCTGCTGCTTCACCGTCGGTATTGTTATTATTATTATATATTTTTTTTATTATTATTCATAATATCGCTAGCACACAATGAATCCGGATAATCTGGTATCTCCAAGGTCTTTCGGTGTGATCAGAGTCGATCGTACTATGCCGCCAAAAACATTATCCAGAAATCGTGCAGACGCCGTAATTAAGTATGAAACGTGTTAGTTAAGGGTTATATCCCTAAAAAATTGTGATTTTCTCCAGGCGAACCGTTTACGACCGGTTAGCGTTATCGTTTTCCATTAAAAATACCGATCACGTAGGGTAAAAAAAAAAAAGTCACTTATAGGCCGCGACGGGTAGTTTGACACTATGACGGACAAGTAGCGAACAGCGACGCTATTGGATGGGTCACTGCAGGTTTAGAAGTCGTGGTTCGAACGCATCATTTAGTATCCGATTAATCGTCGTCGCCTTCGAAAATACGATTCTGAGCGAGCACGGTTGTCTAGCGTATAGCTAGTGTACTGTACTGGCTCCGATTTCGAAATTTGTCCCGACGTGTTTATCCACCGCGGTCGTTCAACGATCTGTGTAGTTGTTTCATTCATTGGTACTCGGTAATTTAAATCGTACGGTAGCTGAGCAAATATTCGTGGCAGTTTGTCGATGTGTGTATAAAAGTCACCAGAACTATAACATTCTTAGCATGTGTGTTAGGTTGATTTTTCTACACGGTTTCGTTACAGGAGACGTCTTGACGAATGTTGAAATCGGAACAACTATTGTATAATAGAGCTACGCGTCCTGGTACATTTTTCAAGAATTTCAAAGTTCTTCGCTTAGCTCAACAATTTTCGAAATGACTTGAAACTTTTAATACGTCATACATTCGAATACGATGTAAAAGTTTCGTTTCGATCATTATTTTGGGTGTTGTGGCCAAAAAACTAAATCGATTTGTTCGCGATGATTACTACTCAGTTTCATGACTGTACATTTTTCGACTTTGAGCTTCTCAAAGTACAATCGTAGTTCATAGACGTTTCATTAGAAGTACTATGACTTGAAAAACCGGAGCATTCGTTATACCCTTAAAGTTGTTCACCAAAAAAAAAAAACATCATAGGTAATATCTCTTAAGCTCCCTTATAGGCTTCGGCTGTGCCCAAATGTGGTATAATATTATTGGGAAGGTACATTAACTATTTTCTCCGCACTTGCGTCTTCTCCCTTTCTAAGTGCCAGCGATATGTGATTCAAAAACGCTTTAAAAATACAATTTTATTTTAGTTACCTATTTGGTTTCACTAAATTATGGTTTTTATAACATTATGCGGTAGTTACATCTACTACTTGTTTTGCAGGGGTGTATCCGGGACTTTTTTTTTTTTTGGGAGAAACTGATCCCGAAAAGTTCCCTGGTCCATGCGTTGAGTCGTCCGTTTTGTAAAATTTAGTAGGGAAAAAGAGAATTAGCCATTAAAATTAAGCGTTTCCGCCCGACCGAAAAAATTGTAAATATACGGTCGGTGGCGGTAATATTGAAATATCGATCCGCGTATAAAAACCAAAACCAAGGAACAAAATACATCATATTATGTCATACAAATAAAATATAACCAACACTTCGCACTCGAACGAATCCGTTTCTGCTTTTAGCGAATTTTCACTTTGTACAAATAAAAACGGTTTTAATGGCCCGAATTATTTGGCATAATGATTTCAATTTGGATCGAACGCACAGTATATAGGCGCAGGTAGTATTCGTCGCGAGTGCGCTTCAAACAGATCGTTTAAAAATCAACTGCGTCAAAAAATTATTTTCATACTGCCAGATATACGAATGCGAAAACAGTTTTTGAAAAACCACCACGGGTACCTACTTAAAATTTAAATAAAAACACAATAACGACGTTCATTATTTAAAACGTGATTCGTTTATAAAAGCTATATAAAATTACATAAAATTTTGAATTATGTTCCGGTTTCGAACACTGCTGGGGTGATAAATATTTATTTTGATGATACTCGCTTGTTTCCGTGCATACGGCTGACCACAATATTCGCTATTGGTTTTTAACTGTTGATACCGGACTACGTATATTAATAATAATCGTCTAAAACCTGGGTCACAAAACACAATTTATTATTATACAGCCGTGTTAATACAAGACGCCGGAAAACTTCGGGTTTTTTAAACAGGGATTATTAGTAAAAAAAAACACGTTTGAAACCTCCAATTAAATTTCAACGTGAATCGCGGATTTATTACATTTCATAATTTTAATAATATTGGAAATAACGGATATTACAGGACGAAGAATTTCGTATACACCACACGCGTAATTAAAATATTTCAATCGATAGTAAACTCTGGTTTTAATATTGATGAGTACCTAGGTATATTTTTTTTAATTATGTCTTCCGCGTCAAACACGCCGTTTTCTGTATCTTTCGGAGCCGCATTTGTTTTTAAGTCGGTGATGTTGACTTCACGTTTTATAATTCATTGCTTACTTTAAATGTGGAAGAAAAAATTTGAATTACAAAGTCAGATTAGTTCTCGTTTTACAAATTGTAATGCGAAACGTTTAATCTGTATAATATCGTTTGAATCAAACCGTGAATATTAACATAGGTATTTTATGAAAAAAAATTTGCGTATCAACGTAGGAACACTTTGATTATTTCAAAACTCCGAAAAACCGTACAGGTTTTCATTTTTTACATCAAAGGCATGTTTTAACGTTTCTTTTGATGACTGGGGTACACGACACGGCCGTTTTTCGGTGGTTGTTCGGTTATTTCGACCGATATCGAACGCGACTGTAACCTCAGTTCTCGCGGTTTTTGTTCCGTGTAAAACCTATCGCGATTTCAGTTTGAACGTAGCGGGAAACGTTCTCCAGTACAACGAGTCGTAACGACTGCAGAATTTTTTCGTGTTCGTTATGCGTTTTTACGTCGTTGTAATAATAATATAATGATGGACACCTTGTGTGTGTGTGAATCGTGTTTCTTTTGAAACCTGCACAGCTCGTTCCGAACAAACGCTACGCTAAACCGTAACGTTTAGAAAAATTGAACGCAAAGAAAACTGAAATTCGTGTACGTTTTACGAACGGTTTAATCCTATAGTATATAGTGGTAATGGCCGTGCAGACGCGACCTGTCGTCGCCCCGACAGCCTTCGATCACCGCACGACAAACGGACCACCGGGAATCGTCCAGGATTTATCGATTTTTACTGTCGTTTTCAACAATGATAACAATCGAGTTAAAAGCCGTACACGCGTATAATATGCCGCTACTAACTCATCTCGCATTTTCCCACTGGAGGATGTGAGTTATTATGGTTTGGGGTCGCGAACTCTGTACTGCAATCCTACAACAATGTACGATAACTCGACCGAACGGAGCGTCTACCAGGTGAGATCGGGGTCCATCGCGAATTTTTCTAGCAAACTTGTACACGGCTAGTATCGTTTGATTTGAACTCGCAGGTACTTACGAGTACGTAATGTTCGTAAATGAAGGAATGACAGCGCTATACTTTTTTAGTCCGGATCGTGTAAGTATACAGCACCCCAATATCCGTCTTTGTATAGGGGTCGTCGTGCCAATACCGGGTCTAATGGTATAACAACACGTGCCCCTCGTATCAGCGACGAACGAGAATCGTATTGTATTTTTCACTTTATAATTTTCAATAGCGAACGATAGAAAACTGGCTAGTTTCAAGTGTGACAAAAAAAAAAAAATTACGACCCACACAATATTGTACCTCGTATCGACGGAATTTCGATCGTAATCACGCGTCGTTTGTCGTAACAGGCGATCGGGTTCGAGTGTTAATTTTTTTTATACGAAAAATCGTAAAAAAAAAAAAACCCGAGACGACTATATCATACTGTTATTGCGCGCGTGAATTAATAATTCGGTTTTAAAAAAAAAAACCGTTCGGGTTACAATAACGATAGTTTTTACGACGCGCGTTCAGAAAAACGAGTGTAAAATCACACCGTACGGTGCTTTTGGCAATAAAAAAAAAACATTTTTAAAAAAATTACCGTACCCGTAAGTGTCGTGTGTACGGCTTGTGCGCTGCTGCAACCTTGAAGTGTATAAATTATTATTATCATTTTACATATTTCGTCGGATCGGCCGCGACCTGCAGCAACAGTTTTACACATTGTTATAGCGGCCAGCCGCGCATTGTACGCGTTTGAACGACACGAAATGTGTTGTGCTCTCTTCCTTTGTGCAAACGAACGTCTTTCCCGGCGCCGAGGTACCCCAAAAATTCATACCTTCCAGTTATGGTATAAAATTTTACCGGCCACCCCCAAAAACGTGTAGAGAAGTTTAAAGATACTATAACTCTATTTACTACGGCTATTTTTCCGGTGCACACACGTGGCAGGTACGCGTGTGACGGATGCGAAAGGAACACGATTTTGCGGTCCCTTATTCGTCGTAAACTGTACGCGTTCTTACCCTTCGTCGACGGGACAGCGGTGCGGACGAGTTCGTCTTTTGGGCTGTCTAGGACCTGACCGGTTAGAAAAACAGAATTCACGAACAATATTTTTCAACGTTTTCCGGCGGCACGGACGTTTAGGATTCGGCCGGTTCGGATCCAAACGATCAGCGATCATCATTATCGTACACGTCTTATCGAAGTTATTTAGACATTTTTTTTTTTTTTTAAGTTTATTCGTTTCAATAACTATTACCCAGTTTTTAGCGTGTTAATAATATTTATAAATAAAGCCTTCCTGCCCGCCTTTCGGGACGTTGTGTGTACATGCTTTTAAACTGTGTTAAATGCGATACGCTATTTTTTTTTTCCTTTCAACCGAACGTTGAGTTTACTACGCGAACCGTGAACGAAACGTGCGTTATTATTTTCGAATGAATCACGTACACGAAAAATACACCGCGCAATCGACGATGTGTCTGATCTTTCTTCCACCTGATGACGACCGGAGCGATTTGCCGACGACCGCAGGCGACGTCCTCCTTTGTACGTTTGGTTTGGTCGTTTGGTTCAAATTTTCATATCGGTGTTAAACTAAACGATAATTGCATTATGCGTCAAGGGGGTTTGACGTGCGTTTGTTCAGTCGTTTCTGTAAAGCGATTGAAAATCGTCGTTACGCGTAACAGTTCACACCCTCGTTATTGTCTCGGGCCCGTATTGTCGTACGGACAAAATAAAATATTAAAACGATACGTATCATTACACGAGTCGGACGAAAAATCATTGCGAGTCAGCCAAAATAGCACCTTAGAAAATTATCTCGATAGGTCCCGTACCCGCGGTAAAATACTACCTGTACGTGCGCACGAATCAACGTTCGGAACGCACGACGTTTACACGTACGTTTTTTCAAAAACAAAACTTGAACGGCGTTTTTGTTAAATAATTATTGTTATTATTCACACCCGTTTGACAATATTTGTCCGTTAAAACAACTGAGAGACGAGTGCGATCTCCGCCGTCCCTCTAAATGTTTAATATCTATATTTGGACTCTTTGTATTACGCTCACTACACCCTCATTATTACATCGTATACTTTTCAATTTTGACCGGACAGTAGGTTTTTTCCATTTTCGCTGCACGTACATGGTCCCCCGAAAAGCCTCCTTGGAATAGTTGATTTTACATTCGATTGTAAAATTCAGTCTTTAGAATTTACTATAGAAACGACAGCTGTTCGTAAAATACGTAGAAATTTAAATTTCTGGCACCCTTTTAGATTCAAAGAAATTTTAAGTAGCCACGTATAATATGTAGAGGACCTAAAAATTACATCCGTTTCAAATAACGTCTGATTTACAAATTTAATATTCCAGTAATGTTCTGATGTGTTGTATAATAATATATATGTATCGCATGATTTTCGTATTATTATGCTACAATAATGGATACGAATGTGGCGATTAAAATATAATACGAAAAAAATGTTAATGAGTCTTATACGCAAAAATAATGAACAACTGTGCAACGGTATCATTTTTTCTCTTTTGCGCGCACCGTAAATTAATTTTGAATTCAATAAACTGTACGGAACGACCAAATTTACTACGATTAGTCATTTTCACTTCAAAAGTGACTCATTATGGCTAATCTAAGTGAACCAAAACCGTATAACACGATAAATATAACACAATACTAAAATCGGCAACGCTGCAATTCCGAACCACCGCGTTCGTGTCGTAAAATCCATATGGTTTCAAATCTTTTGGGTCATAACCGCCTACCTATACCCTTCAATGCACGTGTACCGAATCCTGTCCCGTAGTACATAACGTACAATATGCATCGCAGTTCGCACCGCTTGGGGGTATTGAATACTTTAACGTGCTGCACATTATACGTTTCCGAGAAAATACGATTTGAATTTAAATTTTTTTTTCTTATACAGGATACACACGCCTGGGGGAACCGCATAGTTCACTTTCAGGAAACGTGAAAGTTACAAGTAAAAACATATTTTTTCACCATCTGCAGTTCGATCTTTACCTATTTTTTTTTTCCGAAAAAAAAGGTAGCCAAGTCTTTTGAATCGAGAAATATGGCAAAAAAAACCATGCACATTTATCCATTTAACCGCTAACCGAATTTCGCCGTCGCAACAAAAGGGTTACGTCGATGAAAACGAAAACGACTTGTGTGACACAGGACCATAAACGCATTGTAACGTACTATGTAATTTAGTCAGAATTGTAATTTAACGTCATGTTAATTGAAATTTATACTGTATTAAGATTTTTGGATACCAGTATCAAATCTTTTTCGTCGTTACTAACCGAGGCGTTATTTTATACTATCATGTTTGCGCCAATGCGTTACGTTAGGTTTTAACAAAGTTCTTTGATTTTCATAATAATATTCAATTGGACCTCCCAATCATTCTGTGTTAACTTTTACGTATCCGAAACACATATTTCAGAAACGATAAAAATATCAAAAAAAATTTCAAATAAAATATATTTTAACACGAAAATCTAAACTTAACGATAAGATCGGAGCTACCTGCAGCTACTCGTAAAAATAATGCATAAAAAGTGTCAAAATTCCAAGCCGTTTTTCGAAAACGTTCATAAACGGTTTTTAGGCCGTAAACACGTGATCCGAATTTCGAAAAAACGCAAACGTAACGACATTACGCGATCCCTCTGCCCGCTAAAGTGATTACGGGAAAACAAACAAAAATCACTGTGCATGTTATCATAATATTTATATAGTTCAACAATAAAACAGTCGGTTTTTGTTTTTTTGCTGTAATAACAAAAGTAATAAACGAAGATAGTTAATCATAACTGTTGTAGTGGTAAATAACTTAAAACACAGCCGAAAGGAAGGGCCTTTAGCCCCCTTTGCTCAGATCCGCGACCGATTCAGATGTGTACAATGAAAAAGAAATTCGACACTAATATCTCTATGACCCGTGGTTTTAGATTCTGAGCGACGAGCACTGTTTTACAACGCTGTTTTTTTCTTTTTCTTTCTCCGTCAACCGTTTTTCGTACGGAAGCAATGCTCCGATTTTCGAGGTCTTTTCTGAACGGTTTACGGCGACACTTTGATCAAAGCCTTTTTTTGAAATTCCGCTCACATTTTAATTCTTACCCCAAATACCGGATTCGTAATGACGTTTTCGGGCAGAAGGATCGTTGAACGCCACACGAATGTCGAGTTTATTAACGTTGTATTTAACGACGAGCGCGGCGAGATTAGGCGTCGGAAATATTAGACTATATATGACCTCATAAAAAATTATTCCTCGTCGTTTTCAAACGTTTTATGTAGGTGGTGCCTACTGAACTGATCTGACGCACATTTTTTTGTCACCCGTGACTTCTTGTCACTGGATTACGACCGAAACCGACGGCCCAACCCGATTTTCTCTTCGCCCTGCGAGCCGTCCGTCCGCCGCCCCTGCGGAGGCGGGTTCGAGGGAGGGGCGACCGAACACGGCTGACAGCACGACGTGTCGGGCCCCTGCCCCTCGAGCCAAGAGGGTGTTTAGTGTAAAGGAAAAAAACTGTACGATCGAAAAAGCGTCGCGCTCAAAGGGTGTGCGTACACGATACGAAACGTTAAATTAATCGTGAATATCGAATTATGAAACGCGTACTCAATAGAACAATATAACGTTTTTTTCCCTAAAGATTTTAGCAAGACACTCCCCCGGATCTCCTTAATACGTCGTGTATTGCCTGGAGGACGATGGGGGCCCGAAGTCGCGCCACTGACCCCGCCAACTGCAATGATAACACCGACAGGTAGGCAGGTAGGTGGTATCCGCCGACAATAAAGCGTTTTTCCTTTTATAATTTTCATATTTTTTTTCTTCCCACCCGCCAATATTCTGCGAGCCCCGCGGTCAACAATTCCGTCGCGAACGGGAGATTCGACACACGCGACGGTAGGGCGTGAATAATACACACGGTATATCCGAGGGGATTTCATTGTACGCTCGTTATTTTTTCGTCGGTCGGCTGCAAACGTCGCGCGTCCTCCCATAATATTTCATACGCGTTGTTACATACACACACGCGCGAAATAATAACAATACGTATTGTACGTATACAGGTAAATCGCGCGATACATCGTGTTCGTAAAGAATGTACGGTATGCCGCGGCGTTAGCGAAGAATAGTAAACACCGCACGACTCCTTCTTTTTTGCAGAATTCGGTTACGTGTATGTAACACGCGAGCAATGCAATTTCCGAATTCACGAGTCGGAAAAATTATCGATTTTTGAACGAAAGAGAGAAAAACACAACAAAATAAGTCCAGGAACACTCCACGGGGGTGGTTACGCGGGGGGAGTGGAGCGACCGCACGGTTAAAGCGTCCGAAAGCAACGACGACGATCGTTTCTCCCCATCGGAAAACACACGTGTCCGAGAGCTCAGTTGTGATCGTCCACCCCGAGACGAAAACGTCTGCGGGACGAGGCAGGATCGATCGACTACTCCTCGGTTCAAACAGTTCGCGGTAAAAACAGTAATTGTCCGCGATCGCGTCATAACCGTAGTTTTATTTCCGCGAAATTTCAGTTATTCTTCCACACGCGTCGTTCGACTTTTTGCCGTCGTTTATTCGGTCACGATTCCAACACGATATAATACGACAGTGGGTATGTACGTGATAATTTATACAGTTCGGTAGGGAGAACCTGTTGGTGCGCGCGCGCAGTGTGATGACCTTGTACACCGACTGCAGCAGCACCGCACGGGAGCAGCTCGACGGTTTGGCAAAATTTTATTACTCCGCCGCACACGCGAAACGTAATGCGGTTTCGCGCGAAACGGCTGCACCGTTCTCCTGCTCCGTAGGACACACCCACCCTCTCGCCCAGACGCCGCCGCCAAGGACGGTCGGAAATCTTTGTGTACCCTACACCGATGCGTGTAACAAACTATATAGTTGTAACGCGAATACGTCGTACAACCACCGTATGGTAACCATTATGACGTGTACCGCGCGGTTCGAGAGCAAAAATTATAAAAACGAACCGGAAAGAGCGTACGGCACCGGTTTTCGGCATCGGGAGGAGAACGACGAACGCAGAGACGGTTATACAACAACAATAATTACGATTTGATACAATATCGTGTTTTACGATTTTTTCGCGGTACGCAAACAAGTTCATCGTTTTTAACCAAAAAAATGTTACACTGTCGTAACATAACACGAAACGCGCTTGGTTCGTCTTTATCATCGAAGTAGTGTTTAGGTTGTGCGTATAACGCAGGTTTTTTTTATATAGTCGCGATTTTCAAGCAGTGTTAAAAACCGAAGGAAAACGTCTACGGAAAAAACGTTTTTTAAAAATTTTGTGTCCGCCGTAATGCAGCCTCTCTCTAACCGCGAAAAATCTTTAGGGTTTACTCTCGTTTCTGGGAATTTTTACGTCCTTGCGAACGGTTTATACGTCTCGTGCACGTAAAAACGAATTTGACAGAAAGAAATTTCGAAAAGAAATCTCTTTCACCGTGTCGACCAATCTTCCAAATTTTTCGGACCACACGTGTGAAACTATCCATTGTTTGGGTCGCGTTAAAGTTTCGAGACTTAAACATCAAGAATAGACGGGTTTCACGGGATAGTAACTGCCGTAGGATAACAAATTCATGAATTCCACAACTCCCTTAATAATGATGATCAAAGTCAGTAGTAATCTCGATAGGTAAACTCCATTTAATGGCACGTATAAATTTCAAGTCGAACGGAGCAATTTGAAAAATTTTCACGTTTTCGGCTGCAAACATAACCAAATTTTTTTAAAAAAAAAACGCTTCAAACAAAGTAGGTGCCACATCTCGGATCAATCGCCTATCTTTAGAGGCGTCACACGTTAAGATTCCTTCTACTAGAAAAACATCGTTGTAAAAACAATCCTCGCTAACGCTCAAGATCTAAAAATACGACAACGTTGTACGGCGTTCGGCAGACGTCAGGGCGTGGTAAAACTTATTAAAATTAAAATTTTTTTGTTTGTTTTACGTAAAGACAGAAAAGCTCGAACCGATCGACTGCTCCTCCGCATAGCGCCATGCGATTTTCGTTCACGGAAAAAACTTTAGCGTCACAATTGCAGGAAAAATCGCGACAGCCCCAAATGACTGATCCTGACCGTTATGTTAAGAATGTTCAACGTATATAGTGCCCGAGTTTATTTTTTCCACTTTATAAATAGTCAGTGGAATCACAAACCGAAAGAATGTTTCACAATATCAATCGAAATAAAATGTGATAATGTACGAATTTGAAAAAAAACACGAGACCTGTATGATGAAGTCTCGTGATGTGAGAAATAGCGTTTTGGCACATCTCTTCGGTACAAGCCTTTTTTATAATTTTTTTTTCGGTAGTTATTCCGCGTCTATTCGCTTTTATCTCGGTGTTTCGAACTTTGCGCAAAAAAACAACGTGCAATGCTCTCCGTTCCCTCTGTATATTTTACTCCTCTGCACTTTTTTTCGTCGCTTTTTTTTCTTTTATCTCTATATTTACACGTATAATATACGACGAACGCGGTTTTTACACGTAAAATACACGGATCGAAGTAACAGAGCACACACACCGGTGATTTCCCGCGTCCTCTGTAGAGATCGAGCGAGAGGCGGGGTGTGTGTTTGGCACGTAACTTCGCGCGAGAAAACCTTTTTCGCGTCGGAAACACTTGCAGAGGCACGAAAACCGCGGTTCTTTTGTACGATACCGCTCGTGATGATGAATACGGAGAGCACGTTATGATAAAAAGGATGACACTGTTTTTTTTTTCTGTAAACACAACAACGCGTTTCGTTCGTATCGTTATGACAAAACAGTATAGCACCACGGCGTTATTATTTTTGGCGCGACAACGTCGTTCTGCGTCCGTTCACGCGTCCGCCCGCAGCGCGTCCGCCAACTCGTTCACTCGGACCAAAACCTTTTTGGGCTTCACGAACAATAGCTCCTGGAACGCGCAAGACCCGGGTAAGTACGATGATAATACGTTCAACAATACGCGAACGGTGCAGTATAATATATCGAATTATATATCCCATTATTGCCGCGTACGGCCCAAAAACACAAAAACGTCATCGCAACGCCAGCCGAGTACCTACCTACCTAACCTACCTGTACGCCGGCGACGAAATCGCGTTTTTTTTGCGCAGGGAGGCCGAAAGAAAGAAAAAAATGTCGTCAAACACCGCGCATATCGCTGTCGTGTCGACGATTGATTTCATACGACTTTTACTCGGACACAGCGTGCGGTTGAGTGGTCCGACAATACTAATATTGCGTGAATTCAAAAGCGATTTCCCGACGTGGAAAAATTGATGATCTGACGATATTTCAATAGTTCAATAGAAGTTCAATCCGTAGTGAACGTGCGAAAGCGGATATTTCAAGTTTTTTTATGTAAAACAGCATTTTAACGCGTCGTTTTTTTTTATAAAACTAACGCGAACTATACGAGCTATGACGTTTCTGCGGTTCAATACGGGCCGCGAAGAGATATCGTTTTGACGGCCGAAAACGAATTTCGCCAGCCATTATTTCGAAAAACGTCTATATCGA
>CM029361.1:16415290-16426320 GCA_017140985.1 Hormaphis cornu
TCGATATAGACGTTTTTCGAAATAATGGCTGGCGAAATTCGTTTTCGACCGTCAAAACGATATCTCTTCGCGGCCCGTATTGAACCGCAGAAACGTCATAGCTCGTATAGTTCGCGTTAGTTTTATAAAAAAAAAAACGACGCGTTAAAATGCTGTTTTACATAAAAAAGTTAACTTGAAATATCCGCTTTCGCACGTTCACTACGGATTGAACTTCTATTGAACTATTGAAATATCGTCAGATCATCAATTTTTCCACGTCGGGAAATCGCTTTTGAATTCACGCAATATTAGTGTTGTCGGACCACTCAACCGCACGCTGTGTCCGAGTAAAAGTCGTATGAAATCAATCGTCGTCGACACAACAGCGATATGCGCTATGCATTTTATAGCGATATGCATTTTTTTCTTTCTTTCGGTTTTCTCGGGCCGGTCCCCGCGTGTTTCGGCCTCCCTGCGCAAAAAAAAAACGCGATTTCGTCGCCGGCGTACAGGTAGGTTAGGTAGGTAGGTACTCGGCTGGCGTTGCGATGACGTTTTTGTGTTTTTGGGCCGTACGCGGCAATAATGGGATTCGGTATTATACGTTCGCGTATTGTTGAACGCATCATCGTACTTACCCGTGTCTTGCGCGTTCCAGGAGCTATTGTTCGTGAAGCCCAAAAAGGTTTTGGTCCGAGTGAACGAGTTGGCGGACGCGCTGCGGGCGGACGCGTGAACGGACGCAGAACGACGTTGTCGCGCCAAAAATAATAACGCCGTGGTGCTATACTGTTTTGTCATAACGATACGAACGAAACGCGTTGTTGTGTTTACAGAAATAAAAAAAAACAGAGTCATCCTTTTTATACATAACGTGCTCTCCGTATTCATCATCACGAGCGGTATCGTACAAAAGAACCGCGGTTTTCGTGCCTCTGCAAGTGTTTCCGACGCGAAAAAGGTTTTCTCGCGCGAAGTTACGTGCCAAACACACACACCTCCTCTCGCTCGATCTCTACAGAGGACGCGGGAAATCACCGGTGTGTGTGTGGCTACAACGCTGTTACTTCAATCCGCGTTCCGTGTATTTTACGTGTGTAAAAAGAAAAAAACGCGTCCGTCGTATATTATACGTGTAAATATAGAGATAAAAGAAAAAAGCGACGAAAAAAAGTGCAGGGGAGTAAATATACAGAGCAAAGGGAAAGCGAGAGCATTGCACGTTGTTTTTTTGCGCAAAGTTCGAAACACCGAGATAAAAGCGAATAGACGCGGAATAACTACCGAAAAAACAAAAAAAAAAATTATAAAAAAGCCCAAGGAAGGCTTGTACCGAAGAGATGTGCCAAACGTTTAAAACGCTATTTCTTACATCACGAGAATTCATCATACAGGTCTCGTGTTTTTTTTCAAATTCGTACATTATCACATTTTATTTCGATTGATATTGAAACATTCTTTCGGTTTGTGATTCCACTGACTATTTATAAAGTGGAAAATATAAACTCGGGCACTATATACGTTGAACATTCTTAACATAACGGTCAGGATCAGTCATTTGGGGCTGTCGCGATTTCTCCTGCAATTGTGACGCTAAAGTTTTTCCCGTAAACGAAAATCGCATGGCGCCGCTATGCGGGGGAGCAGTCGATCGGTTCGAGATTTTCTGCCTTTACGTAAAACAAAAAAAAAAAATTAATTTGAGTAAGTTTTACCACGCCATGACGTCTGCCGAACGCCGTACAACGTTGTCGTATTTTTAGATCCTGAGCGTTAACGAGGAATGTTTTTACAACGATGTTTTTCTAGTAGAAGGAATCTTAACGTGTGACACCTCTAAAGATAGGCGATTGATCCGAGATGTGGCACCTACTTTGTTTGAAGCGTTTTTTTTTTTTTTAATTTGGTTATGTTTGCAGCCGAAAACGTGAAAATTTTTCAAATAGATCATTAAAAGGGGTTTACCCATCGAGTTTACTGCTGATTTTGATCATCATTATTAAGGGAGTTGTGGAATTTATGAATTTTGTTGTCCTACGGCAGTTACTATCCCGTAAAACCCGTCTATTTTTGATGTTTAAGTCTCGAAACTTTAACGCGACCCAAACAATGGATAGTTTCACACGTGTGATCGAAAAATTCGGAAGATTGGTCGGTGAAAGAGATTCGTCGAAATTTCTTACTGTCAAATTCGTTTTTACGTGCACGAGACGTATCCCTGACCGGGCTCTCTCCGCAGAATCGTATTTTAGAATGCCAGTCGGTTGCTTTCAGCGGTCAAATCAAATGATAACGCGTTCGAACAACTTCTAAACTATGGTGACCCGCACCCGGAGCGTACACCACTATGTCCACGCGACCTATACAGTGATCCCGGTTTTTTTTTTTTGTTTTAGAGAAAATTAACGATTTTGCTCAGTCTTGCGCGTTACAGATCTGCCTTACACACCGGCGTTTCATCATCGTCGGTCAGTGGAACAGGCGTAAATTATTAACAACAACAATTATCTATAAAGTCGAAGAATCTCACACACGTCATGCGTACGTTGCATTCGAAGCGCGCGGTGTCGCGGTCATCGCCGCCGTCTTCGTCACGCCGCGGCGTGGGACGGACGGTACAGTGTTGTACGATCATCGACATTCTGTGCTGCGCGATCGTTTTTTAGCGCAGACGTTAAACCAGACTTAAAAGTGATTAAGTCGATTTAAAAAAAAAAAAAAAAAATCTCGGTTAAAATGTTCGTAGCATTATAATATAATAAATTCGGGGGAGCGCTCGTATTAGAGGGTTTTTTTTTCGTCAAATTGCGTCCGGTCGATTTTTTAAAACTATCACCCGTCTCGTCGATTCGCCATTATATTATACACACGAGAAAGACATCTCGTCACAAACGGTAGAAGGAAAGCGTAATTTTTAAAGAAATCTATTTCAACAGAGTTTTTCTTCTTTCCCTAGCCCTCCCTTTACACCTTCTTCATCCTTCGTCGTATCACTTTCAATCCCATTCGTTCCTCGGTAATTTCCATTTTATAAATCGCGTTAAATACACTTTGCGGCGACTCTTGCTTTTAACCGAGCACACTTTCGGTAAAAGGACCTTGTGAGAACGTTTTTCACCGATCCATCTTTAACGGAACGCGTATCTCGTGCAACAACTGCGGTGTACTGTTGGGAGTTTTTTTGAGTCTCAACACGCATTTGAAACGTACAATTTCGGAGGCTAATCGTCGGTCACAAGTTATTGTTTTGCGACACTCGTACAACGCAACAAACTGAGAACAGTCGGCCACTTTTCGCAGCCTTAGTCCGATCTCACGTCCGATTTTAAAGCGGTCTCCCCTTAAATTTGTCTTACCGTTACGATTGATTAGTCACGGACGACATGTGACCGAAAAATTCCCAGAAACGAGAGTAAACCCTAAAGATTTTTCGCTGCATTACGGTGGACACAAATTGTTTAAAAAACGTTTTTTCTGTAGACGTTTTCCTTCGGTTTTTAACACTGCTTGAAAATCGCGACTATATAAAAAAAAAAAAAACCTGCGTTATACGCACAACCTAAACACTACTTCGATGATACAGACGAACCAAGCGCGTTTCGTGTTATGTAACGACAGTGTAACTAACATTTTTTTGGTTAAAAACGATGAACTTGTTTCCCGTACTGCGTACTTTGTTACCGCGAAGAAATCGTAAAACACGATATTGTACTACGTTTCCAAATCGTAATTATTATTATTATTGTTGTATAACCGTCTCTGCATTCGTCGTTCTCCTCCCGATGCCGAAAACCGGTGCCGTACGCTCTTTCCGGTTCGTTTTTATCATTTTTTTTTGCTCTCGAACCGCGCGGTACACGTCATAATGGTTACCATACGGTGGTTGTACGACGTATGTATTCGCGTTACAACTATATATATAGTTTGTTACACGCATCGGTGTAGGTGTAGGGTACACAAAGATTTCCGACCGGCCTTGGCGGCGGCGTCTGGGCGAGAGGGTGGGTGTGTCCTACGGAGAACGGTGGTGCAGCCGTTTCGCGCGAAACCGCATTACGTTTCGCGTGCGCGGCGGAGTAATAAAATTTTGCCAAACCGTCGAGCTGCTCCCGTGCGGTGCTGCTGCAGTCGGTGTACAAGGTCATCACACTGCGCGCGCGCACCAACAGGTTCTCCCTACCGTTCGCGTATAAATTATCACGTACTCACTGTCGTATTATATATCGTGTTATCGTTGGAATCGTGACCGAATAAACGAACCGGCGGCAAAAAGTCGAACGACGCGTGTGGAAGAATAACTGACATTTCGCGGAAATAAAACAATTACTGTTTTTACCGCGAACTGTTTGAACCGAGGAGTAGTCGATCGATCCTGCCTCGTCCCGCAGACGTTTTTGTCTCGTTCTTACCGGGGGGGGGGGGGACGATCACAACTGAGCTCTCGGACACGTGTGTTTTCCGATGGGGAGAAACGATCGTCGTCGTCGTCGTCGCTTTCGGACGCTTTAACCGTGCGGTCGCTCCACTCCCCCCGCGTAACCGCCCGCCCCCCGTGGAGTGTTCCTGGACTTTTTTTTTTGTTGTGTTTTTCTCTCTTTCATTGACGACACGAAAATTTTTCCGACTCGTGAATTCGGAAATTGCATTCATCGCGTGTGACATACACGTAACCGAATGCTGCAAAAAAGAAGGAGTCGTGCGGTGTTTACTATTCTTCGCTAACGCCACGGCATACCGTACATTCTTTACGTACACGATGTATCGCGCGATTTACCTGTATACGTACAATACGTATTGTTATTATTTCGCGCGTGTGTATGTAACAACGTATGAAATATTACGGGAGGACGCGCGACGTTTGCAGCCGACCGACGAAAAAATAACGAGCGTACAATGAAATCCCCTCGGATATACCGTGTGTGTATTATTCACGCCCTAACGTCGCGTGTGTCGAATCTCCCGTTTGCGACGGAATTGTTGACCGCGGGGCTCGCAGAATATTGGCGGGTGGGAAGAAAAAAAATATGAAAATTATAAAAACGCTTTATTGTCGGCGGATACCACCTACCTACCTGCCTACCTGTCGGTGTTATCATTGCAGTTGGCGGGGTCAGTGGCGCGACTTCGGGCCCCCGTCGTCCTCCAGGCGCACGTCGTATTAAAGAGATCCGGGGGAGTGTGTTGCTAAAATCGTTAGGGGAAAAACGTTATATTGTTCTATTGAGTACGCGTTTCATAATCCGATATTCACGATTAATTTAACGTTTCGTATCGTGTACGCACACCCTTTGAGCGCGACGCGTTTTCGATTTTTTTCCTTTACACTAAACACCCTCTTGGCTCGAGGGGCAGGGGCCCGACACGTCGTGCTGTCAGCCGTGTTCGGTCGCCCCTCCCTCGAACCCGCCTCCGCAGGGGCGGCGGACGGACGGCTCGCAGGGCGAAGAAAAAATCGGGTTGGGCCGTCGGTTTCGGTCGTAATCCAGTGACAAGAAGTCCCGGGTGAAAAAAAATGTGCGTCAGATCAGTTCAGTAGGCACCACCTACATAAAACGTTTGAAAACGACGAGGAATAATTTTTTATGAGGTCATATAGTCTAATATATAGCCGTTCCGACGCCTAATCTCGCCGCGCTCGTCGTCAAATACAACGTTAATAAACTCGACATTCGTGTGGCGTTCAACGATCCTTCTGCCCGAAAACGTCATTACGAATTCGGTATTTTGGGGTAAGAATTAAAAAATGTGAGTGGAATTTCAAAAAAAGGCTTTGATCAAAGTGTCGCCGTAAACCTTTCAGAAAAGACCTGGAAAATCGGAGCATTGCTTCCGTACGAAAAGCGGTTGACGGAGAAAGAAAAAAAAAACAGCGTTGTAAAACAGTGCTCGTCGCTCAGAGAATCTAAAACCACGGGTCATAGAGATATTAGTGTCGAATTTCTTTTTCATTGTACACATGTGAATCGGGCGCGGATCTGAGCAAAGGGGGCTAAAGGCCCTTCCTTTCGGCTGTGTTTTAAGTTATTTACCACTACAACAGTTATGATTAACTATCTTCGTTTATTACTTTTGTTATTACAGCAAAAAAACAAAAACAGACTGTTTTATTGTTGAACTATATATATTGTGATAATATGCACAGTGATTTTTGTTTGTTTTCCCGTAATCACTTTAGCGGGCAGAGGGATCGTTACGTTTGCGTTTTTCGAAATTCGGATCACATGTTTACGGCCTAAAAACCGTTTATGAACGTTTTCGAAAAACGGCTTGGAGATTTTTGACACTTTTTATGCATTATTTTTACGAGTAGCTACAGGTAGCTCCGATCTTATCGTTAAGTTTAGATTTTCGTGTTAAAATATATTTTATTTGAAATTTTTTTTGATATTTTCATCATTTTTGAAATATGTGTTTCGGATACGAAAAAGTTAACACAGAATGATTGGGAGGTTCAATTGAATGTTATTATGAAAATGAAAGAACTTTGTTAAAACCTAACGTAACGCATTGGCGCAAACATGATAGTATAAAATAACGCCTCGGTTAGTAACGACGAAAAAGATTCGATACTGGTATCCAAAAATCTTAATACAGTATAAATTTCTATTAACATGACGTTAAATTACAATTCTGACTAAATTACGTAGTACGTTATAATGCGTTTATGGTTCTGTGTCACACAAGTCGTTTTCGTTTTCATCGACGTAACCCTTTTGTTGCGACGTCGAAATTCGGTTAGCGGTTAGGATAAATGTGCATGGTTTTTTTTGCCATATTTCTCGATTCAAAAGACTTGGCTCCCTTTTATTTCGGAAAAAAAAAATAGGTAAAGATCGAACTGCGGATGGTGAAAAAATACGTTTTTACTTGTAACTTTCGCGTTTCCTGAAAGTGAACTATGCGGTTCCCCCAGGCGTGTGTATCCTGTATAAGAAAAAAAAATTTAAATTCAAATCGTATTTTCTCGGAAACGTATAATGTGCAGCACGTTAAAGTATTCAATACCCCCAAGCGGTGCGAACTGCGATGTATATTGTACGTTATGTACTACGGGACAGGATTCGGTACACGTGCATTGAAGGGTATAGGTAGGCGGTTATGACCCAAAAGATTTGAAACCATATGGATTTTACGACACGAACGCGGTGGTTCGGAATTGCAGCGTTGCCGATTTTAGTATTGTGTTATATTTATCGTGTTATACGGTTTTGGTTCACTTAGATTAGCCATAATGAGTCACTTTTGAAGTGAAAATGACTAATCGTAGTAAATTTGGTCGTTCCTTTATTGAATTCAAAATTAATTTACGGTGCGCGCAAAAGAGAAAAAGTGATACCGTTGCACGATTGTTCATTATTTTTGCGTGTAAGACTCATAAACATTTTTTTCGTATTATATTTTAATCGCCACGTTCGTATCCATTATTATAGCATAATAATACGAAAATCATGCGATACATATATATTATTATACAATACATTAGAACATTACTGGAATATTAAATTTGTAAATCAGACGTTGTTTGAAACGGACGTAACTTTTAGATCCTCTACGTATTATACGTGGCTACTATAATATTTATTTGAATCTAAAAGGGTGCCAGAAATTTAAATTTCTACGTATTTTATGAACAGCTGTCGTTTCTATAGTAAATTCTAAAGACTGACTTTTACAATCGAACGTAAAATCAACTGTTCCAAGGAGGCTTTTCGGGGGACCATGTATGTGCAGCGAAAAAACCAACTGTCCGGTCAAAATTGAAAAGTATACGATGTAATAATGAGGGTGTAGTGAACGTAATACAAAGGTTGGCCAAATATAGATATTAAACGTTTAGAGGGACGGCGGAGATCGCACTCGTCTCTCAGTTGTTTTAACGGAGAAATATTGTCAAACGGGTGTGAATAATAATAATAATAATTATTTAACAAAAACGCCGTTCAAGTTTTGTTTTTGAAAAAACGTACGTGTAAACGTCGTGCATTCCGAACGCTGATACAGGTAGTATTTTACCGCGGGTACGGGACCTATCGAGATAATTTTCTAAGGTGCTATTTTGGCTGACTCGCAATGATTTTTCGACCGACTCGTGTAATGAGTCGTGTATCGTTTTAATATTTTATTTTGTCCGTACGACAATACGGGCCCGAGACAAGGGTGTGAACTGTTACGCGTAACGACGATTTTCAATCGCTTTACAGAAACGACTGAACAAACGCACGTCATACCCCCTTGACGCATAATGCAATTATCGTTTAGTTTAACACCGATATGAAAATTTGAACCAAACGACCAAACCAAACGTACAAAGGAGGACGTCGCCTGCGGTCGTCATCAGCGCGAGAAAGGTGGAAGAAGATCAGACACATCGTCGATTGCGCGGTGTATTTTCGTGTACGTGATTCATGCGAAAATAATAACGCACGTTTCGTTCACGGTTCGCGTAGTAAACTCGTTCGGTTGAAAGGAAAAAAAAAAATAGCGTATCGCATTTAACACAGTTTAAAAGCATGTACCCACAACGTCTCGAAAGGCGGACAGAAAGGCTTTTTTTATAAATATTATCAACACGCTAAAAACTGGGTAATAGTTATTGAAACGAATAAACTTAAAAAAAAAAAAAATGTCTAAATAACTTGGATAAGACGTGTACGATAATAATGTTAGGATCGCTGATCGTTTGGATCCGAACCGGCCGAATCCCAAACGTCCGTGCCGCCGGGAAACGTTGAAAAATATTGTTCGTGAATTCTGTTTTTCTAACCGGCCACGTCCTAGACAGCCCAAAAGACGAACTCCTCCGCACCGCTGTCCCGTCGACGAAGGGTAAGAACGCGTACATTTTATGACGAATAAGGGACCGCAAAATCGTATTTCTTTCGCATCCGTCACACGCGTACCTGCCACGTGTGTGCACCGGAAAAATAGCCGTAGTAAATAGAGTTATAGTATCTTTATACTTCTCTACACGTTTTTGGGGGTGGCCGGTAAAATTTTATACCATAACTGGAAGGTATGAATTTTTGGGGTACCTCGGCGCCGGGAAAGACGTTCGTTTGCACAAAGGAAGAGAGCACAACACATTTCGTGTCGTTCAAACGCGTACAATGCGCGGCTGGCCGCTATAACAATGTGTAAAACTGTTGCTGCAGGTCGCGGCCGATCCGACGAAATATGTAAAATGATAATAATAATTTATACACTTCAAGGTTGCAGCAGCTACGAGCGCACAAGCCGTACACACGACACTTACGGGTACGGCAATTTTTTTAAAAAATGTTTTTTTTATTGCCAAAAGCACCGTACGGTGTGATTTTACACTCGGTCTTCTGAACGCGCGTCGTAAAAACTATCGTTATTGTAACCCGAACGGTTTTTTTTTTTAAAACCGAATTATTAATTCACGCGCGCAATAACAGTATGATATAGTCGTCTCGGGTTTTTTTTTTTTTACGATTTTTCGTATAAAAAAAATTAACACTCGAACCCGATCGCCTGTTACGACAAACGACGCGTGATTACGATCGAAATTCCGTCGATACGAGGTACAATATTGTGTGGGTCGTAATTTTTTTTTTTTTGTCACACTTGAAACTAGCCAGTTTTCTATCGTTCGCTATTGAAAATTATAAAGTGAAAAATACAATACGATTCTCGTTCGTCGCTGATACGAGGGGCACGTGTTGTTATACCATTAGACCCGGTATTGGCACGACGACCCCTATACAAAGACGGATATTGGGGTGCTGTATACTTACACGATCCGGACTAAAAAAGTATAGCGCTGTCATTCCTTCATTTACGAACATTACGTACTCGTAAGTACCTGCGAGTTCAAATCAAACGATACTAGCCGTGTACAAGTTTGCTAGAAAAATTCGCGATGGACCCCGATCTCACCTGGTAGACGCTCCGTTCGGTCGAGTTATTGTACATTGTTGTAGGATTGCAGTACAGAAGATCCATAGAATAACACACATCCTCCTGTGGGAAAATGCGAGATGAGTTAGTAGCGGCATATTATACGCGTGTACGGCTTTTAACTCGATTGTTATCATTGTTGAAAACGACAGTAAAAATCGATAAATCCTGGACGATTCCCGGTGGTCCGTTTGTCGTGCGGTGATCGAAGGCTGTCGGGGCGACGACAGGTCGCGTCTGCACGGCCATTACCACTATATACTATAGGATTAAACCGTTCGTAAAACGTACACGAATTTCAGTTTTCTTTGCGTTCAATTTTTCTAAACGTTACGGTTTAGCGTAGCGTTTGTTCGGAACGAGCTGTGCAGGTTTCAAAAGAAACACGATTCACACACACACAAGGTGTCCATCATTATATTATTATTACAACGACGTAAAAACGCATAACGAACACGAAAAAATTCTGCAGTCGTTACGACTCGTTGTACTGGAGAACGTTTCCCGCTACGTTCAAACTGAAATCGCGATAGGTTTTACACGGAACAAAAACCGCGAGAACTGAGGTTACAGTCGCGTTCGATATCGGTCGAAATAACCGAACAACCACCGAAAAACGGCCGTGTCGTGTACCCCAGTCATCAAAAGAAACGTTAAAACATGCCTTTGATGTAAAAAATGAAAACCTGTACGGTTTTTCGGAGTTTTGAAATAATCAAAGTGTTCCTACGTTGATACGCAAATTTTTTTTCATAAAATACCTATGTTAATATTCACGGTTTGATTCAAACGATATTATACAGATTAAACGTTTCGCATTACAATTTGTAAAACGAGAACTAATCTGACTTTGTAATTCAAATTTTTTCTTCCACATTTAAAGTAAGCAATGAATTATAAAACGTGAAGTCAACATCACCGACTTAAAAACAAATGCGGCTCCGAAAGATACAGAAAACGGCGTGTTTGACGCGGAAGACATAATTAAAAAAAATATACCTAGGTACTCATCAATATTAAAACCAGAGTTTACTATCGATTGAAATATTTTAATTACGCGTGTGGTGTATACGAAATTCTTCGTCCTGTAATATCCGTTATTTCCAATATTATTAAAATTATGAAAT
>CM029361.1:16458531-16471161 GCA_017140985.1 Hormaphis cornu
ATTATTCATGGCGGTCAGACCCAAGGCTGACCAATAACGAGTTATGAAACTAATTATTTTTGCTCCAACTCAAAATCAACATAATTTAATTTCTGATCACTTCGGTTGTCTGAATTTGGAACACAGGATAATATATAAATACAGAATCGTATTTTCCGATTTAGGCGACGCTTTCAGATTTAAAACGACGCGTTCAAACCACGAATTCTGAACCGGTCAGAACCACCGCTCCGAAACCGCAGTCGCTGTGTATTCCGCCAAACTATTCGCGCGACCTGGAGTGATTTTTTTCTCTCGTTTCTCAGCGAACACTTTTTACGGTATAATAATTTTTTTCGATTATTTTTCAAGCCGCTAGGGGAAAAAAAAACGGCCCGAAACTGCTCCGTTCGGTGTTCGTACAGGTGTGTATCCATTAAGAACACGTCAGCGGTATAGACTCGAATCCATTTTTGCAGGGTGAAAAGAAAAAAGATTCGTCCGCAAAACCCTGGGCACGAATACACTTTCGTCTCGCCGCTTTTTCTGAACCCATTTTTAACCGAGGCGGACACGACCGAGTTCCGAAATTTCGAGTCTGGCTGATTTCTCGTAACGGCGCATTTTAAGTCGCGGACAGGACTGCGAGCACTGCGCGAAACTATTTTTACTCGACGGTCAAAAACCGAGTTTTGTTCATTTTTTTTCCTTCAAACCACTCGCAAAAACGCATTATCCGTACTGCCGCTGGCTGGTCGTTTGGATATCGATCTCAGTTTAAAATTTCCGCGCGATGCCGGCTTTTTGTTTTTTGTTTGTTTTTTTTTATCGTCTCGGGGGGTAACGCGGCGGAAAAAAGCGTACGAAAACATGTCCCGGAACGCGTAGCGGCCGTCGAAACATGGAAAATCTCAACGGCGGCGGCGGCGGCGGCGGCGGCGGCGGCGGCGGCGGCGGCGGCGGAAAGCAGTACCAAGCGATCGCCGTGCTGAGCGTCGAGTCCGACCTGGTGCGGTTCTCGGTGCTGTCGGCGGCCGACGGCCGCGAGCTGGTGTCGGCCGCCAAGAGCCTGCCGCTGATCGTGGCCCGCGCTCCGGACCGCCCGGCCAATCGTCGTCGCGCGGCGGACGGCCACGACAGCAGCGACAGCGACAGCGACGGCTACGACGACAGCGACGGCGACGAAGAACGGCGGCGGCTGCGGGACGGCTGCGCTCCGGCCGCGGGACCGCTACGGGGCCACGTGGAACAGGACCCGAGGCTGGTGTGGGCCGCGGTGGAACAGGTCATTATCGTTGTTGTCGTTGTCGGCGTACCGCAGCCGAACTTTTTTCTCCTTCCGGACTCGCGTTTTTTTTGAAAAATTTCGAAATACGTTTCAACGACAGTCTACCAGGGGGCCAGCAGTTTGTCCGATTTTTAGGATGTCGCGCGCGGTAAATTGTGTACGCCGACGCTCAGAACCCGAAAACCTGCGAGCAAAGTAGACGGTAGACGATGCGAATGGTCTGGTACAGTCGAAACGCGTTATTGTTCAACGTCTGATTAATCGTCGCGTTTGAGATTCTGAACGAGCTCGGTTGTCTAATAGTGACAATTGTCCTGGCATTAGGTTGTCCGAGGATTTCGAAGTTCTGTACTCGAAAACTTTTCTCGTATCTCGCGTATTACCACTGGGGCGGGCGTGTAAACGTTTCTGTTTGATCTTTGTGTTTAGGAGGACGATTGTTTTCGAAATTACGGAGAAATAACTCCCGTACCTGCCGTGCGCGTTGACGAGAAAACTTTTTAGCGGTTTTTCGCAAGTTTTTCCCGTCGCGGTATAAACGAATAAAACTGTTATATCGAAAAACGACCTCTATCCACACGTCGTATATATAGTACACACGGTTTTGAGTCGAGATTCGCTAAGAGTGAAAATAAATATACCGCGTGTGCTCTTTATCCGGTAAAACGGTATAAAAAAAAAAGTTGTGAGAACAATAAAAATTGGCGTATCCTCAATAGATAAAAAGCGATAAACAAAAATACGTCGACCGCAGGTGATCGACAAGTGCGTCGACGACATGTGCCGCGACGGCACGCCGCTCACGTACATCAAGTCGATGGGCATCGTCAACGAGATGGGCACGCTGCTGTCGTGGGACGGTCGCACGGGCGAGCCGCTGCACAACGCCGTGCACTGGACGGACTCGCGCATGCTGGCGTCCCGCGGCGGCACCGCGGCCGCCGCGGAGTGGCTGCTGAAGGCCCGGGGCGCGCCGGCGTTGCCCGCCGCCGTCGCCGCCGAGCACCGCCGGCTGGGCACGTGGGACGCGTGGCTGCTGTGGAAGCTGACGGCCGGCCAGACGTACGTGACGGACGCGACCAACGCGTCGTACACGCGGCTGCTGGACCTGGACACCGGCGACTGGGACTGGGACGCGTGCCGGGCGCGCGGCCTGACGGAGCGCTCGTGGCCCGCGGTGGCCGACGCCGGCGGCTCCGTCATCGTGCTGGCCGGCCGGCTGCTCGGCACCACCGTGCACGCGGTCATGGCCCGGCCCAGCGCCGCGCTCTACGGCCAGGCGTGCTACCGCCGCGGACAGGCGGCCGTCACCATGACCGACCGCGCGTCCGTCGCCGTGGGCTCGTGCGAGCGCCGACCGCCGCCGGCCACCGGCGACGGCGGCCCGTGGCCCGTGATCGGTTACCGCGAGCCGCCGACCGCCGCCGCCGCCGGGCCGGACGGCCGCGACAGCCCGCCGCGCACCGTGTACGGGCTGCTGGCCGTGACCAAGGCCAACTCGGTGGTGCGCTGGATGACGGACGTGGGACTGGTCGCCTCGTCGTTCGAGTTCATGAACGCGTACAACTCGGGCCGGCCGGGCGGCCGCGACCGCGCGTACATGGTGCCCGCGCTGGACGGGCTGCCGACCGCGCCCAACGATCGGCCGGACGCGCGGCTGGTGGTGTGCGGCGTGACGGAGCGCACGACCCGCGAGCACCTGATCGCCGCGGCCGTGGACGCGATGTGCCACAGCGTGTCCGACATGCTGCGGTGCGTGGCGGCGGCGGCGGCGGCGGCGGCGGCGGGCGGCTGCCCGAGGCGCGCGGCGGCGGTGGACACCGCGTTCGTGGACGGCAAGTACAGCCGCCACGTGTCCGTGCTGCAGCAGGTGGCCAACGTGGCCGGGTGCCGCGTGGTGAAGAACCGCGACGACGCGGCCGCGGGCGGCGTGGCCCGCATGGCGGCCGCGGCCGTCAACGCCGGGTACCGCGACCCGCACGCCACCGTCATATTCCGGCCGGTGTACACCGCGGAGCAGCGGGCGGCCGACCGCGCCAAGTGGACCAAAGCGGTGCTGCGGAGCTACGGCTGGGCGCGGACGTCGGCCGCGGACGGAAGCGCGCGCGTGGACGACGAGCCGTTCGCGTGCCGCGTCCCGTCGGCGCGGGCGAAACGCCGGTGGGCCGCGGCGGCCGCGGCGGCGCGCGCGATCGACGCTGGCGTCCAGTGGTGTCGCGCGGCGGCGCACGGACTCAGCCAGCTGGTGTTTGGCGGCGAACCGTGAAAAAAATTCGGGATTATACTCGCGTAGATAAATCGGACATTAATTTATTATTATTATCCGTGTTCGATAAAAATCATCGTTTTCGATCCGCGGGTATTTAAAACGGGGTTGTTTCGGTTCATTATTCTACCGACACACGTACGCGATCGTCGGGTCATAACAACCCGTTAACAACGATTTCTAAGACCTGAAACGTTTACTTTTGTACGAGCAAGTTCGGTATCAAAACGTTTCGTTGAGCTAAACAGAAAATATCCGTTTTTGTTAAAGTTTTTAACTTTGGAATTTTCGTACGTGCCGGCGGCGTCCGTCATTACAGTTCTGTATGTTACGGAGGAGAAGTTTTAAAAATCGCGACGCGGAACCTTTTTTCTGTTTTCCAGTCGTTTAGAACTGGAAAATCGGTAAAAATTGGCCATAACTGTGATTATGCGTCAACGCGATTCGCGATACAGCGACGGGTCTTTGGCCTGGTACTCTTAGTGGTCTGAAATTCGAAAAAGTCAAGTGACCAAAAAGACTAAGGAGAAACGTGTTTTTTTTTAACGTACAGATTTTTGGCCACAACAACATCCAAAACAATGATCGGAACGAGACACCTCTGCGCGCCGTTAAGATGGATAAGCCGTTATAGATTCCGAGCGCAGAACGTGTTTTTCTTTCAATATATTGGACGAGGTTTTGTTACACGCGGTTAGCTTTTTGGCGCTCTCATTTTCCAGTAATTATTTTTTAAAAAGGTACAACGGTTTTTTGTTTTATAAGACTCTTCGAAACAGAACTTTCCCGACACGGTAACTCGTTCCGAATTTTCGTGTCACAGTAAATAAAATATTTTTAAAAATAATCCGGCTCAATCGTGGTGTGTACCTGAAAGTGTAATATAAACACCGACGTAACGAAAACCGATCTCGCAAACGACAGTTATTCGTCGTGTTTAAAAAAATACGTATGTAAGATTTAAAAACATCGTTTCAACAATTTGATACAGAACGACGTCGGACCGAATAGGTTCCACTGTCGATTGAAAAATATTTAACATTGATGCATACGTTTATACGTGTAATAATATTCGAATAGTTAAAAAATAAAAATTAAAAAACGATAAACGTGGGAAAAACGAACGGATCGTTTTGCGTTCACAGAGACGTATTCTGACAAACGTGGTTCGCCATTATTCGTACATACATACGCGTCGTTTCCCGTCCGACTGGCAAACATCGCTCGCTCATTGTTGAACGAACAGAATATATTTGTTTTTAACGACCGAATACTTGAAAAAAAAAAACATTCGCAAAAATGGTTGTTCGTCTGATCGAATCGATATTTAAACGTAGTATAGTAATGGCGTCCAATGGCGGATTTGTTAAGAGCCCGGCAAATAAAATTTTTTTCAAAAAAAATCTCGGTATTATGTCTTGCGAATGAACCCCGGCGGTACTCTTTGGTGGAGGTTTTTTTTTAAATTTTGTGCTTACTTTTCGAGTTGAGCCCCCCTCGAAAAATTGGGAATTCTGAATAGTTTTGAAATTTTCGCGTTTGTAAATAGGAACTCGTATAATGAGCTCCGATTTTCAAAGTCGGTGTACTTTTAACAAAAAGCGTATAAATTCTGACAGTATTTTGAGGTGTCTCCACTTTGACGGCAGAAAAAGTTTTAAAAAAACCAAGTGAAATTGCGGCTAACCGATTCAATTTTTTGGCCATAACCTAGACGGAACTAGCTGAAAGTTTTACAAAATAGGTAAATATTCGATTTCCATTTTCTTTGTGGTTCAACAAAAAAATTTTTCACAAAAAGTTTCGATACTTTTACACAATATATACATTTGATACTAAACGTGTTTTTGAAAATCCAGTGTCACAATTTTTTTTGTAGTCGTTTGGAAAATGGTCAAAATTTGCCCGTACTTTCGACTCATTGTTAGAAAAAAAAAATTCGTAAATCGAATTAATCTGTTATTTAAGACTTGAAAGTTTAATATTTTTATACAAAATTTATACATTTGCTGTGCGATAAAAAAAACCGGTAGATTCTAAAAAGCGTATAAAAAAAGTATCGAAAAATGTGTGTGGTTCGGTTGTAACAACGAAATAACGCATTGTTTTTACACTAAAATCGTATTATCTCCTCGAACAAAGGTTCAAATGGTTTCGCTCGTTGTTCAAACATAACATCCCGACTTTCGGAATTTTCGGATCGTTTTTATCGTTAAATTTGATTTTTACCAGGACGTTTACTCGACAACTGAGCTCGCTCGGAACCGTTTTTCCGTAGGCGACGATTTATCATTTTATTCGGGCAATTGAATATTTCGTTTCTCGCGATAAAACAGGAGGCGTGTACCGAACGCATAAAAATTATTCCGAACATTATTCAAAACGCGCTTAAACCGGTCGTCGCACATTTGAATGTTTTAGTTTAACATTAATTATAAATACAAACTTTGCTGTAAAAATATGCATAAGAATAAGTTGAGAAGCGAGTTAACGACGTTAAATAATTTTAGCGACTCTTCGGCTGTAAATAAATGATGGAATCGTGTGGGTTTCGCGCCCGTTGTCACCTCGATTGCTCGCAACAGATGTACCGTGTTAGATTAGGTTAGGTTAGGGTTTCCACTGTGTACCGCTCGAAACGGAAATCGATTTAATCGAATTCTAATTGTAATTCTAAGTAGGAAATATAACATTTTTTTTTTTTTGTCACGAGCGCACTGCGCAATTGAGTCGTTATCCTGTGCGAGTATTCAAATCATTTGTGTAGCCCGGTCGTTATTAAGGCCGAAACACACACACAGCCTTGAAAAACGCATATTTAAAAACCATTTGTATACGCGTACGGTAAACACTCTAATAACTTCCACGTTATATTATCATTAGGTTGTCGTCTAGCCATTAGAAACGATGACCGAATCGTTAAATTATATATTGACCCGTCCACGTACGTCTATGATTTCAAGTACCCAACTATAAAGGTGCGACGGATTTTGTTTTGTTTTTTCGGAGACTACACATTCAAATATACGTTTTAATTTTTTCACTACCTTCGATGTGTATCGTGCGCAACTGCGGCAATAGAGTAATAATAACATTTTCAGTGTAGTAACCGTTTTTTATAACACACGCGTAAAGTGTATAAAATCTGTAAGACGAAAACCGTATTTTTTTGACTTTTCGTATACAGTCGGATGTCCGCGATTCACACGCGTCTAAGGTGTCGGAAAAAAAGGACGGTTAAATTTTTCGATCAACCATATTGTATAAGTGGCGTATTTTACAACGGAGCGAGGTTGGCAACTGCGCGGTCCATCATCTCTTTCGAAATCACTACTTTTTTTTTTGCTATATTTATTGAAAGTATCAATTAAGTTTTAACTTAAAGTCGTATTCTTACTACCTCTATGTCTTAAGGTTTGAAATCCGAAATTTTAGAACGTTTCGCAAAAATCGTGAAGACTTAAACGCGAGCGCCGCACCGGACGCACTGACTGCAGACGCGTTTCGCCCGATTAAAAAAAGAATTGGGTATTTCACGTTGGGTGTCTATTATTGTTTAAAAATGTCGTTTATTGTTCACGAGTCGTTTTCAACCGATTTGAAACGCAAACGTCCGTCGTCGTTTTTTAACACAATTATCGACGAAATATTTTCACGTAGAGTTTAAAATTTCGACATAAAATTGCTGTCGACCACGCGTTACGTGTTACTGAAGCATTTTTTATCCGAATTTTCGCCTCTACCTAATATAGCTCGGTAAGACCATTTTAAATCTAGAGCCTCTATTGTACACAAACGATACATTCTAGGTTAGATATTTCAAAAATCACGATAAGTTTACCAACGTTTTTACGTAGAAATTGTTTTTTTTTTTTACAAAAATGTCAACATATTATCACTTTTTGCGAATACAGAATACTTTGGAATTTACAATTCAACGAGTACAGGTTATAGCTCTCGGTTCGATGTGTGGTGTTGTTGAATTCAAAATATTTATCCGTCGAAAAACTATACAGACTCCACCGTATAATTAACATATGCTTTAACACGTCGCCATTGCTGCGTACTGTATATGTAAAAAGAAAAAGGAAAAAATTAGCGAAATAGAACGCTATAAAATGTTTGTTCCGACTCTCCCGAAAAACGCCCTCCCGTCCGTTCGTCCGGCCGACGAAACATTTAGCCGTCGAAGCAGCGGCAGCGCAACAGTCTACTGTGTAACGGCAAAAACGAGATCGAATTTTTTATTCGGTGAAAAAAGGGTTAATATCCGATTCTTTCGGTGCCGTCGGGACGAATTTACGATAAACGTGGAGAAAGAAATAAACACGTGCGTCGTTACCACATTATAATACGTTCGTGAAAACGTGCCGCGATTACGACGGTAAAAAAAAAAAGGCGAAAAATCACCCGCTGCACCGGCGTTTGACACGTGTTCTGTTTTGTGCTTACCTCCGCCCGTCACGTGCCTGCCCGCCGTCGTAATCGCGCGCGGACAGAAACGATCACGTGTGAGACGTTCGAATGCGATAAATCGAATTATCGCATAATTTCAAAATGCGATAAATCGAATTTTTAAAAATAGCCACAAAAACGCACAATATTTCACCGTATTATTATTATTATTGTTGTTTCGATGACCGCGATTCCTGTTGACGCCGCAAACGGAGTCGAGTTTTTCGAATTCGACGACACGCGTAGGGGCGAAAACGCACTGGCGCTAAAAAACCGCGCTCGATTTAGAAATTTAGAAATTTAGGGTCCCCCTCGCCACGAAATCCCAAATGGGAAAGAATCGAGGCCGTTCAAACCATAGGCACCAGAACCATCATAGGTCTTCCAACTTACGTCAGGAACGAGATTACACTTGCATCCGCCGGACTCCAGAGTGTAAAGAAAACCATCCACAAACAGTCCTCCGCACTATTCTACAGGAACTCACACTTCTCTCACATCCAGAACCTTGGTCTCCAATCCCCTATTTACCCACCCATAGTGGCAAATCCGAAAACTCGTCCAATAGAATGTCCCCTTTATGATCTCCTAAACCCAAACTTAACTTCGCAACAGAACTCCATCAGAAAACCCACCTTCTCCACTAGCAAAGGCACATAGCCTGGAATAGTTCAAAGACCCCCAGCGGTAGTCCATCCATACAAATGCAAATGCAAATGATTTAGAAAAATCTATATTTTCTTGTCCAAGTCTTGGAAGTTTGTGAATACACACGCGATCCGTACACATTTCTCGGTGTCGCCGGCCGATATTTTAAAATCTATTTATTTTTCAACGTTATCCCGTTTGTTGTCGGATATCGAGGTTATTATTTAATTTTTTTGTTCTAGATTCCAACAAAAAAAACGTCAGTAGTACGTTCACAGGTCACAGGTATTTCGAACGACATTGTAAACAAAAATTAGTTGTTTCGGGGGGTGGAAACGGGCGAATTAAAAAAAAAAAGAATGACGAAAAAAGGACTCGATAAAAATGATACTCGTGTGTGTGACACTGAACGCGTTGAATCGATAAGATACACGTGACAGTACTTGCGATTTAGTTAAAATCCGACATGTCGATAGAAATTTACATTCCCGAGCTACAGGTTTTCAGATTTTACTATTTTACGGTATTTTACTATTTTACTATTTTACGGTATCTTCTAATCGTTTTCGTTAGTCGAATCGCGTTATTTCGGCACATCGCGTTTGTTGAAATGTGACGAAAATAATAAGATAATTATTTGTCGGATTCGATGACGGTCTCGTAGCACGACGAATCAATGTCGGGTTATCCGAACTCGTTACAAAGTACTACTATACACTTTGCGAGATCGTTTTTGGAGAACGTTTTAAAGAAATAAATAACGACTGAAATTTCGGAACATTAAGTGTACGTAAATTCGGCCGTAAAAACTACGAAAACTCGTTTGTTCGCAATACGTAAGTTGTTCTAACGCAGTATTTGAGTTCTTGTTTTTAACGCGATTCGTTATATAGCGTTTCGTACGGTGAAATCACAATGGCGAGGAATGACGTTTTTAAACGTAAAGTGTTGGCACAATAACAATATGAAGTTTATCGATCACGAGTTTCTTTAATAGCATCCTCAGAATTGGAAAAAATCAGTTGTGTCGGAAAATCCACGAACCGGTCGATCAAAACGAGTAGTCAACCCTGTAAACACCATACATTTCTCCGAGGCGATACAAACGACGTTAGGTCATCGCGATATTACGTATTTTCCCGAAAAGAATTCGGTTGACGGTCGAGAAAAGGACCATTTTTCGTCATTATGTTTATAATTGTATACAGGCATTACTCTGCCCCGCTAGGTGCGTACACATATTTAGACGTGGTGACCGATCGAATGTTTTTGGAAACGACTGTTTTCTTAAAATCTTAACGCACGTTCTCATTACTCGATAGTTTCAATACTGTACGAGTATGTTTTATGCTCCCCGGGCGAAGAACGCAATGATGTCTTTCTTTTTTCTGCGACGTGATCACTTTTTCCCGTGAACGCTCCGATTTTAACGTATGTTAAAAGATAGATCCGAGATTGTACATAAAGCGTCCTTTGAAATGTCGATTACGAAAACGTCGAAACCATTGAAAACGCTCCGTTCGGCAAACGCTGTTTCATAATAACTCTGCGTATCTATATATTGAGAATGGTTTTGTCGAGTTTACTGCTGAAATCGATCGTTTTCGAGGGAGTTACGGAACTCTCGAAACTGTCATTCCACTACGGCAGTAGTATTATTCCGTAAAACCTCTAGTTTTTATGATCGAGTGTCGAAATACTACTATCTAAACAAATACGCGCGCGGTTAAAAACCATTTTGGTTTGTTTTGTCGTGGCGGTGGCACACAACGGACACGATTAACGCGTTTTTCACACGTCTATTTAGATTTTTCACACAACGTCCTCCGTGATTACGCTGAAATTTTTACGCCGTACACAGAAAAAAAAGACACGCGGACCCGACAAAAGTTTTTTACCGTTGAATTAACCGTATTTATCCAGGACGCGCGCACCACCTAGACTGACCTCGCCTCAGAAATCATATCATATCATATCCTCAGCATATAGACTGACCTCGCCTCAGAAAAGTCAAATCGTTGCTTTCGGATGGATACACCAATGCCCAACTTCTTCTTCGCTACCCGCCCGGCGAAGCGACCTGGATCCCGGCGACGTTCTTTTTTTTTCTTCGCGGACGTCGTAAGACTTTCTCGCGGCGTAAAACGACCGTGTGTAGGGGCGGCAAGAACGCGTTTTTTTTTTCGAAACCGCCCGCTGTTATATACCGTACGGGGAAACCACGGGCACGCGGAATAATCTATAAAAGATTTAGCGCGAGAATAATAATTTATCGCGTTGCGGGACGTTGTTGCCGGTATACCCTCGGAGCGAATGTGAATAACGCGCATTTTACCAGGCACATTGCGCGATTCGCGTACGAAACAGGTGTTTTGTTGTAACACACACACACCCCCCCGGAGTCGTAACCGGGTTTCTCGAAATGACGTTCGCGAAAGCCGCCGCGGGTGTCCGCCCGGACACCACAATCGTCGAAACGCGTGTGAATACGACTGTCGCAAAAACCGCTGTGTCGCGAAAACACGATCGGCACACAAAGGTTCGCCCTTTTCGAGATTGCGCGCGATTTCCGCCGCACTTTCTAAAAACGTCCGTCGTCGTTGCGACCAACAACAATTGTCGTGTCGACGTTTTTATTTTTCGTGCCGAGCGACGAACACCGGCAACGCGGTCCGATTTGAAAACGCGTTAAAACCGGACGAAAACGAACGTCGCGTTTAGCAGACGACAGCGGCAAGTGACGTATAACATACGCGTGTTGACGAACGGTATCGCTGTGCAGCGTAAAGACAGGAACAGAGATATCGGAAACTGCAGTTCGGCGTCTCGCCAGGCGCGGTGGAAAGCGCGAGAACGGGCGGAACGGCGCACGCGAAACGGGCGGTTTGCGGGTTGGCGGTCGGAAAAACTCTTGCGGAAAGTCTTCTTGTGCGTACCGCGGGGGCAGAAACGCGGACTGTAGAGGATCGCAGCGATACGAAACGCGCGCTGTCGGTGAAGAACGCTGCTCCTCGGACAGTTGAGAATGAACACCTAAGAGTGTAACGGAAAAATCCGCGTGGAAAACGGTCGGAGAAAGAAGGAAAAACTGGATCGGACACGGCACCGTAGAAACGACGAATGGATAACGCGATAACGGAAGGACGGATGTGGAAGAGCTGCTGGTAGACGTTATAGGGAAACGCCAAGTACGAAGAACTCGAAGTAGCCGTGATGCGGGGACCCAGAAGTCGTTTAACCGGTCTAAGGATTAAAAAAAAAAAAAGGAGTAACAAGAAACAGAGTTGAATATTTGTACGTAAAACGTAGAATTTCTCAGAGACTAAAAATCGGACAAAAACCGAAAAAGGCCTAGGTCGCGCGGGTACTCTGACGGAGTGGCGACTATGCGCTTCGGCCGGGTTAACAATTAAGAAGTTGCGGTACAGACGCGCATTACTTTGTATCCGAGAGCAAATCGAGAAAATACGACTCCGAACGAGCTCGGTTGTCCGGTCGTTCTGGGAAAAAACCGAATTTAACTACAAACACGGTCGGAAAATTACAAAAACCCGCGCACGCAGAATATTGATTTAAATGACGTTGTGAAAATTTCAGACCATTTGGACCGTTATTGGAGGAGATGATTTCAGTCGCATGAAGGTAATTTCATCGTTATGACCGCAACGTTTTTCAACATTTTTTTTTTTTTGTACGCGTTCGGCAGTCTATTGGACGGATTATTTTGAATTTTTTTGTTTTTTCTCAGACGGAACGTCACATTTTCATTTCAATTTTTAGATTGCGAATTCTCGCGAGGTACAGACTTTTCTCCAAAAAATAAGTCAAAGACCAATTTTTGACCATTTTCCAACTTTAAACGACCGAAAAAAGAAAAAATCGCGACTATAGATTTTCGAAATCTTCTAGACCTCGTGTAAAAAGTTTCAAAACTTTTTCTCGAAAAGTGTATCGAACCACAAAGTAAATCTTCGAAAATTTTAAAGTCGTGGCT
>CM029361.1:16476161-16493579 GCA_017140985.1 Hormaphis cornu
ACCACATACGAGTTGGCATTTCGGCATTAAATTTTATTTGAGGCCTTTTTTTTTTTGTAATATTTTGATATTATCTTCTTCTGCAGAGTTATGTGCCAAAAGCGACGCGATCGCCACAAATCCGGCACATGTTAAACTATCGTTATAAAAAAAATTATTCCGTACAGTTTTCAAACTTTTATGTGCCTACTAAATTAATCCATTGTAAAAGATTGAAAAAAAAGTTTCTGCTAGTTATAATACACTATTTTTTTTTTCCCCCCGTGCGGGCAGTAATCCGCGATCCTTTCACGAAGCATATTACATAGTATAGGTATTGTTTTACCTAGATTTTTTTAACTATTTTTTTTTTTTTTTACTTATGTATAATAGGATTAATTCGCAATCTTTTTTATTTTAATAATAATAATAACTTATTCAGCTCAGATACATAAAGATATATAAGAGAATAACAAATAATATAAATAATTATATAAACTCATAACTCAATTATTTTCACTCAGGACTTATTAGAGACTGTTGATATCCTGCTAAGAATCGGGGGTTTTTTTTTTCGAATGCGACGCACTATCGTCGTTTTTGGATATTAAATAATACGGATAAACCGCAAATTTGAAACCAGCTTTGCACCTTACTGTGGTAGGCACCGTTCTTTTTTCCTCTCTCTCTCTCTCGTATTTAGCAGATGACTAGACGCGAAAGACGGAATATTATAAATAACGATGATATTGAATTTTAAATAATAAAAAAAAATTCTAAATTGAATTTGTTAAATTATTGTATTTTTTAAAGTGTTCAATTCGTTTATTAAATAGTTATGTAGAACGCTTTGTGTGTGAGTGTAAAAAGAAAAAAAAACAGCCAAAATAAATAAAAAAAAAAAAAGAAAGGTATGGTAAATTTTACAGCAACCAGAAATTTCTTTTTGTAGTGCAGTGCAGTGCAGTGCCGTGGGGGGTCACTTGGTTTTGAAAAGTTTTTGAAATGTGTAAGCAATTGATAACAAAAATAATGATTCTGAGCGGATTTCGGTTGAATCGTTTAATACCGTTTGGTGATTACAATTTGAAAATCGTCAACATGCGCTAAACACGACGCGACGAATTACACAGCTTCAGAAACCTATAAAATTGATGATTTCATTTTTTCTGAAGTTTTACAAAACTAAACGTATTTTCATCGTGTTCGATGTCTACGTTGAATGTTAATATTGTCGTTGACTAAACATTTTTGTAGTTTAGTTTTAAATTATTATTATTATTAACAAATAACTAATGAAATTTTTATCAGTTCACATCGGCCACCAGCTCCTCGCAAACAACTTAAACCCGCCAACGCGTTTGACAAACAATCGTTTTTTTCGTGAACTTGTGGACAAACAAAAAAAAACCCTCCAATGGTATGACCGTATGGAGAAATACGACAGTGATTTAAAATTTAAATTTGACATTTCATGCGTGAATGCCTGAAATCGCGTATAAACATTTACGTGAATATATGTAAATTAAAAACAAAACGTTATCTGGACAGGTATCAACGTATAGACATAATATTATATAGTTACGAAAAACCGATCACTTTGTGAGCAAACGAAACAATGAAAAACTTGAAAACGAACATAAATATTGATCTGCGTGTTTTTTTTTGTAAATCTGGTCAATCAACACGAAAATCTAAAGAACATTCAGCATAAATCATTTAGTTGCTTCGAGGACAACTGTTAAAAAAAAAAAAAATAGATTATTCAGTTTATACTTATAGAAGAACTAAAAATATTTTCAAACAATTTTTAGAATTCGTTAATTAACATTGTTTGGTCAGTCCTTTTTTTGTCTTGCGTTTTTTCCTTTTTTCATTTTCTGTCTGATAATTACAATCCATATTTTAATGCATTTATACTTTGTTTTTAAATTTTCAAAAAACATATGTAGCCGGTCCATCTAGATAGTTTTACTCTCATCTGGATAAAATATATTATGTGCTTTTTAATTTTAATTTTTTTTTTTCATCGAGTGCTTTAGAGCCATTTATCAGGAGGCTAATTGGAGTTACACAATTTGAAACTTCGCACTCTCGAAATGTGTTTATTATTCATTACAATATTTTACAAACGAACGCTGTTGGTTTATTCGTTGGAAAGTGCAGTTTGCCCGCTTAGAAAAACAACCGTATTTAATAATTCGATTAGTCATAGAACAATAATTACTGTATAGTGTGCGGTCGTCTCGTCGTTTCAATAATGATATTATGTTATTGACATAAAAACTGGGCCGGATTTGACGGATGGCTTTCGGCGTACGGAACAGAGAGAGAAACAAAATAATATACAACCAACATAAATTTCCCAATTTATTGTGGCAGTGCCTCTGGAAAAATGTAAACCATCCGAGTATATTATCGGTGTAGTGTTTTCTTATGAGATTACCTCCAGGATAACTGGTACAAAAATTAATGAACGTTTATTAATTACAGTTGTCATTCTTTATTAATAAATTGAGACACACTACTGCAACCTATAGATATCATAACTAGTGAAAACAAATACGAAAAGAAGAAAAACGTCTCTCGTACACTTCTCAGACTTTTTTTTCTTTCTTTGAATTGCGCGGTTGTACCTACATAATTTTTACTAGCAATGCACGTTAAATATTATCTTATTTTACATACGTACAATATTATGTATATTTTACAACGATCGTCCGATACTACTATGTATGCTCTCTGTTCGATAAAAATATACTAATTAGTTAAAATAATCGTCAAACAATTATTTAACAATAACACAACTTTTACCATTGTCCAACACAATAGCACGTAGAGATTATTTATTGTTATTTACCCAAACTAATTGTCAACAACGAATTATGACAACAAGCAATTTAGACAAAACTTCTCACCGACCGAATCTATTGTAAGATATTTCGTCGTCCGATTCCGCGAGGATACTATTATTTTCGATCGCCATTTACGCATAAATGGTTCCAAGTTGGTCGTAGAATTCCTCAGTCTGTTCTTTAGATATTTCCGAAAATGACCTCAAGCTACTCGCGTGACAGGCAAAGTACGAGCAAATACCGATATCGGAGATGAGCGTTTGAAAATAAATCATCTTTTATCAATGCAACAACAAATGGCACGCGGTTTTCGCACGTCTTACACGGTTAGGTCGAAACATCTCTTCTTGTCGTTTCCGTTTTCTGAATCGCTGAGGTGCGGTCGTTCAATACTCATCGATACTAACCGATACTCCTGGATAACACCACGGTAAAGGAAATCGAAGTAATCGTTCGAACAACTTGGCTCTCACGCTCGCTTCGATCGGCTTCGACACGAGGGTTTTATCGTCAGTTCAAACACAAAAGGAACTGCCAGTCCGTTTTTAAACGAATCAAAACTTGTTGGCGACGAATAAGAGAAATCTGTTATTTTTACGCCGTACTTACTTTCAATGCGCACAGCCGTGTCTAGCGCCGCCCAAAAGCGGTTCGCTATTTTCATCGTCGACAAAACATTACGACGACTCGGCACTTTTCTCTGAAATCGTTTTCAAACGAAAAGAAAATAAACCGTTAAAAAACCGTTCGAATCTTCCCAACCGAAAATTTCCACGGCGGGCCACCCCGGCTTATTGTTCGTCCGTTTCGGGTCGAATTCGGCCGATATTTTTTCCGGATCGTCAAAACACTTACTATACAACGACGACGAATCCGCGTGAAAATAATCACTCCGATCTCTGTGTCGATTGATTTTTTGTTGTTTTCGGACACCGCCCCTCGCTCGGCATGTGTTTCTCGTTTCGGTCACCGGGCCGCTGCTGTTTCCGCTGCCGATTCGACCGAACCGCGTAGGTAGTAAAAATACAAAATAACCAAAACCGTCCGTTCCGTACCGTTTGTGCTCGTAATTATTATTATTATTATTATTTATTATTATTACACTATACGTTTTACACCGTACGGCCGAAATCGGTTCCCAGATGTTGACCATAAGGGTACTTGATCGGACGCCATGAGCAGCCCGATGTTGAAATACGATTATATTCGTTACTGCGCGGTGCGTTCGCTGCTCGGGTTACAGAGCCGACGACGTCGTTTCGCTTTGAAACGTTAGCGCTGTCGTTGTGAATGAAACAGAACGACGAGGTTTTTCGAACTTTTTGAAATCTTGACCAGCCCGTGCCGTATTGAACTTACGATATTTTTTCGTTAAAAAACTACAGAACAATACCAACGTTTGCGCCGAACCGTGTCCAGAACTTATCAAGTACCTCTCGAACGCCGTTTCAAGCAAAGAAGCATTTTTTCATTATTTCTTCTTATCGACAAATCAAGCGCTAATTTTTTTGGTGTTCGAACGTTACCCGTTTTGCGTCCGGTTCGAACGCTTCCGATTTTGAGTTTTAGATTCCCGAACGTCACGTCACTAACCGGTAAAACAGTGTCCATGGCTGGACGGACAGAACACGCCGTGAGATTTATGGCGGTCGTCGCCGTGGATAAAAATATGTTACGCCTACTACGATGTGCACCTAAAAAAAAATTGTCAAATAGTTCTGTAAACCTACCTACTACTAGTGCACACACTTGCAAAAGTGTGTTGTCTCGCTCTCCGACGGTGTTAAATGTCCGTACATTTTATTCTAACGTTCGTTATTCTTACGGTAAAAATCCAGTCGTTCGGACTTGTTTTCAACGCGAATATTGCGGACACGAGAATCGTGGGTAAATTGGCGGGGAAACCGCAGTATAATCACAACTTTTCTGTGGTTCTCGGTGTTCAGATCGGGGCGCTCTGAAAATTTCACGTCTTTGCGGTAAAACTTGTAACTCGCTCTTGGTCGCTGGGGTGAAAAGCGAGCGGAATTCTTACCGGTCCCGCGAAATCGGTGCCGACTTCATCACGAGTAAGATTTTCAAAATTCCCGAATTTTTCTTTTCGTTTTGTGGCTCTTTGGGAGTGGAGGAGGACCAGAGTATCACCGGAGTCCGCGATATCGCCTTCTGTAAAAACGATTCGTCGCGCTCAGAACACGGGAAAAAAACATTCGATTATCGTATTATCGTCTTGTGGCCGACTCCCGCCGGAGCACCCTGTACCGCCGCCGCCGCCGCCGCCACGTACAACGGGTCAGCGTCGCGTGAAAAATAATAATTGCCGTCGAGAGGAATCCTAACCATCTGTGGACCGAACGGCAATTAAATCACTTCCACGTGCAGCAGCCATTACTAACGATTCTTACAATAATATTGTGTTATAACATTACAGTATAATATCATGCGAGTCCCAGAAAAAAAAAAAGACCTGCTGCGGCCGTTAAAATTCAAAAGGCGCCCGTCGGGTGATATTATAAGCGTCTTCCTGGAAAACGGTCGGCGCGTAAACCGGAACGGAAACAATTAGTTTACGATAGTTTGGAAATCGCCGTTCAAACGCGCATTGTTCGACAAGCGACGATCGCCACCGAAAATACGGTTTCCCACGCCCTCGATTGTCACTAGAACACGTGCGCAAGAACAAATTTTACAAATAACGGTTTTCGAAATCACATGAAACTTGTGTGTCTCTCCTATTTTAGTGCAACGCAAAAGTCTCAGCCCCTGGTACGATCACGATTTTGGATGTTACGATCGAATTCGACACGTGATTTCCAAACGCATTGTCCGACGATAAGTCGTCGCGTTCGAAAATACGATTCTGACCCAGCTCGGTTACATCGAGTAAACATCCCGGCGAAACCCAAATTTAACAAAAAAACGTCGAATGAAACTTTTCGAACGGTTTTTTTTTTATAGTTCTACAGTAGTACAAAGACACATTTTTTTACGTAAACATTTCAAGACAATGGAATGATTAAATTTTCAAAATCACGGAGAAATATCTATACGCGATTTCGTACCGACATCGGTAGGTCAAAAAAAATTGCGCGTTTTTCAAAATTTTCGGCGTATAAGATATGTACGATTGATGTCGTGTTCGAATTTCAAGTCGAAGTTCTAACCCGCGAATCATTTTGTCAAACCTCAAAATCTAAAAACGGCTGGTAACTTAAACGCGACCCTTTGAACATTTTTTTTTATTGAAGTCGTGTTAATAGCGCAAAGAGATACATTATCGTTTAAAATTTCAAGACTCCTCGATGATTATTTTCGAAACTACGGAGAAATAACAATGCGCGCGTTATTGACGTACCCGTTTTTAGCGGTTTTTCGGCGATTTTTCCCGTCGTCGCGTTAAAAAACTATCGAGAAGATCGCAAAACGACCTCTCCACAATCTTGATCCGCTAAAAGAATTGTTACTCTGTGTAAAAATCGGTGCACTCTTTCTGGTAGAAATTTCGTTAACAGTACGTATAAAAATAAAAAACAAACGTCGTCGTCGTAAAACCATGCACTGTAGCTTCGTCGCTCCGATCAGAATACCCTTCTCGTGGCGCGCGAAAGAGTGATTGCAATAATTTTCGCATTCTCGCAGAGAATGAGCTGTTTTTTTTGTTTTTAATTTTACACGCTTTCTGGTTTATCTTTTTCATATTATCATAAGTAGCATATTATCGCTATCACTGTAGGTGACGGAGTGACTATAACGTTTTGAACGGGTCACTGGTTTGGAAATTGTGGTTCGAACGCACTGTATTATCCGAAAGCACAAAATGCGTTGCCTTCGAAAAAGTGATTCCGAGCTAGCTCACAGTTGTCTGGCGTACCGGTGAAGACCATACCTGACAAAAAATATACCTGGAAAACCGTTGTTTTAAAACAATACCTAGCAAAATCATACATGACGAATAAAAAGCTCGCCGTATTCGTGTATTTTAGGCTGGAATCGGTATCGGTCAAAAATTGAATTTATCGTTGTGTTAAAAAAAAAAAATGTCAACGGCGCATCGATTTCCCGTAAAAAAAGTATGAAAAACTATACTTTTGTGCAAATGTAAAATACCTTTATTAATTATCTCCGAGAACAAACATAATATAAAATATGTACATGTTATATTTTCTTATGTAATTTTAGATTCTGAGCCAAGGAGTATTGTTTTTTATAGCTAGACCTTTTTTTTTTTCTCAACGTTTCGGGCAACGCTCCGATTTTCAAAGTCCGCAGTACGTCTCTACTATATGTACTCCGGTGGGTTGTAGATTTTTTCGAAATGTTTTCTACTTTTTGAGTCCCAAAAACCAAAAACGGTTTGGAAATATTCGAGAATTTTACGGGAAAAAGTTTCAACATTTGTTTTTGTCCGGAAGGAAAATGCTCCGATTTTAAAAATCGCCAAGTTTTCTGATAGAACTGCGGTGATGTGTCCTAGAATTTTTAAAACTCTGCTTATGAGTAACAGAAACGAGTTAAGAATTTTTACTGCGAAAATTTGAAATTTTTCGTATTGTATTGCACCGTTTTGGCGTGGAACGATTGCTGCCTAGTTCGGACGTTTTTTATTCGATGAGCCCGAGTTTGTTTTTCAAAGCGCACTTGACGGCGCGGAAAAGTCATTGCGTTCGCGGCGGTTTTGAAGTCGCACAATTCGACCCGTTACTTTCGAACAGCGAAAGCTCGTACGATTGTCGTCGTTTCTTCAATATTGAATAGAAACAAAAAAAAAAAACACCTATCGTAAACAATCGTGATTTTCAAATTGTTTTTTTCTTTTTGCTTATCTCCGATTCTGTTAACCATAACAGTCATTACTAAAAAAAAAAATATATGGATTTCGATACGTTCATTAAACGTATCAACCGATGATGTCGCGTTTGTTCGCGTCGTATAATTATTATATGACCCGATCAAATAATAAATTACGTCCGTCATAGTTCGTTTAGTACAACGCCGATGCTTTGTGAAACGCGTGTACTAACGCGGCAGTCTGTTGGCGGTGCAGCACCTCAATAATAATTTCGTTGTTTATTTTCCCGGTGCCTCTCACCACGGAACAAACGATACTGTCAAGAAAATAATATACAAGCTACATTTTCAATGAATAACTCTCCATTCTACAGACCACGGTATGAAACGATACGAAATCGAAAATACTTGCGGGACGAAACGCACGAACGGTTGTTTGAAGTCCCTTGTACCGGATAGTGATGATGGTTCAACCGCATTACGGTGTTGTTCGACGTATTATATTCCCACGAATAGCGAATTTGACGAACAAAACGTATCGTTATTACAATGACGCAAGCGCGAGCAGATAATGCAACAGCCGAATAACGATGAAAATTAACAAAAAAATTACGAGTATAGCCGGCACTAAAAAAAAAAAACACGGTTCGCGTAATTTTTTCCAACTATTATCGAGGGAAAAACTCTACTCGGACGAAAACCATCAACTGGGCCGCTATTGTAACGTACATAAATGTTTTGGAAGCTTAAAAACAGGAAGATATCGTTTCTAATACACATTCTGGTTTTGAATAAAAAATACGCTCAAAATCGGCTGTTGTAAATATTATGATACCTCCTCGAAACCAAGGATTATTATATACACTTGTTACACTTAAAACTAAACAACAAACAACATTTTTAACCTATACACTAACGAACCAAGGACCGCCGTGACCCTCCAAACGGCCGTGTAGGTGAGTGGCCTTTATACGATTTAATAACGAATTAACGATATAACGATAATTTTTGTAGGGAAAAGCTCTTGTATTGAGACCATGCCTCCTAAAAGGAAAATTTTAGAATCGCATAAACAGATGTTGCGTATTTCGTACATGAAAAAGGATTACGCGAGATTAATATTTACTCGGTTTCAATGCTGTTTTCTTTGACGTTATATTTTATTTGAACGATTTGGACGCGTTCGCGATGGTCATCAGGAGAGCATTTTAACGAAAACATTAAAATAAATTCACTTAAACGATGTGTTTTTTCAATGGTAATCGTGGTTGTTATAAAAATTTACCCCGCGAGCGTTTATAAATTAAATAGTCGTTAGTAGTAGAAAATAACTGTTAAAATAATTGTTTTGATGGATTTCACTCGCTACAATAATCGAGAACAATATCAGTGCACGAATAACGAGTTTAATACGTAAAATATATTGGTACCGTAAATGATCGATTCAAAAGTATGTTAAATGTGTACTCAACTCGAATATTACCGTCGTAACAAATAATTTGCTAATAGAACGTAAGTACTTGAGAAACCTAATAATTCCGTACTAATATAATTGTATTAATCACTCGAAATAATATGCTCTGTATGCACATTAGAAAATGTATCATAAAAAGTTATAAATTCGTTTCCGATTACTTTTCTAAATAAGCACCAACAAAAAAACGTACCTATAATTTGTTTTAACGGTTATTTTATTTTTCGGTAAACAGTATACAGCTGGTAGACAAACCCTCGACGTTTTACAAAATGAGTTCCAAAAGTTCTGTAGGCGAATGTGTGGCAGTACTTTATTTGAAGGGATTATTTAGATTTCGCTGTATTTATAACGATTCAACCTACAATTCAAAAACATAAAAGCCGGTTCAAATTACAAGAACGTTTTAGTTTTCTACTATTTTTTTCTTAGTATATTTTAATCGATTTGAACCATTTCCGAGCTAAACACGGAAGTTTGAAATTTTTCGATTTGTAGATAACCTCTAATTCGACGAACCGAAATTTTAGCTCGAGCTCAACAGCATAATACGATATTTGAGATAGATAGACAAATGTCGAAAATGAGCAAAAATTTGACATTTCGTTATTTTGATTTATATTTTTTTCCACTGTGAATCTTTTCTAAACTATTCAAATCGATCGCAACTATTGCACAACATCATAGAACGTATTGGACTAACGCGAATTTAAAAAAAATTCGGATAGTTTATTGGCTGACTATAGAACTTTTAAAAATTGAAATCGTTTGATCAATTCATGAGCAATAGCTGAAAATAATCTTTCACCCGAAGCAGTGATTCACTCCGTAACTGCACTTACTTGTTTCTTGCTGAGCCCGCGAGCCATTAATTTTGTTCGGCAAACATTGCTTCTATCGAATCTATTGAATCCGATGAATTACAGCTATGAATTACCTAATTGTATTTACTCGTCGCTATATTTTAACGTTTAAAACAAATACATCGTTTGGACGAACCAAAAGTAAAGCGTCAAGTATATTTGTTTCGAATACTACCACTAGTTGAACCGTAAATAACTTTTTTGTGTAATAAATTGTTGTTTAAAACAATTTTTTTCTATAGTTTGTATAACACAATGGCAATCGTACGCCTAAAATACCGGGTCGGACGCAGTGTTACAGTGTCTGGGTTTTTTTTTTTCGAAACAGAAAATAAATACACCATTTAATGGCTAATTTCATCGACTCGGCATGAGGCGTAAAAAAAAAAAATAATAATAATATTGTCTCACAGAACACTCGCGTAATCTTTCACAAAAACAGCTGTACAATACGGTCTATATAATATGATATTATGTTCATTTGCTTATCAAAGGTTTTCGTGTAGTATGTTATTTTTTTTTACAATCCATTGTGATTTGTTTCATACATTTCTTCTAACGCTAAACACCGAACACGTCGATTCGTGTGGACGAGAAGAGACACGTTTTCAGTGCGGTGTGTTTGAAGAAAAATGAACGAAATCACACGTTCGTGTGTGGACGCGCCAAACAAACATACTATACACGTGTATACGTATTTTACGATCTACGCGTGTAACGAACGGGTTATTTTAAACAGTTTTGTCGAGAACAGTCGTCGAACGAATCTCGACGGACGTCTACGACGTGTAAATAAAGAAAATTTTGTACGTTGTATTAAAATAAACAGAGGTATTTACAGAGGGTATTTACAGAGGTATCAACAAACAAAAGACGAAGAACAGTGATCATATAATCGTTTTCTACCACTCATTTGTTATTGTAAATTTATACTCTGTATATTATTGTATAGGTAACCAAAGACAATAATTCAATACCAACAATTATTGTTCTAAACCGAATATGTTTTATTGGTTTTTTCCATACACTGCGGGTTTGACGTGTAGGTTAGGTACCTACGTCAAGCAAACGCAGTCACGAAGAAGTCTTTTGTGTTTTCCCTCGTCATCACTTTTTTTTTACTTTGTTGCACCGTCGAGTTTTTAATTGTTATGAAAAAATAGTAGAGTTAACTAAATTTTACAGTCGGATCGACTAATTTTTATAGTTAATTCGACTATACGAAAAAAAAAAAAAATTGACTTAATACAATCGTCGGATTAAATAATTTCGAATTAACTATAAATATAAATAGAGTCAACTAAATTTTATAGTCTGATCGAATAATTTTTACTGTTGAAATAACTGTAAATATAAATAAAATTTTAAAACACGGTTAAATATTGTGGAAAACTGTTCCAATTTTACTCACTGATTCGTGATAAATATCACTTTAAAACTGTTTTTGGTATGTAAGAGTACCCCCCGCAATTTTTCGTCACTCTAAGCGAACGGAATTGTAAACAGAATTTTTCTCAGAACTGACAGGATTTTATATGATACGGGTAATTTGTCGATATTAAGGAAATTTTTTATTTTAAACCAGTCGAACCAAACATCCGTATTTTTTCTTTCGTGTTAATTACTGTAAATGCGATGTACCGGATTTTAATCAAAAAATAACTTATAATATTATTATTATTGTTCGAATCGTGTGTTGAAACTTGACAGTTAGAGTTATACAATGTATCAATATACATCGTATAAGTTATAAGTTCAATACTTATAACTATTGTCATACAAATGCACCTATTTAATTTGTGTGGCAATAGACGCGCGGAGAAAGTTGACGCGTAATAAATATTTAATATTTTATATACAATATTTAAACAAATTAACAAAGTAACACGTTATGTATTTCTTACATGGTAAGTCGGCCTTTTTTTTTATAATATTTTGACTTAATGGCACAAGAAACGCGCGCGATTTGAAGATCAAAATAATATCGATCATTGCGCGGGCTGAACCAATTCCGAGTTTGAAAATCGCCATGAAATAAACGAGTCACAAAATGTACAGGCGGACTGCAGTGTTTCTTAAACTGTGGCTCCGCGCGATCCAGCAGGGATACGGCAAAACTCGAGTGTTTTTCGTTCAAAATGTTCAAAAAAATTACACTTTGAAAAATCTAAAAAGTCGCGTAAGTCGTTCGTTAGATGTACTCTAATTTTACAATAACAGTCGATCGCGGTGTATGAAACGTACTACACTCGTGGTGAACTGCAATAGTACTACTTATATTATAGCGGTGACGCGAAAAGGTGTCATACTAATTGCTTCAACGTACTAATATTGTGTGAAAACGGATTTTTTTCCCATCGAAACGGATCGAATTCGACGCCTAAGCGACTTTCGTCAACAAATCTTACTCCAGATAACGGTCGGCGTTCGAGCACTGACTATAATACGGTTCAATCGAACGTTATTAAATAATTTTTTATTATTAAACACCTATTTTTCCTGTAATAAAAGTCGGCTGTTACGTTACTTTTGAACGATCAAATTAACAATTAACTCGTTTTACGTTTTGCTGCGTTTAGTATATTATTATAAGGTTAAATCATCCGTTGTTGCCGTTTAACGCCGTGTTTAGCGGTTGTCTCCTTTTTTTTTTGTTGAAGATAATTTTGATTTCAAATAGTTTAAGAAACACCGGACACAGAGAGTTGGGTAACGAGTGAAAATCGAAAACGATTATTTTCGCCGAGCACAACGGGAATTTCACGGGAAGTTTTTCGATTCCGCGTTATTACTGATTATTAGGTACTCGTTGACGGCGATACGAACCGTCACGGTAAAATACGCGCGGTCGGTGTTTACGATTTATTGTAAATTTAGCGACCCGAATTTTTTAGGTCCTAATTAAAAAAATCACAAATGACCACATTTACGCCGCCGAACAATGTCTATGCGACTTGTAAAGCGTGTTATATGGGTAGGTAAACATAATTTGAGTGAAGAAGGATTCCACATTTTTCCGTCAATTCGTTTTCGACATTCGAACTGTTCCGTGACTAGTCCGGTCCGAACATATCCAATGTCGAGTTCGGGTATCATTCGAACGGTTCGTAACATCGCGGCTAATCGTTACACATATATTATACGGGTCGATGGAACATATTTTATTAAGAGAAATCACAAAAACATCCCCGAACCGTTCGGGCGATCTCCGTTTTCTCCACGTCCGCGTGCGTCCTTTTTGCAGATCACTGATCTCCGCTGTTTCCGAAACGTGGCTGCGGCGTGACACAGCTGCTGCGATAGGTATATTTTCAAAAACACGTGTCGTTTAAAAAGTAAAAGAAACCCCGTTCGTTCGCACGACGACGTGTTCGACCGTGATTACGACAATTTTTGTTTGTTTGTGTGTACGTCTTAACAGCAGGTGACAGCTACGAACCGGCCACCAGAAGTACAACGTTGTATAATAATACGACGTACCTGCAACGTGGTCGAAGAAAAAATAAAAAATATAACACCGCACTGGCTGGTTAGAACTATCGCCGCAGGTTGTCTGTTTATCTTCTTATTTTTCCACCACAAACCTTTCCATTTGTCACCCTCTATGCGAACGGCTTCTGTTCACAACGAGAAAAACACAACTGTACGTGACTGTAGACAATTGGTGTGACACAAAAAAAACCGGGAACGATAATTATAATAATATAATAAATAACGTATAAATAACACGATTCGGGAAAACTGTCGTGAAATCCACTATACGATGAGGAGGCGTATCCGTCGGAACAATATGAGCTAATCGTTTGCGAGAAACGACGAAAATATCTTAACGTTTGGATGGTACGTTAAAACTCAAAGTTAACACATTTGGCGGTGCGAAAATAAGCAGTCGCCAAGTAATGTAACTATAGTGGAAGTCGTTGACAATGTTAATGTTTGACTGAAAATACTTCACGAACACAGAAGAGGTGTCTATCACATTGAAAGGGTTCACGACGCGTATAATAATAATATGGTCTGTGCAGCAGTCCCAAGCATTTTTATAGGGTTATCCGATTCTCATTTTCGAAAACGGTTCTGAACTCGTTCCGTACACCTACTTTTACGAGACAAAAGTATTAATTTTTAAATACAAGGACTGGGGAATCGTACATTCGGATCGATTCGATCAAACGGCTGTAAAATTATGAAAACTTGTTTATTTGCAAAACAGTGCTGTAGACCCAACAAAAAATATCGTGGAAACACGAAATTCGAAAATAAAATGCCCGGTGACACCAAAACATCCGTTCGTACTGTTGAGATACCGATCGAGTGCTCGAAAGAACCATGTTCAGGACGAAAATTGGAAGTATACAAACTTTCAAGTTGTATCGGAAAAATGCCACGAACGGCCAAGACGACGAGGTGATAGATAGCGTTTACACAGTTTCGTTTTCTCAAATTTGGGATTTCGGTTCACTCCCGAAACGGCTAATACGGAAAAAATACACAACAATTATTATTAAAATCTGTACACTCCGCGGTTTGACGGGCGGGTAGTACAAAACGAATCGGAATGGGCGGTACGAAACGTTTTTTTTTTTTACGACATTTCGGAAATAAGTTGATCAAAAAAAGTAATACAAACCCTAACGCGTTTATCGATGCAATTTATCGTAAACAATTTTTTTCTCCCGACGTACGCGCAACAAAGCGAAAAATTAAGCGTATAATCAACATAATAACATCCGGCCGAGATTGGGGCAGTAGCCGCTTTTTTTTTCTCACTTGATCGGTGTCGTATTAGTAAAAATAATGTGTAAATATCCATTGTTATTGCGTCTCCGGCGATAAAAATCTGTTTTCCAGACGATTATTAATACAGGAACGCACAGGCCGCGTGGTCATCGTCCGCCGCGGCGTGTTACACGTCCGACAAAAAAAAAAAAATGAAAAAAAAAAAGCGTAAAACTAAAATATAATTGCTGATCGGCAGCCGATAAATTGTAAACATCTTATGTACAGATGTTCACGATCTCTGAACAAGACTTTTAGATTCTGAGCGTTGGCGAAGGACGTTATTACAATGATGTTTTTTTTTCCCCCGAGATCACTTTTTTCGGTAGAAAAAATGCTCCGATTTTAACGTATACGATACTACCAAGACAAAGGTAATTGATCCCAGATGGTACTTTATACGAGGGGTTTATGAAAATTTTTTTGGAGTTAGTAAATGTATAGTAAATGTGAGTTTACCGCTAAAATTTCAATCGATTTTTAACGTTTTTATAGGAGTTATGGAACTTTTAAATTTGTTGTATTCCATTAAACCTCTAGTTTTTACGTTTAAGTCTCGAAACTTTTATACAATCTAAACAAGATAGTTTAACACAAGCGGTTGAAAAACTTAGCGAATTGGTTCACACGATTTTTGGTTTATAGCCGATTTCACGTTGTTATTTTGTCGTACGGTTCCGGTGTATCGCTTATTGGGAGGGAGGGACAAATAATTACCGGGAACGTGTTTTTTACACATCGATTTAGATTTTTTTCATCATAACATCCGAAATAAAGATCGGACCAAGCCGAAACTTTTACACAATACCAAAATAGGAAAGATACAGATTTGACAAGAGTATTTATTGTTACATTTTGTTTTTACCACGACGTATACTAGACATCTGAGCTCGCTCAGAATCGTATTTTTAAAGGCAATGATTTATCGTTGCTTTCAGAAATTAAATAACGCGTTTAAACCACAACTTCTAAACTAGTGACCCACCCAAAGCGTAGTCACTACTCGGTCAAACTACCCACGCGACCTAGACTGATCTCGGCGCTTACTTTTTTTTTTTGTATTTGTTTAATATAAGATTATACTACACATTATTTGGAAATCAAAAGTGTTCCGCTGAACGCAAAATTGTATATGCCCACTTTGGTTCTATAATAATATTGTTGTACTTAATACTACAAAATATCTAAATCTCTAGGTTTTCATCCGTTCTACTTGCGAATTAAAGTGTAGTGACACACAATTTAATTTGTTTACTTTTTTTTACCCACGTGTAAAAGTTCAAAAAAGTGAGAAAACCAACCGTGCGCAGGGTTGCTGAACCAGAATCCGTCGGATGTTTTGACGTGGAATTATTTATTGATTTGCGCTCTGCAAACAAAACGTATTACACGTTGTTACAACGTCTAATCGTAACACTTTTTTACGGTCGACAGCATCCGATTCGCCGCCACACCGATCAACGCGCATTTTCTCTTAAAAAAATAATCGTACGGTCCCGTTAAAAAAATTATTTCGAATCTGTGTATCTTTTCTGTTTTAGTACTATGCAAAATGTTTCAGCTCGGTCCGATCTTTATTTCGGATGTTACGATCAAAAAAATGTGTAAAAAACGCGTAATTATTTGTTCCCCCCGTAAGATACACACGGCCGCCCGGAATGAAGACGGGTTTAACGACAAAATAACAACGTGAAATCGGCTATGATTTGCTTAGTTTTACCACAGATTATCCAGTTTAGATCGCATGAGAGGTTTTGTAGAACTGCGTAAAAATGACGACAACTTCACAGTTCCCCGCATAGCTCCATAACGGCGAACCCACGGAACACCCTTCTGAACGGCATACGAGCATTCAAGTGGAACGATTTCGAAAATTCGGCCGTTTTTCGTTTCCAACTCCAAAAATCAAAACTTCGATAAAACGCTTCTCGCAACGGATCAATCTTTCATCGTCGTGAAAACGATACGTTCTCCGTGAATCTAAAAAAATAGTATAAATGTCGTTGGCGGCGGCGCGGAAAGAACAATCTGCCCAGAACGTGGTTAGACCCGCCCCCCGCACCACTCTGGCAGTTGACCAGCTGGATAACGCACCTGGCGCGGCGCGACACGGATTCTTCTAGAAAAAACAACACAAATATAATAAAAAAACGAATTTTTCATTCCGCCGAAGGTCGTGTACTCGAACCGAAAAAAACACCAAAAAAAAACGACGATTTTCGTCCTTGGACCATCCCGGTGTCCCGTACGCATAATAGGGCACACGAGGAAAAAAAAAAGTAAAGGGTTTAACGAGACAGACGTGTTATAAAAAATAGAGTTACCTGCACGACACGGCGGTCGGGTGCGGCAAACGTCGCGAAGGACGCGACCCCGTTCGGTGCGACGTGTTCGTCGACGCTGTTTACGTGTGCGTGCGTGGTGTAAACAACAAATAACGTTTGATTACGGTTTACCCGCGTGAAATACGTAGGTACAAACGAAAATAAAGAAAAAAAAACGTTTAGAAAATCCAGAGAGAGAGAGCAGATGGTGCGGAATTTCACCGGCACGGTTCTCGTCCGTTCACGAATAATCGTCATCTCGCGGCGGCAGGTACAATGGTGTCTGTTTGTTTGTTTTTGTTATTTTTTCCACGCCACCCCGGGGGCAACCGAATGGTCCGTAATTATTGAAATAC
>CM029361.1:16493979-16554991 GCA_017140985.1 Hormaphis cornu
CGCGGGTATCGATTAGAAAGCAGTCATAGATTCTGTTATTGTTCTTTATTGGGAGCCTAATGGCCTCGAGTGTACAGTTCATCAGTTGACTGACCTCGTTTATATTGATTTCGGGTTTGTTTTTTTTTTCTATTTTTTAGAGTGTTTTTTTTTCCCCCATTCTTACCGTTCGAAAACGAATCACTTAAAAGTTCATTGTGTTATAATAAACGTTTGTGGATTAATATGTACCGTATTGTGACTTTTTAAGACTTTCAGACGAACGTTTGTTAGCGTATGACATTCGGTGTGTAAACCTATGTAAACCGTTATTTAAAATCGTTGGGTATTCAACATGGTATGGCATAATTGTGTACACTCTTGCTCTAAATTTCTAGAGCATTATCCAATACTAGATATTATTGTAGTCCGTTGAAACATTGAAATTTACTTCTAACTATTACGACTAGGCGTTACGTTTTTACCTCGAATAATATGCACATCACAAAAAAGCCGGGATCGGTCGGTCGGTTTTTAACTCGAAAAGTGAACAAAAAAAGTGGAACCAAAGTACCACACTGCAGTATCTATAGAAAAATTAAAAAAATCTGGGATCACTCTAGGACGCGTGGGTAGTTTGACGGTGTAGCGATTACGTTTTGGGCGCGTCACTGGTTTGGAAATCGTGGTTCAAACGTACTATTTAATATCTGAAAGCAATGAAAAAACGATTCTGAGCGAGCTCAGTATACGTACGTCCTGGCAAAAACTAAACACGGAAACTCGGACAAAATTACTCGGAAAGTGTGCGTAGAATTTAAATATTCGTTTGGAATACAGATACAGTTCGGAGCAAAGTACATCACAAATATTTCGTAGCGTTAAGATCGCAGCTCTTTTTTCTACACGAAACCTAAACATTTCAAATTCTCGCAGCGAAATGCTGGATTCGTTTTACGTTTTTGGGGATTTAAACAATCGTAGGACCATGAATAAATTCTTTCCAAACGAAAAATTCGTCACGAGCATTTCAAACGCTTTTGCAGCGGCCTTGGAGCGGTTCTGGAAATCGGAGCGTAATGTACGCTCAGAATGTATAAAGAAAATCGAAAAAAAAAAACAGCCGCGGTCGACGGACGCTTTTTGAGGGGAAAAAAAAAAAATCGCTTTGACCTCGCCATCGTCGTACCGCTACGTTACAATTACTACTATCGTTGCAGCGATCGAGTGTAGCCAATATAGTTATTTCGACGTTTTTTTTTTTGGCGGAAAAAAAAGAAAACACCAAAAAGCAACGATCGCGGCCAGTGTGAATCGCACCGGGTCGCTCAGCGAGTCTCGGAAACGGAAACGTCTTGCGCGGTCTCGAACCGTTTTCTTCCAATGTCGTACGTAGTAATAACATCGTCGTTCGAGTCGACGTCCTCGACCGTGGTTGTTGCGGTCGATCGTTTTTTTTCCTCCTGAAAACAACGGTAAACACGGACAGTTTAATGCGCCGCACGAGCAGTTTTCCCGAGACGCAGCTGGGGTGTGTGTCGAACGAACTTGGAAAAACGGTCAAACGGGTCAGGTGTTTACAAAAAAAAAAAAAAATGTAGGTATTCGATACATCCACGTTTTAAGGGGCTGGCAAACGTTTCTACGGTTCGCGAGATATCCGACGTAGCTGGGGTGTGTGTAGCTGGGGTGTCGAACGACATTTCGAAAAACGGTCAAACGGGCTCTGCGCGCTTACAGGAGAGAGCTTTTTCGGCATATCCACGGTTCGCGGGGGCGGAAACGTTTCTACCCCCGGAGAAAAGTCGTCGGGACGAATTTTCCAAAAATCAAAAAGTCGAAACGTACGCGAATCCGTTACCGCCCGCGTGTACAGAGCCACAGATAACACAGGGTAGGTTCATCCCCCGCGTAATGTGATGCCGACGCCCACGTACGAAACACAGTTGAACACGACGTGTAAGAGACGACCGGTTATAGGAAAGTTCAGTTTTTCATCTACAGGTTATTGACGTCAGGCACGAGGCAGTATAAACGTTATATACACCGTCCGTAGTGATGCGATAATAATAAACGTGAACACACACACACCGCCGTTGTAAACACTGTGTAGGTTAAACACCTGTATAGGTAATATTACGTTTTCTTCTTTTTTCTACAACGATTTTTATTACGTTCGTTCGGTACGTTCGTTGACCGTTTGAACCAGAGCCGGACCGGTTTTCCAAAGGATGCGCACCGTCGGGCGCGGCTCGACGTTTTCACGTTCACGACGGCAGGTCGTTGCGTTTCGGACGATCATATGTATGTATATCGTTTTTACTTTCCGCGGGCGGAAAAAAAAAAAAAACGGTCAGTGGGGCGGAATAAAATGTCAGCCGGGTACAGGGATTTGTTTTCCACGGATTTTCGACGTCTTTTTCCGAGGGTTAGGAGACTTTTCGACGGTCGACACGTTAGCCGCGACGGTCCAAAACGGACAGTATACAGTTTTCTTCCGGCAACCTACGCGCGTGTACCGAGGGCTTGATTTTACAAATATTTGTGCACCAACGACAAAAAACAAATGGATACAACGTAGCATAGTGACGTAAAAAAAAAAAAAGTGGTCACTAAACCCAAAACGTCGAACTCGCGGTTTTTTTTTATTCGAACCGTTCGATTAAACGAAAACAATAACGCAGATTTACGCCGAACAACGTCTACGATAGATACGTCCGAGAAACCAAGGGTATACATCCATTTCTTTTCGTCGTTTCTCGACGAGTTATATAGATTTTGTTTTTCCCCCGAACGTCACTAGAAAACACACTTTTACACCACCGCGGTTTTTCTACTTTTTTGGACTGTAAAACCGTGGTGGTAAATCCGTGAAACAAAAATCGTCATTCAACACGAGTCCCCGAGTCGCGGGAGCTTCCGATTGCGACTACTTTTTTTTTTGTCGTCGCGATTGCGCGAAAAAAGTTACGAACCCGACGCAATCAATCAACTTTGAATGAATTCAACCAGCGTTTTTCCGATAAAATCAGTATTGATGAATCGTGGCGACGACAACGTTATTACACCCTTACATCCTGTACTTACGTGCTATTTTATTAAAACTTGTTTTTCACACATTCTTAACATTTTAACGGGCCGTCCTATCTATCGGTATTTCGCTCAGAACCGTTTTCTCGAAGGCAACGATACATCACCATTGCTTTCCGCCGATATTGAACCTACGTTTACTAGCCGCACGATTTCTCCGAACCTTCTACTTTTCTACTTTTTCTTTTAAATCGATCGGCCCGAAATGGCGCATAATGGACATCAGCGTCGTAACACTATCTCACGCCGTACGGGCTCGACCGCACGTGACGCATTGTGTCGCAACGCTGTTGTTTTACTACGCCCTGAGCGGCGCGGCGAGGCACGTGGTTGTTTTTACTACGATGACGTTTTTTTTTTTTTCACGACTCTCAAAGTCTGTGTACGTCCGACGAAAGGGGTGGACCTTTTGCGATCGGACGGGGTTTTTTTTCCCCTAACCGTCGCTTACTTTTTCAAAAAAGAAAATCCTACTACGGCGAAAATTTCACGTCCGTACAACGGCATTGCGGAGTGCCATTTCGTTCGCACTTCTCCGACGGCAAAAAAAAACGGGTCGGACGCGTCGACATCGAAGAAAGAGGTGTCAGCAGGATTTTCGGCGACACTCTGAAACTCTCTGAATCCGCAGCACGCGCACGTATTCCGAATCGTTTTCTTTTTTTCGGAGGCTTTTTTTCTCGTTTTCTGACGAATATCTCATCCGAACCCGCGGCGCCCACGCAGACTACGAGAGCGACCGCCGCTTTTTCCCACTCGCAGCAGCAGCAGCTGGGTGTTGTCTTACGCGCGCGCACCGGAGGAAAATAAGCACGTCGGGCGCAACAATATTACGGTGAAAATAACGTTTTTTTACGACGTGTTGTACGTATCGATATTACATTGTTCGATGACCGGCGGGCACCACTATAATAGAATCGGCCGAGAGTGCGCCGACCTTGACCCCGGCGACCGAAACCTCGTCACTTCGCGCGTGCTCGTCCGAGAAAATCCGCCGCCGTTTCCGGGGAGAAAACGAACGTTTCGACGACCGTTTTTTGGAGAAAGACACCGAGGTTAGGTCCGAGCGTATACGATTTATCAACACAGTCGTCAAGGCGTCGAGAAAATTCGTTGACTTGGCCTCGATGGCGGTAGTATCATCGGTGGAAAAAAATCGCGTTACAATACGGACTACTCTGTTCTTTTCAATTTACTACGATCCGTTCGAAACGACAACAATCTTATTACTATTATCTTTACGTCGTTTCAACGGACCGTTTCATTTCGTACCGCCTTGCTGTTTTCTTTTTTTGTAGCTCTTTTTCGACACTTCCGCGGAAACCGTTTCCGAAACGCGTTTGACAAGACGACGCGATCTCGTCTGTTCGACTGCGATTATCATACTTGCCGCCGCCGGGGTGTTCGGTGAAAACCGATTTTCGGGTTAATATAACGGGTCGAGGACTATCATCGAACGATAGTTTTTAACGGTTTTAACCGAATTCGCGGGCGACCCCACAAACTGTGACTGACGAGACGGTAGAAGAACGTAACACAAACAGTTTTATTCGGGTTAGTTACGCTGCAGCGCGGACGATTGTTTTAAAAATGATCGCGACCCCAAAGGCGTTAAACTTTTATTTTAGATTCTGAGCCAAGTATTTTGTACAGCGACGATTCGCCGGCAAAATACGCGCAAAAACTACAAATCGAGGCGTGCTTTTAAACGTGTCCAAAATTTAAGACATCAAGCGGTCCCCTTGAGCGATCCATAGGTTTTGCTGCTAAACGGACGAAATTCCGGTAGGTACGACGCGGTGATATTAAGCGTGTAAAACGTTACGAAATCTACAAACTCTCGCGATTTTTCCCGCCGATGAAAAACACGCTGTAAGTACGTAAATCGATGAGGCATTCTGCTTCATTTCGAACAACATTTCGCGAAAACCCGCTGTTCGTTACAAACGTTCGTATCGCCGAGCTCGCTCGTAATGTTTTCTTCTTACTGCGTTCACGTCGTGCAGTTTATTTACGGTTTTCGTTTACGACGTCTCGACAGTACGTACATGTATATTGTACAGACCAGTAAACCGGCAAACGCATTTATATAGCAGCTGCTGCTGCTGCTGCTGACTACGTGTATTATTATGGAGCCGTGCGATGATGAGAACAGCGAGAGGACCGGATTCCTCGCGAATCGCAGCGACGCGGTCGTGCTCTCTCCGTCGTAAACACTGCTATTATAAGCGATTGTTGTACAGGGCGTTCGCATCCGTCGACAACGAAACAGTGTCCTCGCCGGTCGAGAAAAACGCCGTTTCGTACGAAAATGGCACTCGGGGGCAAGTCGGTGTGAAAAATATGAATCGAATATGAATAAAATAATATGAATCGCCTCATCGGTTCGACGCGAACGACGGTAAATAAACGATAGACGAACGCAAAGCCGATGGATGATCAGTTTCGGTCGTCGGCGTGTTCCGGCTTGCGGACGGCGAAAAAAAATTGCACGCGACCGAACAAAACGAAAATGATCGAGTAGTTAAAAAATTAATTGACTTTTTCTGCGAGTTCTCCGGACGCGAACGTTATTCCCGTCGATCGCACGGAGATTATTCCAAGTCTTCTTCCGACACTTTTTATTTTTCTCTCCTCGCGATGCGCAGCAGCTTTTACTGAAGATCGCCTTCCGGTTCCGTCTGTCCGTGGAATTTTTAACGTACAAAAGCTTCGATTATTTATTTTTTGCCACGTTAACCCTGTCCAGGTTTCGGCTCCGCGCAAATAACGCAGAGAGCGCGCGCACCTCAACAGTCCGATTTCCGTACACCTTCGGAATTTTTCGAAAAGCTAAGCTATTTCGATTCTACATTTCTACATCCTAACCAACGATCTTCGTTTGTCAGATCGTTGTACAAACCTGTTGCTTTTTTTCTAAATCGTCGATTTTTTTTAACTAAAACTTTTCAAAACTAGTCCCACCTTTGCGTACGACGGCTTGGGGGGGTTCAGCCTGCCCAAAAAGTTCACTTTCGTACGCGACAGTTTAAAGCCGTAAAAATCATGATGGAAAATTTGCATTTAACGCGTTTCAAGACGGACAAATAGAGATTTGATTTTGTACCTACCGTGTAAAATACGACACGAGATAAAAATAAACCTTTTCAACCGTATTTTCGTACGAACGTCTTTCTCTAGCCGTACAACTTTGAACCATATGATTTTATAAAAAGTACTGAAATACGTAGACTACCAACTCGAAATCGATCGAATTATTGAAATTTTCGGGTTTTGAGTACAAAAAATGTTACGGCCGCACAAACGGTCAGCTGCGCACCGCCGCGGCCTTGTTGCGCGGTAACGCGCCCGGGCAAACCCGCCCACGATTTGTCGGCAGAAGATTTTTCAACGATTTAACGACATTATACACTTCAAAACCGTAATGTGAAAACGCGTTCTGCCGTATGAAAAAAAAAACATTATTTTCGCATTCTTTTCAAATAATCATCTGCCGACGGTCGCCTGGACCGGAGTACATTATACACTCCGTTCCGCGAGCGAATCGTGTCCGGCAAAATGTTTCGCGACGGAGGAAAAAAACATAAAGGACGAATTCGCGTCGAGTTGCCGAGAAAAAAACGGACCGTTCTCTCGCGCGAATGTTGTGTCGTTTGATGTGTGTTTTCGGATTCGTTCGTCCGAAATTTAAACGTGCTGTCCTGAAAGAACAAATGTGTCGTCCGAAATCGACGTCGTCGTTCAAAATAATAATGTTGTAACGCTTACCGCGAACGTCCTGTACCACCGCACGGTAATACACGTGCAGATTGTTACAGTATATTTTTACTACGTTTTGTCTCGTCGCGCGCACGCAACAGGTCGCCGCCGCCGCCGCCCGGTGTTCGCCGTGCTCTCGAGACGTCGTCGCACGACCGTGAACGACGAACGAGACGATATTTTCATGTACGTCGTTGTAAAAGGTCACGGACAAGTTTTGAAACGATCTTTGTGTTCAGAAAAAAAAAATTACAAAAAGAGTAGTTTAGGCTATTTACGGCCGTTTTTCATTCGCGCGGGTTGGATTTTTTTCAAAACACAACGTTACGCACCGAAAACCGTACAGTTTTGATCAGATCCACCACCGTAGGTTTTGAGATTTTTAACGGCCCAAGAGAGATTTCGTTGAAATCGCGTGCGCGGTTATATCTCCGGAATTTCGAGAACCATCGTCTTTAAAAAAAAAAACAAGACGTATCTTTTCACCGTACATAACTACGAAGTTCCGTTCGATTTTTTTTTTCTTCCTTTCGTACCTAACTAGTCGTTTTTTTTATCTCCGCCCGGGACTCGATAGGTTAAACGGCTCGCCTTTTTTTTTCCCCGAACGGTCTAACGCCGTCGCTCTTGCAGATATTATTAATAATATCGGTGATACGAATAAACCGCGAAACCAGCCAAAGCGCAGTCTTTTCCGTTTTCAGAAACTTTTCTTGTATGGCGTTGTCAATTTTCCAACTTTACGCAGTTCCACAGAACCTCTGGTTTCTACGTTCTAGACACTTTAATACGACCCAAACAAGAGTGTAGACACGATAATGGGGTTAAAAAATGTTTAGAAACACGGACGATAAGACAATTTTGGTTCGTGGCCGACGAAGTCGTTATTCTGTCGTAATTACTCGTCGTTCCGTGCGTTTCTCACGCGGGGAAAACAAACGGTTACACGTATTTTTTACACATCAATTTAGAGTGTTTTTCTTTTTTTCGCTATCCAAAATAGAGTTCAAGCTGAAACTATTAGGTACGCTACAACACTGAAATGGGAAATAGATACGCGTGTTTGATAAGAGTTTTTGTTGTTAAATTTTCGTTTTACTATAGACAGAGTCGTATTTTTACCGTTTTTCCCGTTGCTTTCGCACACAAATAAAACGCGTTTAACTTATCCAAACTGCGGCGACCCACCCCGGGGTAGTTGCTACCCCGTTTCTTCCCGTCAGGTTACGTCAGCCAGGGCCGCTACTCATTTTTTCGTATTTTATTCGATATCGTAACGCGCAGCAGTCAGTGTGTCATCCATCGGTGACGTCCGTGCGCGGCCGGTTACCGCTATGATGCGCCGCGGTGACCGCATACGGCGCGCAATCGACAACGACAATTATCGGCGTGTCACAACGAAAAATGATAATTAATAATAACGTTAGGCTCGACGAGACCAGACGAACCGCTCTGCTGCTGTTTTTACCGCTAAATATTAAATATTCTGTTGGCGCGAAACAATTTGATAAAAAAAAAAAACGATATTTTGGAATCAACAAAACAGACGACGAAATCATAAAGTCAACACTCCCGCGGCCTCTACCTCCCCTGCGCTCTCCAGAAAAGAAATCGGAACGGGCCACACTTCGCTTTCACATCGTCCCACCTGATGACAAGGGATGCTCCACCCACGTGCCCTACGTTCGGTTAACGATAAAACAGAACGCAGAAACTATCAAAACCGTTCTCGGTCCTGATCCTACAGCGATCGCTAACTTTAAATGCTATCTGTACAACGTAATACAGTTTAAAACGTTATCGCGTATTATATTTTGTAATTTAAAACTACTAAACTCAAGTACCAGCGTGTATAAAATAATTCGATTTGAAAATGTAAAAATGTTGCTGTCGGGCCGCCGCGGTCTTTAATCTAATAAAAAAATATAAATAAAGTTACATGTATACAACGTTATAATACAACGTTTCTCGTTTTTCGCTCCGAAAATAATGAAAATTTCAAAAAAAAAACGCTTCAAACAAGGTGCCGTCTAGGATCAATTCTATCTATCTTTTGAAGTGTCGTGCGTTAAAATGCGAGCGTTCATTCTACTAGAAAAAGTGATCGCGGAAAAAAACATCATTGTAAAAACAATACAGTCTTTGTTAGCTAACGCTCAGAATCTAAAAGCCGGTATCACTATGCCGTGTCACGTATTATAGTTTGACGTATTAGCGGCTTTCTTTTTCCAGTGAATTTTACCGTGAGATGAACGAGTTTGCAAAGGTATGGAAGACAATAGGCTTCTCCGACAAGGCTTTTTTACAGATGTTGACGACAAGTGCGTGGTTTTTCAATAATCGTTGGCCGACTGTACAATTTTCGATGACCGATTTGAATTCGTTCGAGATGTGGCTATGAAGGTTTTGTTGTTTTACACTCACGAAAAAACCACACTCTAAACTGCGTTTCGTTTTCTTGACGTAAATTGCGCCGCGCGAAAATATACGACGAGGTGAGAACGCGAAAACACTCGAGAATCGTTCACGTTTATCACGTGTTATCCCGATATACGTGTTAGAACCGACCCAAAATTCGATTTGTTAGTATCCTTCACGCGGGTGACGAGAAATTGATAGATTTCTCGACAACATGTGCGTGGACATCTTTTTTTTCGCCCGAATTTAGCTGAACGCACACGAATATCGAACACGGTGAATGAACACGATGACTGACAGAGTCAAGTTCGGCGAAATTTATGATATTAAATCGAAAATGTGCCCCGACGGACGCAGTCCAGACGTCTCGAAGAATTCAAATCAGTTACAGATTTCCATTGTAAATAGATTGATCGGTGTGCAGGTAGTAAGTAAAAAGTCCCGTGACTTACGTGTGACGGACGGAGAAAGGAAATGGACGTTTCCAAACGCCCCAAACGATCGTTATTTTTCTGTTTCGCTCGTTACGAATCAATCGCGCGCGCCTTCAATTCCGTCGGAAACTGGCGGTTAAATGTGATATTTCGTCGGTCCTTTTTTTTTTAACCGACATTTTTTCAATATTAAATAAACGTATGAAATTTTTTTAGCGATGATTTCAGTATAATCGTGTTGAACGTTGTATACGAGAGCGTTTAAATTTTAAGGGACATAAATTAAATTTTGTCTCCGCGATATTATCAGGAAATTAATAACGATTCCGTTGTTAAATTCGTCTTTACCGAGACGTATTCTAGACAACTGAGATCGTGTTTTAGAACGCAATCATTCATCGCCGTTTTCGTACGACGCGTCTGAACTTCTCGTCCGTAGCGACCCACCCGAATCGTAGTCGACGATCAAACAATTATTTGGAATGTTTTTTTGAAGAAAAAAAGAAACGGTGCATAAGGACGTCGGCAGAAATCGTCGCGATCCGAAACAACATTCGCCGAGTTCAAACGCGAAACGTCGATACACGCAGCGGACCTACCTGTTATTACAATATTTCTGTTTGCATTTTACAACAATTTATAATAATATGGTAAGTCGCGGTCGGGTGGTGCCAGGCGATGAAACGAGTACAGAGGAATGACGTCAATCGATAATGATTTATACAAAACTTACGATGTACGATGTATAGTTCGGACAGTTTCGTAATGATAAAATATGTACCCGCGTTATTTATATAGAACAGTCGTAAAGACAAGAAGGATAAAATGGGTTATTTTTTTTTTTTAGTTTTCACGAAGTGAACGCTGACCGTCCCCATTCGTAATGGATGCTATTTCCTGTCGATCACACAAAGAGTTCAAACAAAACGTGATTTTCATCAAACGTCAACTTTTCAAAGGGATTCAAGCTCGATTTGAACTCGTTGTTGTGATCCTACACAACGTGTATACCCATCAATCAATCCAATATCTTATCGAACAAAATTGAAGACGATAAAACAAACGGAACTTGTGTGTTACATTTAGAGATAATTCAGTGTAGAAAAACGAATAGCCAAAGGACCAACGGAAAAACGTAAAAATCACCGATTCGTGATTGAAACGCGTTATTTGATATCGGAAAAAACGATTCCGAACGAGCACAGTTACGTAGCATACGTAGGAACTAAATTTAACGATAAAAATGATCCGAAAACTCTGAAAGTCTAAATTGACGCGTAAAAAAATTTAAATAACGTGCGAAAATGTTAATAGGCCTACCGATTGGTATCCGTTTCGATTTTTTTTTGACATTTTGTTGTTTATACAACTACCAAGGCATATTATAACGAAACAAAATCGTGGTACTCGTATAAAAAGAAAAATTAAACTCTAGATGTTTTTGTCTGGACAGTTTAAACAACGTTGATGTTCAGTAAAACGTTCGCGAGCTGGATGAGTTGATTTTTTTGTGCAAATTTTCCGCCCGAGGTGCGCAGAGTATGCTTATTTTACGGCACCCGACATGTTAATATTTCCTATGTTGGGCGAGATATAGTGAAAACAATTGACAATCGCGATAAGCGATGTTGGTTCAATTGAATCGCCTCGAGTCAAAATTTAAGATAGAAAATGAAGTAAATTTACTGAACAAAGTTAAAAACGTTAATCGTTTATTTTTTTTTTTATTTAAATATTCACGAGCCATAAAATCTATAGCGTTTTCAACTGTGACTTATAAATAGGAAAACAAATGATCAAAATGAATAAAGTCGATGTTTTGTTTGTTGGTTTCGCTTGAGAAAAAGAAAAACACGGGTATAACTTTGCGACTATAATAATGACATTTTTAATTGAGAAAATTAATAATCATAACGAGTTCGAAAGTTAAAAAACAATTGACTTATTTTAACTCAACTTTAACTTTTTAACTAGTTAATTAGCCTTTGTATACTTGCCCCCTCGTCTTCCCATTCGCGTGTACGTACGTATTATCGCCCTAAAGTACCTCTATTATTATTATTATTATGTTCGATCGATTGTTCCATTGAAATTTCAGCAGTAAACTCGTGGTACATTTTTACTACACGTGTCATTAGTTTACATAACTTCGAGTCGAACGGAACAAATGTCGAAAGTCTTTTTCGTTTTTTCTCGGAGCTTAAAAAAACGAAATTTCAAATAAAGTACCATCTCGCATCTATCTTTTACGGAGCGTTCAATCCACTAGAATCGCGGGGAGGGAAAAAAAACCATCACTGTAAGAACGACAAGTTCTTTGCTGACGAATCTAAAGAGTCAATGGACCAACTTACGTCGTTGGTAACGAAAAAAATAATAAAACATACTTTGCAACTAATCGAGCAAAAAAATGTCGAATCAGTGCGATAAAATAATTGAAAACAAAAATTACACCACTTTTTAAAACTATAGTTACTACTAGCCCACCGTTCGCGCGTGCCCTAAAGTACCGGCGTTCGATCGCTGTGTTCCGCCGTCGCGTTCGGACCCTGCGCCCGAGCTACGTTTTACGTCTGGCCTGTTGGCACAAAAAAAAATAAAAAGAGAAAAAGACGCTATCGGCGGTCGTTAAAAGCACGGTGAATCGGTTTTTATCGTTTATATTATTATACGTACAGCCTCTTCGGCGTACCTAACCGACAATGCTCGAACAATCGATTGAAACCGGTGGAGGAGCACGCGGAATCGTGACTTTGCGTGCGCGGCAGAAGTTCCTCCGCCGTGCACGATCGCATCGCGCGTTATTTATATTTTTAAATTTTTATAACAATACGATTTTTTTTTTACGTCACAATAAAACGGCTGGTGTTTCACATCAGTATCACGGTTTTGTTTCGTAACAGCGTACGGTAGGTGGCAATTACTAAATGGAAAAAGGCCGGGGGGACACTTGTGGGTCGCGTGGGCGAACGCTTCGGGTGGGTCGCTACGGTTTAGGAGGAATGGTGGTTTAAATCGAAAATACGATTCTCAGCGAGCAGTTGTCTAGTAGTACGAGTATACGACGGTCGTAACAACGTTAATTTAACGATAAAAACTTTTGTCCGTGCGTCTTTTTCCTGTTTTAGTATAGTAGTGTGTAAAAGTTTCAGCTCGGACCGATCGCGGTTTTCGACGTTACGTTATGTTCAAAAAGATCTAAATCGATGTGTAAAAACACACACGTTCCCCGTAACTGTTTGTTCTCCCCAGACCCGTAAGAAATACACGGCCGCCCGGAACGACGTCGAGTTTAACGGACAAAATGACACCGCGAAATCGTGCGAAACAGTTTTCTAAATTTTTCAAACACTTGTGTAATCTCGTTTGGATCGTATTAAATAGTTTCGAGACTAGCACAGAGGTTCTACGGAACAACGATCGCGTAAAATTCAAAACCGATTGAAATTTTAACCGTAAGCTCGTCGTAAGCCCTTCCCAACGGCGCACGTAAATTTAAAGTTGAACGGATTTTTCACTCATAACTCCAAAAATAATCAAAATTTTGAAATTCTTACAAAGTACCATCTCGGATCAATTTTACCTATCTTTATCGTACGCTAAAATCGGAGCATTTTTTCCTACTCGAAATAGTGATCACAAAAAAACAAAATCTAAATTGACGCGTATAAAAAACATGTTTCCCGTAATTTGTTGCTTCGCCCGTAAGAAATACACGGCCGCCCGGAATAACAAGAATTTCAAAGTTCCATAACTCCATCAAAAACGATCGACTGAAATTTCAGCGGTACACGCACAAAACCCATCCTAATGACATATATTTTAAATTTCGATCGGAGCAATTCGAAAAATTAGGCCCTTTTTAGTTTTTTCCTCAGAACTTCGAAAATAATGAAAATTTCAAAAAACGTTTCAAACCGTCTCGGATCAATTATCCATCTTTTGAGGTATCGTACGTTAAAATCGGAGCAATTTTTCTTTTTGGTTTTGGGAAAACGTGTATAACTCAAAAAGTAGGCAATTTCAAAAAAAGTTTCGACCGAAATACCACCGGGGTCCACATAACCTGTATACGATAGGAAAAAAAAGAAAACAAAATGAAAAACATCGTTGTAAAAACGATAAATTCCTCGCTGCTCTCAAAAAAAAAACTTAAAAACGAACGAGAAACTAGTCGTTTATCCGTCGGGACTTTATTTATGAACCCGTTCGAGAAATCCGTACAAGAAATATTTGCTCCGTCCAAACACCGAGGGTTTTTGTAAATTACACCGTTTGAAGTGTAGACAGCTCAATAAAGTGTACGTATAATGGAATGTTGACGATGACCGCGCGTTGTTCACGATTGTTATAAACCTTCGAGAAGAAAAAGGTCGATATGTTTTTGAAAAATTAACGTTTCGTCTCGAAACACAGATGTCTGTGAACTCATGAACGATTCGTAATGAAGAACTGCAGCACCTGTATATAATAATGGTATTATTTCTCTCGATATTCCAACGGCCGTAAAAATCATCATTAATGCGTTCCGAATAGCATCGTGTCCCGGGCCAATTATAGGTGAACGCGAAATCGGTTTTCCGAGTCAGTTTTTTAAGGTGTTCTGCTTTTTCAATTGTACACGTTATGTACGTATATATATATATTTTTTTTTTTTTACCGAAATGATTTGCGGTCGACCAGAACACGGTGCCGAAACTCCGGCACTAACGTTGCGCTGGTCGATTCGATTGATTTTTTTATTTTTTATTTCACGCCTTCGTCTCAACGACAATCATTATCTACACCATCGTCTGCCGTAATCGTCCGCGTGTTTGATAATTGATTACGTTTTGTACATCTCCAAGGCAACTGGAACTCACCCGTTCTGTTCACCGATCCGGGTAAAAACGATAAAGACCGAACGGCGAAGCGAACCGAAGGAACTTATTCCTAGGACTTTTTTTTCTAAAAAAAATTAAAGTGACTCGTTTTTCGCCACCGGTTTAGTCGGCTGGACGACTATTCCGACACGTGGCAAACGAAAACGATAATTGATCAAAACGATATCGCCGTTCGTACCGAGAATGATCAAAACCGATATCAATAACACAATATCTGCCGTTGCAGTTTTGTGCGATCATCGGTTCCAGTGGCGTACTGGTAACTGGTGTCACTGCACTGGATTTTATGACGCAAATACGGCAGTTCCGTAAATTAACATAGCATATAAATACACGTACGATTCTTACACTGTGTTTTTACAAGACAAGTATTTATTCTTAAAGAGATAAAATATAGTAATCGAAATAATGACGATGTTCTATTCAATTTCGAACGGCCATTAAATTACGAAAAGTTTAAAATTCGCAAGATTATCTTGTGAAAACATATTGTTCAGATTCTTGTCTTTAATTACCTAATAATAATGGTTCTCTAAGCCTAGCAAAAAAAAAATCGTGGAAGTACAAGATTGTATTTTTTTTTAAATAAAATGTTTTGGCACGTCAAAACACCCGTTTACTATACTGTTGTTAAAATAATGATCGAGTGATCACAAATGTCACGTAACACGATATTATTATAATCACGAGTTTTTAGAACGAAAACTGGAAAAATACAAAATTTGTCGTATCAGAAAATCCGTGGACGACGAGAAAACGTTTCTAAAACCGAAATGGCGATAAAAAAACTGTTTATGGAAACATCGAGTGTTTCTGTAAAACTTTCGAACGAAAATCTTTACATTATCATTCCTCCGATTTCATAGAAAAAAAAACGTAATAGAAAATAAAGCGACTTTCCATTCGTTAGTAAATGTACTAAACGGGGGCGTTGTTATAACATAACGTGTAACATAATATATCATTAGATACGGTAAGAAAACGGCTAAATTGTTTTCGTTTTTTTTTTTTTTAATTTTCTTTTAATTGAATCAAACTACAATAATTATCGCGTACGATAAATTATAGTCTTGAGACTGAAGAAGACTAAATTTAAACGCGATACTGAGATCGTTACGAAATTTTGATTACGGCCGTTATAAGTGGCTCAATTTCTTGGTTTAATCAATATTAAATCAGTATTACAACTACACTAATCGAACAAAAAAATAAAAAAATGATGATTTTCAAAAATTTCAAAGTTCGATACTTAGCGTCGTCTTGTATCCTACTAATTTTAATGTTACGTAAAAGATTCACCATTTATTATCGTGGAAGTTCGAATGGAATGAATCAACGGAATGATTATTTTGGAGAAATAACTGTACGCGATTTCAATGAAATCGTTAAAAATCATGAAACCAATATATCGTTGGGTCGAGGAGTTGTGCGATTTTCAAAATTTTTTTGTGTACACTTAGAGTAACTTACGGATTTCAAGTCGAAAAACCCAAAATCGGCCCGTTTACGAACGTGAAAATCTAAAAACGGCCGTAAACAGAGTAAAAATTTTTTGAGACTCCTTGGCGATTGTTTTCGAAACCATCGTGAAGTACCGACGAAAAGCCGTTTTCCGCGATTATTTTTCCGGCTCTTTTTCCCGTCGCGTTGAAAAAACTATCGAGAAAATCCAGAGAACGACCTCTCTCGTACGTCATCTCGATCCGGATTTTCTAAATGTACCAAAGGTATCGTAGGAATCCGTGCGCTCTCTTCGTACGGTAGAAATCCGGTCGACATCATGCAAAAAAAAAAACATCATTGTAAACTGTATTATGTAGCTGACCGCCAACCAGACTAACTCGGGTCCATTGTGGTGTCCTTGTTCAGACTTAGTCTCCATACATCGCACAGGAGCTATGGGATTCTCTTCCTATGCTTTTAGTTGTAGGTCGTTGTTTGAAAACATACCACCGACCATGGTTTCGATCTCTTAAGCCGCGCTACCATAACCAAACTCACCATTATTTCACGACCTTCCTCACCGGTCGTTTAAATTGGGACTTAACAGTAGTACATGCCTACCCGATTGTGGTTAGGTTTATCCGAGTTAAAGGTTCTGTTTTCCACCTCTGGTATAAAATTTTCCCCTAACGAGATGCTCTTTCAACTGACAACAAAACATACGCTAAATTTTATCCCGGGTCTCCGAATTTAAAAGAGTGCGAGCTTTACCACCAACCCATATTCAGTTCGGATAACTGTCGAGATGTTATAATTTAATGTTAAAATCTCATAAAACAACAAGTCGTAACAATGGAATGGCTTGCGAATTCGACGGTGCGCTCGCGACAATGCGAAACGTCGGAGAATCTTCTTGAAAACCAGTCAACGCGATCGTATTTATAACGTACAAATAACACTGTTGTTGTATTTTCTCTCTCGTTACGAATATTACGTTATTGTGTCGGCAAAACGTGCAGACGTCATTCGTCGCGTCGCGGCTCTTTGACCCAAAACCTATGGGTAATGTGTGACGTTCGCGACATTGCGTACGTGTCATCGAAAATACAAATTTTTTTTTACTCAATTTTTATTATTCGTAGAGCTAAAAATACAGCGACAAAAAAATTATCATACCCGACGGAAAACAACGATCGCCCGCGCGTCGTGCGACGATCGTGTGGAAGTCGTCACGACGGAGCGGAAGAGCCGAGAGGGAAAAATTTACACGTCGCTTTTTGCGTCGTCGTCTCTTGAGCGCGCCCGTGGTTTTTTCTACAGTCATTACCGTGTAAAAAACTAATCGGTCGAATCAACGATTGGCGGTGCTCTATTTCATAACGTATTTGCGCTGAAAAGGATCGTTTTAGTGTTCGTCAGTGTTCATATTATTTAAGATATTGATTCGTTTTGAATTTCTAAAGATTTTTTTATAAACTGTACTTGTTTTAAAATAAACGATTTTCTCAGTCTTCGACGAGTCTATTTAACCGAAGGGTCCTCATCGACTTTTCTTCTTTTTTTTGGACGCTCGTTCTGTTTTTCTGGTTTTCTTTTTTGCGAATTTCTAATAAAATTCCGGATTTTAATAGAAATAAGCAAACATTTTACAAAGAACGTAATATAAAATCCGAAAAAATCAAATTGTCGTGTCGACTAACTGTTAGGAAGGAAATGTTGAAAAATAAACTGTTTTATGTAAATTATTATAGTTTTTTTACGCTTTTCCCTTCGGAGGTCGATTTTGTGATATTTGTTGTACACTTCTCAAACTCGGTTACAACGATTTTTTTCATTTCTGTATAACAAAATTTTCAAGCACACAAGCGTGACTTCTTTATCCGTCGTATTCCGTGATCTTATAAGACGTATTTTTTTTTTAGTGCGATTGATGAGGGCGGTCGTGTCTTTTATTCGCCGTGTTTTTTTTTTGCGATCGGTGTGAAGCGAACAATATATATATTATTACTGTTTCGCGACGTATTATAAGCGTGTGAAATTCTTACGAAAACCGTTAGCGAAAAACAATAACGAGTACATTGTCGATGTTCGCAGCAATCGAGGCCGTTTTCGTTACGTAGTGTACTGGCAAAGTGCACCACAACAATGTTTAAGAAATAATTTTTAAAAACATATTTTACGAGTGTCGTTTGCGCGCTGTTGGCTATTTTTTTAGTACCTATAAATCTGTACAATAAAAAATCGGGCGATCGTATCAGTACAACACGGTGCGTTCGTATCGTATTGATCCGGTCGCGCACGTTTATCAAAAACTGTATGAAAACGAGAAAAACGAATTTATATCGAAACTTTACAAAACGGGTACGAAGATAATCGCTGAAAATCTTTCAATGTAGATCGAAGAGCCATCGACCGCGTGTGGTATTCCAATCACGAAGCTAATAAAATTACACACGGTTCAATCGGATCCGTCAGTTTTGTAAAGTGTCGTTTTAGTTTCGTTCCAAATCATACTCGCCGCCTCCGTAAACTTTGTCCAGGAGAACACTCGTGTTTGTCGCTATATACGTAACCGAATTCCGAGACGTCTATTTGGGCGTAAACGGTTTCCGCGAAAATCATACGTTTCCCTTTTCAGCCGAATTGTTCGTGTAAAGCAATTTTTCGGTATTTAAAAAGGCGACATAAATCACAAATTCCGTAAACAAAAACCGTACACAACATTTTTTTAGTTTTTTTTTTTTTTTTTGGGGAGGTGTGTTAAATCTAATGATATTTCTCAAATAGTGCACAGCACTTCAGGGAGTATGGGGAGTACCCTCAGATGGCCGATACCTAGTTTCAATAAATCACACAACGGTTTTGTACATTTCTGTTTTGTAAACCATTCTCGCAACAGACTTCTGCGTGTTGGCCCTGGCGGAAAAGGGAAAGATGTATACGATTTTGACGGGTCTATTTTCGTTGTCGAGGCCGCGTCTCCCATTCATTCGGTCGGTACAACAAATCGAATTATTAAAATGCGATAGTTTTTTTTTTTGTTTTGATTATTAAAAAAAAAAGTATGGTGAGGAAATCATACACTTCAGAGACTTTATGTCGCATTGATCGCGGTGTGTGTTACGATGGAATTAAAAACCGTCTGTGTGTACATTACAACGATTTACGTGCGACAAACTGAGATTTCAACTATTTAACGACCATAACCGTTCATTTCACCACTCGTCTGCAAACGGAATTCGACCACGAAAACCATCAAACAAGTGTCATCGGTTAAATCTCTTCGGTCGACACCATCGCGTTATTTATGACATTTTGTCGCTATTTTCGTCGTATGATTTGCCACGCGAGCGAAACCAGTTTTTTCGCACGAGAATGATTTTTTTCTTAACCGAATTTCGCCAAAATATATGTATATTGGGTTAAACGCGAATCTGTAAAATTATACGTAATATCGTATTTTATTTGTTTTTTTTTTTAGTTTCTTACTACTGAATTTAAATTTTGCACAGCAATCAAGTTCAAAACACGCATTTCGTATTATATAAAATTAAAAATCTTAAAGTTCAAAAAATTGTGTGTGTTTTTTTTTCAATGCCAGGAACAAACGTTTTTTTTCCCCGTTACTCGAAATAGTATTATAAATTATACGTTTATTTTACTGTTTTCAAACGATTCATGCGCAATAGTAATGTTTCCGTGAAAACCGACATACTATAAAAATATCGATGCGTTTACATCCTCGAACGGAACACGTGTTTGTGGAATGCAGTAATTCGTACGTCAAATAATAATATTAACATATACATTGCTCTTAAACAGCAATGAATTGACATTTTCTAACGTTTTTTTTTTTTTCTGAGTTATGCATAGACGAAAATGGTGAAATCGCCAAATTCGTCCTCGTCTATCGTTATAAAAAATTCCGCGTCGTTTTCAAACTTTTAAGTACTAAATTAATTTACGTCGTAAAAGATTGAAAAAATTGTTCGCTAGGTACGAAAAACCTTGTATAACACGGTCGTTTACCTCGATTTTTTAATCTTTTTTACGTACTGTCACCCAGGTCTTGTTGGGTTAGATAGACAGCTCGCTCAGAATCGTTTTTTTCTCGACTTTATCGTGTTACGTTCTAATTTCAATTTGACTTGAATGACTTTCCGACCACTCGGGCCAAAACAATACGGGCGATTTTTGAAACTCGTAAACGTGTATCCAATCCGTTTCCATTTACAGTCCACTCGTATTTTCACGTTCGCCCGAGTCCGTAATATAATAGAGGTTATTTACAGCTATACGGTGTAATAGCGTACCTACGTAAATCAACACCACTTGGATTTTTGTTTGTAAACAACACGAAACAAACGTTTTTTTTTTTTTCTCGGTAAAGGTTATATACCTAGCTCACACGCTTCAAACGCGACACACGGTCAAAATGCGTTTTTAAAGTGTATATAATAATATATTGTGCGTACATCGAAAAATAGTTTTATTATCCATAAACAAAAAAACATATTACCGAACGTCCGCAGCGTTTTTGAATACTTTTCATGAATGTTCAAAGTATCAAGTATTACTGGAATACGCTTAAAAATCGTTTCGAAAACAATAAATCCGATTCTGAGTTTTTGCCGACCGTTGCAGAGATATTTACAACTCGGCATTTCGGATTTCGAGTATGAATTAATAATGTTAGGCGATTATGTTGCTTTCTATCAACGCGTAAACATTAGGTTATGAATATAACATACTTTTAAGTAAATCAGAGCTGTATACCACTTACCTAGTTATAAACGTCAAACGGCGACGGTTTTTGGATTCTGAGTGTAACGTATTGTTTTTCGCATCATGTGTGTTTTTTATTATTTAAATTTTTTTACCACTATATGTGTGTAATCACGATAACTTCTTCAATAAAGTTCCGATTTTAAAAGTCAGTACCTCTCACGATAGGTATATGAACACAGATGGAACTTTGAGAAGTCATAGGGTTATGTGTGAAATTGAAATAAAATATTACATAAAAAAAACTAGAGCGGAAATTGAAAAAAAAAACGTTAAAAATTAACGCGTTTTTGACATAATCGATTCAGATAACGTAACGAATCTTATTTAAACGAATCAACCGAAAGCCGTGAGCTGCTCACTCAGAATCGTTGTTTTCGTATGAATTTTTTTTAATCGCTTACTGATTTAATTAACACGAGCCCTCTATGATACAAACCTTCCAGATCAGTGACCCACAGCGTCGAAACACCCACTCGATCTAGAGTGATTCCGGCTTTTTTTTTTTTTCTACTCGATCCAGGTACAACTGCAGTGTTGTTTGTGCGTCAACGAGACAAGTTTCGTAAGAAAAATGCGAGTGGAAATCTACTGAAAAAGTGTGTTTGTACCGGAACAATGTACGTACGACTCGATTACGTATTGTAATATTGTTACACAGCTGCAGCGTAGGCGAAAAATGTGTTCCGTCGGACGGGTTCAAGGCGAATGAGAGAGACGTCCAAAATCGTATTTATAATTCGTCACGATCGGTTTTTCGATATTATCCGTAATGTTGTTTTATCCGTCATACGGCGACGATCGACGGAAATCGCAGTCCATCCGTATTGTTTAGAGAGAGAGAAAAAAAAGGGTTATTTATCGGATAAAACGCACGGTCTGTGCACGGTCGAAATGAAATGAAATGAAATTGCAGGAAGGGTTTGGAAGTTGCGTGGTTCAAGTAGTAGCTGGTATATGACGTTTTATCATCCGCTTGAAAACATTTTTTTCTTTTTTACTGTCTGACATTTAAGTAGAGAAAAAAAAAATCGTCACTACGGGTCAAATAGATTATCGCGCAATAAAAAACGGGGTGAAAAAATCGAACGACAATATCCGCGCGTGAATATATAACGAAGGCTGCGAACAATCGGCGCGAATGCCCTAATACGGTCACACGAGCCCGGCTAACTCGTGGCTGATGATGACTCGGTAGGTATATAATATTTCGGTCAATGTTATTTTCATTTATATTTTTTATTTTTATTCGTGAAAAAAAGAAAAGCTTTCTAAGGTCGTCCGCACGTGTTTTCATCATACATTTAAATTAAAGACAACATTTGTACAGACTATACCATATTATTAATTATACAGTATAAACAGTATAGATTATTAATTACGACATCATAGTCTTGTTGAGATAGGTTAACGCTGAAATCGTATTTGTTCGACGTTTCTTCTATGGACTATATATGAATCGTTTCGGATGTTTTGAAAGCCTGTTTGTTGTTGTACGAGATGCACACGGCGTTTCTGGTACCTATCTAATATTGGAAACGAGTGATTAACAAAAAAAAACCATGTCAGATTCTCGTTCCGGCAAGTGACGACGTCTGTTCAGGTTTCGAGCGGCCCACTTTTTGCAGACGCTTTTATTTTAATTTGTCGGACAATGTGCAGGGCGACAGGATTACTTGATACGATAGGATTACTAACGCGAGTCGAACGGACCTATTTTGTTACTTTCTCAACACCCCGAAAGATAATCGATGATTCGAAAAACGATTATACCCATCTTTCGGGCGTGTGTCGTACACGTTAAAATCAAAGCATTTACGAGGGAAAAAGTTATCATCGAAAAAAACAACACCGTTGATGTAGTCCGAAAACGTCCTCGAAATCGCCAAACGGATCTCCCGTACCTGCTCCGGAAAACCAGTAATCGAACCGCTCGAGTATCTACACACGATTTCGTCCAGGAAAGAATGATTGGCCGAGACCCGGGGAACGCGCGTTTCGTGCCGCACGACAATGCGCGATCTTTGAATTCGGCGGAATTCAATAAAATTGGGGTGGGATGGGAGGATGGAGCGTTGTATTGTGTCTCGTACGGACGCGCCCGGTTAGGGGTCACACAGCGAATACGCAATATTCGTGAATGAACCCACATCATAATATAAAATATCGTATTCGGTCATTGAAAAAAAAAAATACGGCGCTTACTCGCCGCACATTGTGATATTATTATTATTATTGCACAATAACCGAGAGAACGGTCCGTTTTTTTTTTTTTCTGACCGGAAGTCCTTTTTTCTTTTATTTTCATAAATAACACGCGATCGCCGCAGTCGTGCACAATTTGTTGGGCAGCAGCAGCAGCACACAAAGGGACGTCGTGTCGGGGCGCCCTCCAATTATTATTATTGTTGTTCTCCTAAAACTATTTCGCTATTAACAAAATATTTCGAAGCGTAAACGCGCGATTTCACGGTCGCACACGGAACGCGAAGGAAGCAGCAGGCCTCTTACTTATCCTAACCTACCTCGAACGAGCGGAAAAACGAAAAAAAATTTGATAGAAAAACTCACGAAACGATATCGCGTACACATAATTACGGTGTTGTGCGGGGACGTGTACCCGCAAACATACCTTGGTTCTCGGTCGGTAGTATCTTTTTTTTGTGCCGTAGTACGATATTTCTCCACGCAAACGATAATTTGATTTATAGAGGCAACACCTATATAACATCATGCAGGAATGTGTTAATCCGAGATCGTTGTTATTTCTTTTCTCCAGGTACACTCGTTCCCGACGTTTATGCGTATTGCAATATTAAAAGTACGTTTTAGACACGGTAGTAAACTTGCGAGTAAGCGATCGATTACGAGTGTCGGAGGAAATCGGTGCAGCTTGATTGCGTGAGAGAAATTAAGAGACGCGAATGGAAAAAGCGGATATCGTTCGGCAAAACGTCGTATTCGCGTGGAAAAAAATTCGACATCGTAGGAAAGACAAGGGAGAGACACAGACAGAGAGACAGAGATTGACAGACAAAGACAGAGAGATTGTATGGATACGGGAAATAATCTAAGTGTATCTTTTCTGATTTCATACCGAATTCCAGTGGCGTAGCCAGGGAGGGGGCCTTGGGGGCCATGGCCCCCCCCATTGGCCATGCTTAAAAAAAAATTATTAACTTTAATTGTTAAAGTTAATAATGAAAACTAATGAAAACTAATGTGTTTTTTTTTTTTGGCCCCCCCCATTGAAAAATCCTGGCTACGCCACTGCCGAATTCGGACCATTGTCAGTTACTATACGCACTGCAGTCGAACGGTTCAAAAGAGTTTGGGACGTTACGTTTGTGTATACGGTCTGGAACGCTGAAATTTTAATTTTTAAACGTTCTTTCGTATAAAAATAATAAATAAGTACCTACGACAAATTCTAAATACTCGTACCGTTATCGGTGTTTTCTCATTAATAAATCTATAAGTTTGTTAAAACAAAAAAATCGATAATGGGATGATATTATAACCCTGTCACTGATTATCGAGGCGATGTGGTGCTGGAGACGCATGCTGAAAGCTGGACGGAAAGAATCAGAGAAAAACTGGACAAGAATTAGAAACTTTTTACTCACACACGGGGTCGATCACGAAGTGGAAAACAAATCTTGCGGAAAAATTACAAAATATAGTGCGGTGGCACTAGGAGGCGCGATCGAAGACCACTACTCGGGTGACCTCACAACACGTTCGAACGTACCGAGAAAAAGTCGGAAGGAAGGCGTGACCAAAATTTGGACACGTTTTGTTTCGTACGGTTTTGATTTTTGACATACTCGGGGGGACGTTTTTATAAACACGGTTACGTTCTACGTTACAGTATCTTATACGACGCGTAGAAGAAAAAAACAAAAAGGTACAGAAAATTCGCGTCTCTTTTAAATATAACGACCGTTAAATGCGACTCTGTTTGTAAATTTTGCGCGCAGTAAAAATCGATAAAAAAATCCGCACAATACGTGAATCGCTGTTAGGGGTTGTTCCGTGAAAAAGCAAAAACTAACATTTTGTATTCGATTATTTTTCGCATAATGCGATTACGTATCGAACGAGCCGCAAAAAACGAATTAAAAAAAAAACATTTTTTATTTTAGCGCTGTATGATTTTTTGTAGACCGTGAAATAACTGTCGATACTGCAACGACATTGTGTAACATCGAAAACGTGTACACGTGAATACCGGAAGGGATTAACTTAGAAAAAATACGAAAAAAACGCTTGTACGGATGTAGAGATGGATTTTGAGTGCGAAAAACATTTCTGGAAATCGTTGGTTTTTATTCACGTGTTTGAAAATGTGTAAAAAAAAAAAAACTCTGCAACTGGAATTTTCGAGTAAATATCTCTCGAATTGTTTGATCCTGAAGTCTGTCAACTCGAGATTCACTCTGCAGTTGATGTGTCCTGCTCCTCTGTGTCGATGAGAAAAATGTGTTCAAATGTTCGTATACGATATATTTAAATAAATTATTGTGAAATGGTTCGTTATAAAACAAAATTAAAAAAAAGCCGGAATCGCGTCTCTGTAGGTGGGTAGCTTTTGGTATGCTGTGAGTCGCTGTTTCTGAAGGTTTATGTATGGATTATGTTGTACGTTAAACCTGTAAGGAATTGAAAATTTCTTACGAAAATAACGATTACGCCGTATCGAAATACGTATGAAACTCGTACCTCGTACAGTTTTGAACATTGTGTGAAAGTTTCAGCTTATTCTAATCCGTATTGTGGAAGTTATGGCCGATTATGTCAAAAACACGTTTACCGTAATTTTTAACGTTTTGTCTTTAATTTTTGCTTAGGTTTTTCATTGTAACTTTTTAATTTTGAGGACGCTCCAATCTATGAGCCCTCCAGGTACCATCTGCGCCCATATACCTATCATTAGACTTACTGTCGTTAAAAATCTGAGCATCGTTGGAGAAGTTATCGCGATTACATAGTGGTAAAAAAATAAAAACACACATCACGCGAAACCCAATACATTCCTCGTTTCACTCAGAATCTAAAACAAACCACCGTCGGGCCTTGGCCAAATTGACGACTATTATTTCAAAGAGTATAAAACGCATGATCTAAAATAAATCAAATTGGGGACTGCGATTTTTTTTCCTGTCCAATTTATTTTACGTAATTTAATGTTTCAAATTTTTCATGTTCAGTTAGTTTGAATTTTATATAGATGGGACAGACAGTTATTGGACAGCCCTAAATCAAATACAAAACGTTATATAAAATTATGGTCATTGGTTTTTCGCGTTATTCTTTAAGGTAGACTCGGGTTTAGTCGATCTATTTTATCGACTTAAACTGATCGACTCGAAATTTGAACGATTATTTTGGAGCCCTTAACTTTTCGGAAGAAATTAATCGTTAAAAATTATATACTGTACCGCCGGCAGAGATCGGACTAACGATAAATTGTCAAAAAGTAAATTTTACCAAACGGATATAACGATAATATTTATAAACGTACGATCAATGTAAACAATTATTTTTGTTTTTACGTCACTTTCTCGGTACAACCGCTCTTGTTGTTTTGTTTTTAACGGCGTTCGTGTTTAATTTGAAAAGCGATTGCAGAGTAATGATGAGACTACTTGATCAAAACACAACTCGAAATTTTCCTAAAAACACGAATTTGAACACGAATTCGTGACTAATATAGCCGGCAATCGTCACCGTTCGGTGTACTCTTGTCGTATTTATTATCACAATGTACACGCAGTGACCTGAAAAAGAACAGTCGCGGCCGTCACGGAAAATTATAGTGGTTTTTAAGTGCCTATATTATTATCATGTTTTGTCGAGTATTTTTCGACGATACGTTAACAATAATCGCCGTCCACGCGTACGGATAGTTAAAAAACGTTATATTTTCCACGTGTGCGCTCTGTAATCGTTTAAAATTACCGACCGTCTGTAACGTTAGTTCGTTTAAAGTTCTCGGGCGTTTTTTACCCAACCGGTTTACTAATGGAAAAACTTTGACGATACGACGTAGGTAATATGCTCGGTTAAACGCATTCGTTCATCGGCGTTTTTTAATTTTTCCCTCGCATAAATTTTTAATTCAAAATCGTAAGCGGAACAATCGGCAGTTTTTCAAACACTGGTGTCGTTAAACCAGATTCCGAGGAGCGTATTGGTTTTCACGCGGCGTTTTTCCCCGAGTAAACTCGGGAACGTGTCGTTTATGACGTTTTCGAAACACATATTTTCGTTCTGTTGTCAGAGAACACCCGAAAATTCGACTAAAACCGCGTGTCCGTTATTACCGCCGCGGCCGTTCGCTTGTCGCGGGGAAAATCGATCGCATTTTCGAAAACCGAAGAAAACGGTGGTCGCGCATCGTATCCCCGATTCCTGTCGCATCCGATTAGTTTCTGACGAAAAAAAAAAAAATTCTGCGCCTAATATTTTCTATTCTTTTTTTATTTCCCTTTTTTATCACTCGTCGACATTTTTCCCGCGTGTCTCTCTCTTATCCGGCGTGTTCGCGGCGTAGTGCGCCGATACAACAACAACATTATATTTATTACACGTTATGCGCGCGAGTAGGAAGACGGCGGCGGCGGTTACGAGGAACCACCGATGATTCGACCGAGATGACGTTATTATATTATCAATAATACGGCGGTTATAACAACAATACTGTTGTAGTAACGGTAAACCCGCGACGACGAATCGGAGACGTCGGTGTACGCGGGTGGGCCAGGCGGGCGGGTGGGCGGTTCTCTCCTCTACGGCGCGTGCAGCGCGTCTCGTGTCCGGCCGTTGAACTCTCTCGTTCTCTCATTCTCATTCTCATTCTCTCTCTCTGTCGAACGGACGAACGTAATATAATTATAATGGTATACCTACTGTTAAAAAAATAAATAAATAATCCGAGATCCACGTGGCTGGTTTGTGCACTGCGGCTGGAACGACGTGTTTCCACGGTTTTTTAGCACCCTGTCGCCGAAGAGCCCTGTCGCCGAAGAGCCCTGTCGCCGAAAAGCCCTGTCGCCGAAAACGATCAGCGCGTTAGAAATTAACCGAAAAACGATGGGCCCTGGTTTCGCGGCACCTACTCACTCCGATCGGGGACGACGGTTTATGAATTTTTACAGTTGTGTTGTGAAAGACGTTTCGTACAGCATTCCCGCTTTATCTAAAACGAATATATAAACCGGCTAAGGTTATTACTTACTTACCGAAATTGATATGGTTTAAAAAATTATTTCAATACACATATAGAACGGTTCAGCTGTGGATTATCGTACGTTAGATTCGAAGACGTTGTCTGTGAATCGATTTTTTTGTACCTAATTGACCCGTGCGAATAGAGGTACGTCGTATACCGCGAGTTTGCGTTCAAACATTCACTCTGTACCGCAAAAGTATCATTGTACAGTTTTTTTAACAATTCGTTACGATTAGAATGCTCTAGAAAAGGAGAGGAAAACGTTGTTCGGACGAACGCGACGACGGAGTTTTTCGACAGTCGAATTCGCGACATTTTCTTTCGTAAAACGTTAAAATCGCGATAGTTTGTCTCGTAAACTCTAAAAAAAAAATAAACGTTTTCGCGTTACGCACGCTTTAGTAGCCCACCGCGCGTTATTATTCGTACGCGAGCTGTGTGTTACATTAGCATAAAAAGTATATAAATCCGACGTCGTTCTTAACTTTGTATAATATTATGTTTGGTGCAGTAGGTACGTACACAATGTACGACGTGCGAAAAAAAAAACAGGAAAAAAAATTAATCCTTTATAGCGTAATACATTCTAAAACGTGTATGACGAACGTCTTGAAATCAACATAATATTATACCCGCGACGGTCCGGAGCTGTTGCTTTCTTCTTTTTTGGACGATCAAAATAACGAAAAAGATCGGAATCTATTTTTACTCTCTACACACCTTTCGCAAATGTTAGTTTTAGGGCGACGAGCGTGGGACAATATTCACTGTGTATGACTTGCACGACGTTTTCCATTAATTTTGTCTTACCGTCGACGATTTGTCGAGCAGCATTTTAAATCCTGCGGTACTTATGGCGCGATATTTAATATCCACTGTTTGTGTCTAACCCTGAAAACCCGAAAAAACGAAATCTCGACAATTTGAAATTTTCACGTTTGCAATGACGTTTTTCGCGGGCAGAAGAAGTGCTCCCCAATCGTTACGTCGAATACGCCGGGAATACGCCACGTACGAGTCGGGCTTTAAATTGCGCTTTATTTGAAGCGTTTTTTGACGATAATTTTCTGCCGAAAACGACGAATTCGTCAAATCGACATCGAAACTGGCTATAACGTCTCAAAAAATTATTCCTCGTCATTTCTCCAAACTCTTTTTCGTACTAAATTCATTTAATACGTTTTTTCGATAAAATCGAAAAAATGTATAGAACACAATTTCTTTTTTTTTACGTACAATACGAGTAATTCGCGATCGTTTTTTTTATTTTCATTATGGCTTGCTCAGAATCGTTATTTTCATATCAAACCGCAACTCAACTGATACCAATGACCCTCAGACACGCTCAGAGCGTAGTCGCTATACTGCTGCGTTTTTACCGTGGTCCCGATGTTTTTTTTCGTTTCAAAGCTTTTTCTACGGAATATTGTGAGTGGTGAAAAATCGTTTTCTGAAAAAAATTTACGCACCTACCTGTTTGCAGGAATCTGGTTAAAAAAAAAAAACAATAGTGGTTTTAATATGACGGTTAAACATAAAATGATCACCGCGAACAATAGTGTAAAACACGACATCGTAAATATTTAACCGTCAAACAGGTCAAACATTTTTCTTTCTTTATTTCGAAATTTTACGCACAAATAAAACAAAAAAACACAAATATCGGGTACGACGTACGTGTCGAACTACTACAAAAACAGAAAATCGAATTTAAAAAAAATACACCTTTCGATAGATCGGAACGAGTATACCTATGTAATCGGCGGATTCCTTTTGATAAAAATAACACCGCCCGAATCGTTCAAAACCGTATGCACGTTTTAAACCCAAAACGCGTTTCCATTTCGATTTACAAAACGATCAGTACGTATTATATTATTTAATATAATTTCCACATACTAATTTAATTATTAAATAATGTGGACTGTTTTGCGGAAACCCGTACTCGTGTCCGTTTTCTACCTCGTAGACAACACCACGTATCCGAGTCGTATCGAACGCGTGTTTCGAAGAACGATTGTGCCTATACGTCGTGCAGAAACGTCTGTAAAAAAAGGTAGGTAATTACTACGCGCACTTGTAATTATCGATGTTGTTTGCTGTTGCGGAACGAACGGTTCGCAATGAACACACGTATAGAACGATCGCGCATTCCACAATCGTAAATTAAAAGACGTAATCGATAAAAAAAAAAACATACGAGTATATAATGATAATTATTATTGTCTACGAGTTGAAATGGTGTACGAGAGTTTCGTTCTAGTTTTTAATGCGACGACGGTTCACGCGAATTCTTCTTCGACTGACGACGACGTAGCTGTTTCTTCGACAAACCTCGGAATATAAGATCACTGTATAGTGTTTATTTTGTACGTTCTATTCATTTAAATTGAACTACAATGTACGTTACGACGTTATAAATTATTCATAAGTATGCGAGAAGTACGACTGTTGCGTTTAATGCTGCCGCGACCGATTGATTCCATCGGTTTTTTACAACAAAATACGTAATAGTTATAACAAAGTTATGATTTACGTCACTGTATATTATGTTATACACGTCATCAGAGATATTATGCAGCTGCAATACGAGCGATGTATATGTCGGATAAAAACTCGAAAAGTGCGTAACGTTATACGAGTCTTATACGTACGATTTCTTTTATTTGGAAAAATTTTCATCATCAGTTCGAACCTCGTAACCCGAAACGTTCGCCGCGCCGCGACGTCGAGAGAGACGTTTAAAAAACACACACTTTTTCTGAGGTTCTGGACAGTCTCCTCTTCATGTCCTCTACATGTCTTCTTTAAATCATCAATTGTTACTTATTGTTTTATGTGTAAACAGATTGTAATATCTTTTTAATAAAAAAAAAAAAACACACGCGATTTCATGACGTGTCGTTACGTATTTTTTTTTTAACCGGACGAGCTAATTTTCGAGGAAAAAAATATCGCTCGTACGAAATTTTTACGGGAACTAGCGAGACGCTTTCGAGGAACATTGTGTAGTTCCCGATGCAAAGAATGATATTAAATGCGAAGAAGTTTTTTTTAAGCGCGCTCTACGTGAAAATCGAAATAATTGCGCGCGGGTCGAAACGAAAAAAAAATCCGATTTAACCGAGTAAAATTGACGTTATTATAAATAAAATTTATGTTACTTCAGTCGCCGTATATATTTACGCTTTCGGAGGAACAATCTTATTTTTTCAACCGTTTTTCGATAGTAAAAAAAAAAATATCTCAATTGACCCGGAAAACGGAATGACTGTAAAGACGTACGTTTTCTACGTTCAAAGACTCGTATCAAGTCGGGTAATCGAGTTCGCCGAGCGAATCGTTGTTGTCTTCGTAATGAGTCGTAGTATAATACGTGTAATTATTTATTAATTAAAACTCATGAATATTCCTGATCCTTCCTGCCGTCCATTTTTACGCCAAAAACAGTGCTGCAAAGTCGCCGGCGTTTGCTTCGTCGTGACACCCGATCTTGAACCACCGGAACACCACCGGCTATTTTGCAGACTGTACGATATTCGCTAATCGATTTATAACGACTCGCAGTGTACATAGATTTTTTGACTGAATCGTTTAAAAAAAATAAAACGTTGATACAAACGATAACGGTTTACAATGTATATATAGTTGCTTTGATCGTTATACCTGTGGCTTTGATTTATTTCTACATCGAAGTGACGGGAAATGACAAAACGGGGTTATCGCAGGCGGTCACATTGCATCGTATGTTATAGGTTTTTTGCGGACACGACGGATCCAAGTCGCAGTGATGAATACTAAAAATTCGGTACTTTTTAAATTTATATTCGATATTTAATGAAACAACGATTGTAGTATAACGAACGCTTATGATCGGTACAACGTGACGATTAGTATTCGTTAGAACTGTTCGTTTTTGCAGTTCACGACACCGCCTAAAAGGAAAAAGCCACTCGAATATTCAGCAGAGACACGACATAAACGGCACATCAGTGCGGGGTTTCGGCGGTTGTCGTGAAACGTGTGTGAAACGATTATTTCAGCTTTTTTTTTTGCGATTTCGATATCAGACGCGGATAAATTGTTCACAGGAGAATGCGGGATTTCATTGCAGTCGGTATTTTATTTTATACATTTTCTCTAAAACGCGTGCGCCTGTTTGATCCTCCTGCGTGATACCAAAATCGTTCGTATTTTTAATTTTTTTTTTTCAAAACTCAAAATACGTATCAACGCGTTGAAATAACGGCGTGGTCCCAGTAGTAGTGCACTATGTGTTCTATGGTTGCGATCGCGAGCTTGGTACCGACGTTTCCCGAAACGGAAAATCGGAGAAATACAGACTCGGAAGATCCGCGACAAGGATCCATCCATGACGAATCACAAATAACACAAAAGCCGAAAAAAAGATTACGAACGTCGGGGCGACTCTAGCAAAATAAAAAAAAACGACGTTATGGCGACATCTAACTTCTACTATACCGTGTACACTTTTCAATCCGTTGCCTCGGAAAACGCGGCGATTCTGTGCGAGCTCGGTCTTTCGAAATCCCGCGACGTCGTGTTGTACCCAATTTTTCTTTTTGTCCGACATACACATTTCTAGTTTTTGTTTACACCAAACGACGAAACGTTTTTCGGAATCTGCAAAAAAAAAAACACCGCGAAAAACTCATCGCCGAAACTCGAAGAAAAACGCGTCGAGGAGAACGACGCCGCCAATCGCGTATATTATCGTACGACGGCACCGGACAGCCGGACAGTCACACGCGTGTAAACGTTTGGATATATCCTTTTTTTAAATCCCCTTTTATTCTTCATACAATTTCTTGAATAAAAAAAAAAAGATTTTCGACCCTCGAAATGTGTGTCCAAAACAGTCGCAGGTAGTATATACCTGCGATGAGTGTACCCGTAGGTATAATTGTTGGACGCGGTTTGTTAACGCGTATTGTGAAGAAAAAAAAAACGGTAAAACGGCAAAACCCGACCCGACAATCGGCAACAATTATTATTTACACTGGCGTTTATCGCTGTCGCTGTCCGCAGTACGACGTATAACGTATTATATTAGTTTGCATTGGAGACAGTACCTGTCAACCGTGAGTAAGTACCTCCGAACAGAGAATGTCGTCAAAACACCTGCAGGACGGTTATTGGAGATGTCGAAGAAGGAAACGCGAAAAGACGATTCTGAGAGCGAGGTCTGCAGTAGGCACGGTAAAACGGATTTACCAAAAAAAATATCGGTTTCACACTGTGTATATATATCACCCGCCTGTAGTGCGAATTTTTTCAAAAAGCCATCGCTAAGGTCTTTATTTTTCTTCACGCGCGATTTTTGTTTGTTATTTTGATTGTTATCCCTTTCTCGCAAAGTACGATTTAAAATCTCTTTTTTGTCACGCAAAGATCGGATCGCGCTCCTTGTACGCGAAAAATTCAACACAAACTTGTCGCAGGAAAAATCGACAATTTTTTTCGGATTTACGCGTTGTATAACTCGATGAATAAGAAAAGTTGAAAAAAAAGAAAAAAGCAGCTGGAGCAAAGTACCGCCAGAGTGTCCATAGTTGATGAAAATCGGAGCGTTCCTTCGACCCGAAACAACAGTGTTGACATCGTAGTTGTGTTAGCGGTAAAGACTGCTCGAAAATAAAAAAAACCGTTTTTTAATTGATGATTTCGTGGTCGGTGGTTTTGTCTACTAAAATAACAACTGTTTCTCCGCACAAACAGAACGCATTCGTCGCCCAAATGTCGGGTGTTTGTCCACCAACCCCACTGTGTCGATATAAATGGGGCTCAAAACAATTTTTAAAGCGTCGAATAAAACATGTTACAACGGTAAACAAAAAAAAAAAAACAGTTCAGAATAAGAACTTAACAGGCGCGACTTTAAACGAATGCCTACGGAGGAGACATTAAGTACCTTTTGTTATGAAAAAAAAACACATACAATCCTAAAGAAGCGATTGGAGCTGAATTTCCACGTCGACGTAATTTACTAAGTATCGTAAAATAAAAATACAAACATTTTTGAATACGAATTCATCCGAAATTCGCGACATTTATGGCGGTGCGTAATGAATTTTTTTTAAAAAATCAAAAAACAGGCGTGACTTACGGATGTTTAAATTTTAAGAACAACATTGCCTCTTTTTGCAAATACGTGGCGGGTTGGACATTTTCTACCGCGATTCTTCGCGATGTGCTCGTTGTATCGTCTTATATCTTATATCATCGTTGTATCGTCTTACAACAAGATGAAAGACGATATTCTATCGGATACCGTGCATTTCTGATCGACTACAAACTCATAGGTACGAATGCGGAAATACAACACCTCTACAGTATTGAAATATACTTGAACAGGTGTTACCGTAATAACTGATTTGAAAAATTCATATTTTTCAATATTTTCGACAATCAACGCCCCGGTATCGTTGTTTTAAAGTCGTATTCGGTTGGTCAGAGACTAATTTCCTGTTTGTTTTTTTTTTCAATTAACTTCTGTCAAATACTTTATTTTGAAAAAGAGTTTGAAATCTTAACCATTATGAACGAACTATTCGAGTTGACACGTAAAATTACAGAAAGAATTGACAAGTTAAATTTCGACATAAAAAATAAGTTACGATTAGTCAACTAATCGTCTAAACTCGATTTTAATTTTTATGACGAGCCCGGCTTTGCGGACGCCAAGGCGAAACGCTTATTCCAGTCTCCGTTGGCGCAGTGGAGTTTATCGATCCGACCATTTTTTTAGTAATATTCTGAGCGTCCGCGAACGACGTTTTGTTTTTACAATTTTTTTTTTCTGTGATCACTTTTTCTAGTTGAAAGAATGCTCCGATTTCAACGTATGATACCTACCTTGCTCAAAAGATAGGCGAACGTGGTGGTACACTTTATTCGAAGCGTTTTTCGAAAATTTTTCATTGTTTTATGAGCGAAAAACGAAAAAATTTTGAAATTGCTCCGCCGTTCGACTGGAAATTCCGAATGAATTTTTGTATTTTGCGAAATCGTTGTTTCAAAAAAAAAACCTCTAGTTTTTACGTTCAAGCCTCGAAACTTTGATACGATCCAAACGGGATAGTTTTACACAATATGCGATTAAACATAATTTTCGAGGTTCACTCGATTTCGGTTTGTAGCCGATTTCACGTTGTTATATTTCGTCGTTAAACTCGTCATTCCCCCGTGCATCGCTTGGGCGGTTTGCGTTTGAATAAAAAACATAAAAAAAGGTTTTTTTAGGTTTAGACTAAGTAGCGTAAAGTGTTCGAATGCAAGCGAGCGAGTGCCAAACACGCGGTATTCCTGCTAAATTTGTAGTTTATATATACGGATGTACGGATATTTTTACGGATATTTTAATACGGATGTTTAAGTTGAATACAAAACGACGCGTTTTGATTGAAAATTATATTTTCAGTGAATCTAACCACTTGAAAAACGGGTCATTCCAGGGTATTATAAAATAAATAACAAAAAAAATCACTCGGCCAAACGCGTTATGGCTAAATTGCCCATACACATTGCAATTTTTAAAAATTCGCCCGCTTATGGGGTACAAATATCACTACGGGGAACGTGTTTTTTACACGCCGATTTACATTTTTTCGATCATCCGTAAACGTAGATCGGACCGAGCTCTTACAAAATACCAAAACACTGCGATAAAAGTTTGTTAAAAATACTGTAGACAACTGAGCTCGTATCTTCGTCGTAGAGGCCAATCTTCCAGCGGTGTCAAATAATTTACGCGTATTGAACCACGACTGTTTTCATTCCGTTTCGTTCGTACGCTAAAACGGATGCGTAGTTCGAAAACGGGACGCGTTGTACACGAAAAAACGCCACGGATCGCGAAAACCGCAGCGCATATGACCGACGACGACGGGGAAAAAAAAACGAATAAAAAACCTAAAAAAAAACGAAAACCGCGATAATTAGCGTACGGTCTTACGTATAATATAATACAGTGCAGCAACGGTGCAGCCGAACGGAACGTTTGTGATATATGTAGGGTACAATCGCGGTATTATAATAGTTATATATTGTACCCGGTATAATGACACTGACGTCCTCGCTTTCCGCCGTTAAGGTTCGTAGAACTCGGGGACGAACACAATTTTATGGAAGAAAATACGAATGGAATCGGAGCACGATGAATCGCTCTGGCCAGTCTGACGGAGTGCAGGGGACTGCGGATTCGGGTGGCTCGCTGTTTTTCGGAAATCTCGGTTCAAACGCGTAGAGTGTTTCGCATATAACGTCAGAAAGCGATCGTGCATTCGAAAAGAAAAAAAACGATTCTGCCAACCCATTTTTGTTGAAAATTCCAATACGGTAGAACGATTGTTTTCGATGTTACGGAGAAATAACAACGCGATGTTAAATGATTTAGGCCGAAATTAATTTGGAATATAAATAAAATCGACGTTGTGTTTGAGTTTCAAGTACAAAAAAAAGAAATTAACCCATTTACGAATGAAAAACCTCAGACACTAAAAACACGCCGAAATAGACTGACTGAAACTTTTTTTTTTGATGTTTAACAGTACGAATAGAAAAAAAAAACCGTACGCGATTTTAATGAAACGTCTAGTTGAAAAAATCTTAAAACCAATATCAAAAAGATCGAAAAATTGTGCGATTTTCAAAATACACAGTTAAGAGTGACTGATGTCGCGTTCAAGTCAAAAATCCATTTTTTTTATCAAACCGTTTATGAATGAAATAAATCTAAAAATGGCTCTATAAACGCCTTTAAATAAAAACATTTTCAACATTTTTTCTCAGTTGTACGGTACATTGTCGTTTGAAATTTCAAGACTCCTCGATGATTTTTTTTCGAAATACGCGCTATTGACGAAATGCCGTTTTTAGCGGTTTTTCACAAATTTTCGGTTTTTTTTTCCCGTCGCGGTAAAAACTGTCGAGAAAAAATCACCCGTCTAAAGTTCCATTTTGATCCGATACGTTAAAAGAAAAGGTACGTAGAAATCGGTGCACTGTTTCTGGTAGAAATTTTGTTAACAATTAAAAAAAAAAAATTTAAAAAAAATAAACGTCATTGTAAAACCACTAGCTTCGCTCGGAATCCAAAATAAATGGATAGTTCTCGTGGGTAGTTTTACGGAGTGGTAACCGGGCCATGTTAATTGTTCGCCATGATAATTAATGTCTCTCCTTAGTTTCACGACCTTAGTAACTTTTTCAAATTTGAGACCTCTTATTCAAGTACCATCAGAGTTCCTTTCATTAGACACTGACTTTGATAATCGGAACATTTATTTAGAGTTGTTCACAGAAAGTCAAAAAGAAAACATCCCGGTGAATTTTTCGAGAATTCCAAAGTTCAAAATTTAAAATCACCCAAACACGAATTATAACATTAACATTCTATACTCAGCCACAGTACTGTGGATGACGATTTTTCTCGAACCCGCACGTATAGGATTACTTCTGAATAACATTTTTAAAATAACGTGTTTCATATCAAACCGCGAAAATCTGACAAATTCGAAATGCTTCAAACTCGTGAAAAACCGCTCGAAAATCAGTTCGACGTGTTGAGATTTTCTGTATCAGGTCATAGCGATTTTACGAAATCTCTTCGAACGTCGAAAATCTCGTCAAATGAGCGTAGAGCGACAATTATCGCCGAAAAGTGATGAAAATCAAAAAAATTAAAACCTTCGTCAAACCGTTTCGCTCCTCGTTACGATGAAATTCTAAAAAAAAACACACACACACTTGCTGTGGAATAATATATCAATATAGAATTTACAATTGTTTTTTTCGTGACGGAATTTCGGGGGGAAAAAAAAATCACCCACGGACAGGTGAACGAACGTTGAATACCTAAGCGCGCACGAAAACGGAAAGTAAAATAAAACGAACGCTGTGTTATCGCAGAGCTGGTAATCGAAAAAAAACGATAAATTATACACGCGACCATGAAAGTTTTAACCGTCGGAAACGTTTTGGGATAAAAAATGGTTGACGTTCGAAACGACGAGATTAGGCACTTAGCGTCCACTTTCAAATCTACAATAATATAACGGTTATAAATTTATCAAAAAAAAAAAAAAACGACGAGGAAAAACGTACGTTGATGAAAAATACTTAAAGTTCCCGAACAAAACGGACTTCCGCGAAGGTCCCCCAGTGTTTCGTACCCGCGTTTATTTTTTTCGGTTCTCGTTACAACCATGTTTTCGCGAGGTCGCTGTTGAAAATTTGTTTTTTCAAAGAAACGAACAACAATTGAAATCGATATGACGGTATTCGATCGATTTTCAACGGTCATCATTCAACTATGAAAACTTAATTATTCGTCTAGTAAAAAAACGTTTATAGTATTTTTTTTTTACGACGTTTTTCATTCAAGTGTTGTCGAATAATAACGATCGAGTGCTCCCAAATGCGTGACGTTTCTTGCAAAAATCACGAGTTTATAGTACCGTTTTCGGAAATTTGAATAAAACAAACTCGCAGTGTTTTATCGGAAAAACGACAAAGATCCTTTTTAAAATAGGTCTGTGTGTAATAAATAACCGCTCATCGATCTCTGATGGTCCGGAAACGTTTGACCAGAACAACATAACCCGTGGGTACACCGGAAGAAAAAAAAAATACCAAAAAACGAGGTCATATTATTGTGACGAGACGCTTTGTTCTGTTTTGTCGCAATAAATATAATAAACTATTGTAACCACGGTATTTCTCATAAGCACGATGCTAACACCTGCAGATTATCAATAATTTTTTTTTTTCGCTCCGTTGGGAAAGAATAAACTTAAAGTGTACGATTCATTTCATTTCTTTAAGTAATTTTAAGTGTCAAAAATTGAAATTCGTCTACATAGTATGATTCATTAGAATCCGACGACGGAAAAGTTAAAAATTTGTTTGTATCTAATCAATTGAGTCGTACAAACTTTTACAAACAGATTTATTCAAAATGTGAGACGGTCAGCCAAGACAAAAGTTGAACTCTTTTCATATTGACTCGAGCGTATTTTATTTGATTGCGGACTGAAAGAAAAATTATGTTTTGATGTGCAGTTTTTAGTACCGTGCGATTTTGTTTTGTCCCATGTACGCTACACTGTACGGAAATAAAATCCAAACGAACGTAATCGAAACGAATTAAAAATAAATATCATCTTGAGTCGAAATAATAAGTTGAATTAAATTACGACCTGCAAATGACTTAAAAAGTTAATATTTACTTGAAATTTTAACGTGTTATAACGCTCATGTTGACTAAACCGTTGAAAAAAATGAGTCACGATATTATTAACTGCACACTGTCATTATAATATAATCGTTAATAAGCTACACTGACATTGTATCATATGGCAGTTATCGGATCAATATTTCAAACGTAGTGTCTCGATTTTTTTTTTTCGTAGAATTAGGTAAAAAGTTGTCAAAATATTATGTATTTACTGTTTTCCTAATGTATTTGTTCGGGAGAGAGATTTATGGTTTGATCATCATTTTTTTTCCCGTAGATTTTATACGGTTGTGAAATTCATAATTTTCTATCGTCGCGTCGTTATACCATGATATACCTACAACACATCGTATATTGATGTTAATTCTAAACAGAAGTGAAAAGAAAACGCGTTCAATATTGAAAAGTTCCACTGCTAGATCCGTTTAGTACTTGACTTTTTTTTTTGTAAAATAATCGTACGTACGAGTCAGAAAATTATGTGCATTAAGAAAACCCAATGAAAAATCTAGTTACTTTTTGATTCGTACAAATAAAATACCGTAAACATTCGCGTATTTATCAGTCATTAACAGTACGTTCATATTTACGATTTTAAGCTTTTAAAATACCGAACTTCTTGACTACAGTAAAAGTTACGTAGTTTCTACGGCAGAAAGATGCGCTTTCTGTTCGAATCGCTATCCGAGTGTAGGTCGATTTTGAAGAAAAAAAATTAATCACGTTTTAGAATATTATAAGACCATTAAACATTAAGAGAACTTGTATTGTCATCGTTCAAACGGGAAACTACGTACGCCCACTCGTCATTTCGAGGGGAGTGCGGGGTGGGACCATATTTTTTTTTCTATACCTTAATATTGGCTACTATACTGTAAGAAATCAAAGTGAATTATTCGTGGTTTCTTGACGGACAGAAACTTCGGCGAGGGCGTATAATTTTTGAGCAAAAAATATCGGAGAATAGAACGATATTTATGGAAAAAAAAAAAAATGAAAAGATACTGATGGATCCGGAGGACTTGACCGCACGGTTTCGCGTTTTTTTCTTTTCGAAAATCATCGGCACCCCATCGGGACACGACGTACACGAAACCGGTGAACGCGGCGGAATAAGTACGACCGTATTCGTCCGTATTGTCGCCCACGAACGAAATGTTCTCGAAAGATTTTAAAGCGAGTGTTTCGTAATCGTGTGTAATATATCACATTACCGTGCGTAAAATGGTACAAAAAAATTAAAATAAAAACGCTCGTATAATATATAACCCGCGTACGTTTTACGGTCAATAAAAACGTACAACAATAACGTCCTCGCAACGCGGAGTTTGGGTGTACAAGAATTTTTTTTTTCTCTCTGTTCCACCCCACCTGCACGTGTGATTTTACTTTCTTTCGATTTTTTTTCCGTCACTTTTTTCGTGGACAGCGCAACGCAATAAAACACGTCTCGAACCGCGGCCGTTGTACGAGAGTGAAAAAAAAATTAGAGTTTTACCCTCGTGTTGAATTTTTTCTCTTCGCATTTTTTTCTTCTTCCGACAAACCGTCGAATTACGAGCGTGTAGTAAACGCATAATATATATTTATTTACAATGACAGCGTGACCGTACAAACGAACGTTTTCCATCGTCAAAATATTCTTCTCTGGTTAGGTCGATCGTGAGAGCGTCTCCTGAATGCGCCGACGGGACTGCATGACGACGTCCACTGCAACAACAACATATCGCTGCAGAGTGGCGGCAAATTTAAAATATAACTTTGGTCGTTTTACGAACTAAATCGCTTATTCGAATCGGCACAAGATCACATCTTCGATGACGAATTGTACGTTTTTTTACGTTTTGTTTGTTTTCAAAACGCGTTTTTTATAGTCATATTTGAATATTTGATAAAATCAACGGACAGTGCGCAAAAGCCGTGTCGGATCACGACGTGGAATGGCGCAAACGGGGGTTGTGGTACTAGGATATTCTTCGATGTATATTTGGACGTTTTATTCGCGTGTATTTGTGTATTTTCGCAATTAACTCTGCGTTCGAGACGAGTGTTACATCATTTTAGCGCTTTCGATTTGATTTCTTTGTTGAAATCTACTTCTCTTGTTTTTTCCCGTGTATTTTTCCTTCGCGATTTTCTTCTTACAAACACTTTTTTTTAAGAGTTTTTGAAAAAAAAATCTCTATCACAAGCCGACCGACTGTCAAAGTCAACGCGTGATAAGAAATCAACTCATTACACGAGTCAAAAGTCGAAAATCAACTCGATTGAAATGAACTTGACGAGTTCGGTACTTTGTGCGTAGGTAAACCGCGTATCAGAAAACTTGGAAAACGCGGGGTACTGGTTGTATAGGTATTACTCCGTGTGGCACTCGCATTGTCCCGACGATAATGACGATTATCCGTTTCCGGCTTCGACGACGGAAGTCGCACAGAAATTTGAAACATTAGTATTGTGGGCGAACAACAATGAGATGCGAATAATACGATTTGCATTAGAATACACCATTAGTTCAGATCAAACGCGATCGAAACGTAAAATTCTGAGCGGAGCTAGCTAGATAGCTGGTGGTTTTACGAGGACGTTTAATTTTTTTTATATACTCTTAACGAAATTTCTACCGGAAAGAGTGCACCGATGTCCGCGTACCTTTTCTTTTTTAGCGAATCCGAACGAGACGGCGGAGAGGTCATTTTTCTCAACAGTTTTCTCGACGCGCGCCCTTCATTAATACGTTGCATACTAAAGGCGATAGTTGTTTTCAAACCGTTTGAATCGAGTTGATTTGTATTTTTTTTTTCATACAGCCGAACAAAAAGTAAAAACACGCAGTTTTATAAACACAATAGTGTGTTGATTTCTCATTTTGTTCGACAAAATCCTACTGCGTCGACGTTTATTTCGGATATACGAGGTGGTACCTACCTATCGGCTCGACAAATATTTTCGGGCTATTTACCGGAGAGATTTACGGCCGCTTTTTTGAGCTGCGGCGACGCACTCTGATTCGACGACAACTAATTGTCAATGTTCAACTGTTGGTTTCATTGTGTGTCGTTGTAAAATCTATCCGTAAATGATCGTTAGCAAATATAGCTGGTTTCTTTCTATATACATACACGGAACGTGTCGACGGGATTTTGAAAATCGTTTTTTCATAACTATACCTAATAGTACCTTGGCACCACTAAAAATTAACGTCCAATGGTACAGATAAGCGTGTCGTGGTAGCGTGCATCAACAACAGTTTGTTGTTAGAAAAAACATTTGCAACTGTTTTACACTCGAAGACATCGAATCGATACTTTGTGGCGAAAACCAAAAAAAAACCGCGGCCTGTTGTGTTATACTTGGGCGAATAAAGTTTTTAACACTGCTAAACTTGTTTACGAGAAAACAAATCGGTTCACCGCGGGGTCCCCGACGAGAACAATCGTTGTTTCGTTTCATGGAAATTTCGATAGATTTAAGTGTGTCCGAAAACGCCACCCGGTTGGCGGTGACACGGCCCGGACTGATTTTTCACAAACTCGCGCGCGTCTCGTGGCGTCCCCGTGATTTATCGGTCGTAAAAATTTTCGTAAAATTTCCACCGTAAACCAAACCATTACAATAAACCACGGCGTGTCCGCCACGGGCTGTTGTGTGCGGCCGGCCACACGTATAATAATAACGTATCGAAAGGGAAAAAAAAAAAATTGTTTTCTCCTTTTCTCTTTCGCCGCGGCACTAAAAACGTTACCTACATTTTTATGACCGGGCACAGACAAAAAAAATGGAAAATCGTTTTATCCGACGAAAAATGCGGCGGTCGACAAAAACGCGGCGACGGCCGTAAAACTGCGCACTAAAACCGAAAACGTTCGAATGCGTTGCGTACAATACGACGGTGTCTTCCGGCATCCCCCCGGGTGCAGCCGGTCGGAGTGCGCGGGCACGTCGTTCGTCCGCGACAAATAACGTAAAAAATTTGTAACGTATGTAGAAAAACGAACGAAAAAGATTTTCGAATCCGTCGTACTCGCGTCATACCACCGATTTGGTCGCCGCCGCAACGACGATTTTTTCTTTTTAGATTCCCCGAATGTAGAACAGCGTTCGTTATTTATAACATTCTCTACGACACCGTCGACGTGCCGGAAGAGGAAACAACACGGTGCACCCGGGTGTTTCGTACACAGGGTCGAGACGGTACCCTAGGGAGGAGGACGTGATTTTTCGCATTTCCTTCGAGACCACAGCGCGGAAAAACCGCTGAAAACGGCGTTCCGTGTCGACGACCAGAAGTTTTTAGCGCAATAATAGATTTTCGTACTGTTCGAATGGTTCGATTCGGGAGGACACTCCTCTTTGTAGCCGATTTCAGATTTTAAGGGTTTTTTTCGTTCGTTAAAAGACCGGTCGATCTGCCCGGCGCCACGTTTCGTTCCAATCTTCGGTAAAATGGCCCGTATTGGCTTATCTGAAGCCGCGCAATAACAGTAAAAAAAAACTCAACGGTTTTGGCGGCTGAAAAAATTGGACAAAACGCTTTTGAACCCCTTTTCGAAGGTCCGGCCGGTTTGTTTTTTTTCCAAGGTGCCACACATAAATACCACCGGTCGAAATTATTATTGATTCCGCGTGTCGTTTTGGCTCGGAGACGATTTCGGACGGTACAGGGCTGTTTCGTATACGTGGCTGTGGGGACCACGACGACGACGACATTGACGAAATACTTTTCACAAAAAAACGGCGCGGTCGAAAAATCAGAAACTATACATCGATTTTAGATTCCGAGCGCATATCGTTTTTACAATCACGCGTTGTCGGATTCTGAGCGCGAGGAAGCTATATAGTGGTTTTACAAGCGTGTTTGTTTATTATACCGTTGACAAAGTGATCTCTATATTCGGTGATATTCGCACCTTTCCGTTTAGCGAATCGAGACGGTTTCTTTTCTCGTTCAGATCGAATGACCAAAATCGCGTTGCCGTCGACCAGTCCCGGTTGCGTAAAACGTCAGAACGCGATCTTACTCTCCGTTTCGCAGACGCGTCTCGAGTTTGTGCGTGGGTGTCGTCGGGAGCATTTCCAGCGAAATCGTTTTCGAATCGTTAAATGTACGGTTCGTTATTACGCGGTAATGTCGCTCCCGAGATCCTCTGCGACGAAATATCGTATATATTGTTTTCACGGGGGGCTTCTTCCGACGTGCGCACACGTTTTATACTATATACACATTGCTCTGACAGTAAGTAAGTAATCCAGGTACGCGTTTACGTAACATCCGAGAAACGCTCGAAACGTTTTTTTCTGTCCAAGGCTAATAACACATACGGATACTACGGTATGCCGTTGTCGCGCCCGAAGACGCTTTCACCGGCCGTCGTATTACATATATGTATTATAACGTCAAGGCCGGGCGTTAAAACGTTGACACCGAAAATCACATCCCATCGTCGTGTTTTTAAAACGGTTTCGCGTATTTACTTCTACTCGGAACAGCCAACGCGCACGTCTTCTATGTGTGTGTTTGCGGATCATTCGTACCACGTCCGGTGTTCGTCGTCGGCGGTGTGTTCCTGCACGATTCTTCCCGACGATCTTTCCTTCTGCGGCTCTTTTTGCGTGGCCCATTCTATCCACGCGGCTACATTTTCCGTACGAATTTCGCGAGTCCTCGTATCCGTAAACCAAATATCTTTCTGTGGCACTCGATCGATCCGGCGTAGTCCAACACTGCAGGTCTATATCGTGCACAAAGTCTCACCTACTATTCTCTCGATAACTGCAACTCGGGCACTACTCGAGTAGTTGTTCTAGTAGACTGTAACGGGGTTCTCGCTGGCTGCTCGTTTGTTTCTTCGTTAGTGTTCCTGGTGTTCGTCTCTCTAAACAGTAAAACGCTTTTCCGGAAAGAGTCTACGCGTAGGTTTAGTTGCTGCCGAGATACGCATATTCGTTTTCCCCTGGTCCACGACCTTTTTCTGCTTCTAAAAGTTTCTCCGTGGTCCCCAGCACCTCGTCTCCCGCAAGGATGGTTTCACCTGCTTCCGTTTTACGAATTTCGTTGGCTGTTCTCGCTACCCACTCAAGAGCAATGTCGGACAACGCGTGGTCGGTCTCCTTGGCGAAATTCTCCTTTGAGCCGACTTAATACACCAGTTCTCGTCGGAAGTTAAGCAACGTCGGGCGTAGTTGGTGCTTGGAACAACATCGTTGGCGCAGTGGTGGCGCCGGGGAAGTAATAGGACTAACTCGTTCCCACCCCCGACGCCGCCGAGATACAAAAAAAGATTTGGAACTTTTTAGAAAATTCTTGCCGATACGATTCTGTTGACTAGTATACGTCTAAATCGAATACTTCTGAAGAATACCCGAGAAACTTTCCATAACTATGTACGCTCTGTAGTTATAATACCGCGTCGACCGTTAAACGTATATATTTTTTTTAAATCTTAATTCGTTATTTAGTCAGTTGCTACGGTTTAAAAGTCAAAATTTTGCATTATTTTCAAGTCGTTTCCCACTAGGTCGAGTCTCGCAACTTTTAAACGATGTACATTCTATACACACAGGTGTGATAAACCGCCGTTGGCCGATTTTCAAAATTGAATTTCCGTTTGATATTTGATTTATTTCCTAGTTTGAATCAGACTAAACGTAATGTAAGCGTACAGTAAAAAAGGATAATGACTTTTTATCGCGTGATTTTTTAAGCCAAACTATGCGACTATAGTTGTAAGTACTATAAAAATCTAGGTGGACGTTGATTTTTGTAGTAAGACTGTTGAGAAAATCGAATTAGTCGTTTCGGCGATCGCGATTGTTCGAATTAATTAAAACGTATACATCGATGGGAAAACTATAATACGAAATGCGTATAACATCCCATCCATTGTTGGGTAAATTTAAAGATGGCTATTGTGACTTAACGTTGTCGAACGGAAATTCACTCGTGTTAAATAAAAAAAAATAACCTCCGCGTTTTGTCACAGTGTTCTATTAGTAGCCAACACCGTTTTTATAAATTTGTTGATACTTATATCGTTTCCAAAACAGTATTAAGATCGCGCGAACAATTTTCATAAACTTAACGTAATAATATGTATTCCACATTACTACGATACTGGTTTTTCGAAAATCGCTTTGTCGGCCGTTCCATTTTTATAACATAATAAGTACTGTTTGAAACAAAAACTCGATCGGACGAAAACAATCCGCGGCTGTTATGCGGCTAAACGTGTACACCAGATGTTTTTACTTTTTCGCCCCTAAACCGTTTGAAAAACAAACTCGTTTAAACCGCGCGTTGTCGATATCGGAGATTCTACGTGGATTTATTTGAAAACTCACGCGCGTCTATGACATCCAAACGAACTCAGCGTCACGCGAAAAATCCGAGTAGTCTCGGTCACGTCCGGGCTGGGTAAAGTTAATTTTTTTCAAACTAAAAGTGTACTAAAAAAAAATACTCGACAATCAAGATGATTAAAATTCGCGTTTTCGCGTACGACACGTTTTGCAGTTTGAAAACTTTCAAAAAAATAGTAAACGAATGTAATCGACTTTTTAACTACCCTTGCGCGTTACAAAATCTCGCTGCGCGCATAACAACGCCGTCCGAACGTTCTCAGCGTGGGCCACCGCCGGCCGAAGTGACAACAAAGAGAAAAAAATCGTCGTAAAAAAAAGAAGAAAAAATACAACAAAACGCGTAGAGCAAAAAAAAAAAACGTATTCTTTTTCGCGTTTAAATTATTATTATTATTTTTTTTTGGGCGCCGCGCTTGCACCGGAAACGTACCGCGTACATAATAACACTCGTCGCGCAGTGAGAGCGATGGCGGACACGTGCAAAAAAAAATACCCAAAAAAATAATGCTCTCGGCCGTCCGTCACCGCGCCGCCGCGTGTTAGGGCGGGTGCAACAGGTTGTTGAAAAAATCCGAAAAAATCAAAAAAAAACAAACAACGACGTATCTTTTTTTTTTTTGTCCGCCCGCGTGAGTAACGCGACACCGGGCGACAGTGAGTGCGGTTCGGAGGAGACTGTTTATCGGCTGTTTAGAATAATAATGGGAAGAAAAAAAATGAGGGAAAAAAAAGCCTGACAATACGGACCGAGGTGTGGAAAAAAACTAAAAAAAGAGAGAAAAAAAACGAGAGGTCCAACGTGGGGGGATGTTTTTTTTTTTTCCTCCAATTTATCGTTGCAGTATTTTTCTCGGGCACCACGACCGGGAAGTAATGAGTAATAATATTTGCGGAGGATTCCGACGAGAATGAGAGTGGAAAAAAAAAGAAAAAACGTCGGACGCCGCCGCCGGTGGAACAACACCTGCTTGTTGTTAATATATTTCCGCGAATCGATCGCCGAAAAAGGCTGGTATTGTTATTATTATTATTATTATTGTTATTATGCCACAGGCAGGAAGAAGCCTGACACTGTGCGATACGTGTGCGCCTGTAGCAAAGGTTTTAAAAAAAATTTCGAGTTAAAAAAATGGGTCGTTGAAAATTCCGAGACGGTGGATCACGGAGAGACAACGCGACTCGAATCCGATTGTGCGTCGTTAAACATCGGTCGGGTCAGGAGCGAAAATTGTGCGATTTTCATCATTTTTCTTGTATAGTTAGCACGTGTGCGGCTGACGTTCGAATTTCTTGTTTAAAACCCACGCAGTCGACCCATTTACGAACGAAAAACCTCTAAAGACGGATATAAAACAGCCTGAAATCGAACCCTTTTCCTCGGTTTTTCCTCGGTCGTGTAGCGCACATTACTGCGTAAAATTTCACCCCGATGTTCATTTACCAAAAATCACGGGGAAGTTTTTCGGTGGCTTTTCCCGTCGGCGTTAAAAAACCGTTGAGAAAAACGAAGCACCGTCATCTCGAACCGATTCGCTAAAATAAAAGGTACGAGGAAAACGGCGCACTGTGCAGAAATTTTGTTTACAGTGTAAAAAAAAATAAAGATTTTGTTCGGTCAAGTCGAATTGTGAACATTTGAACTCGCAGTAAACCGATTTTTACAGATCGTTATGAAACGCGGAACGTTTCTCACGGCGAACCGACTATAAAGCCACCGCGGTGATGCGACGACGACGACGACGATACGATATGTTTAACGACGGAGAGACGGAAAATTTGGCGATCACCATCTCGAACGTTCGATTGACCGTGGCTATTTTTTAGGGAAACTGGTTTCATCTTCAAACGTTACGTAAATTCGAGTTAATTAGTATAACTCGTAGCGCGACGTGTGTGTTTTCTACATTATTACAGTGGACGAGTATGATCGCGACAATTCTGCAACGTACGTGTGGGTGACGTGTAAGCACGCTGAGTACGCTAAAACGCAGCCACGTTCAGAATCTAAAACCGAGACTTTTCGGCATAGGCGCAATTTGAGTTTTTCAACAAGGGGGGCTGAACTATTTCTAGCAATGCATTTTATTAAGTATATATTTTGAGCTCTCGATTCTCAAGGGGGGGCTTCATTCGAGTCAGGGTGGGCTTAGCCCCCCCTAGCCCCCCCAAAATTGCGCCTATGCTTTTCGGTCACCGTCATCAGTGGGTAGGGGGTTATGGGAATGCGCGATTTGACGTTTCGTACACACGAATCGTGTGCGATATTAACCTGTTTCTGTTTTTATTTTGAAAATCGAAAAATTTGCGGTTTATCACGCACAATCTAAAGTGGAAAATATGCGTGTTATTTTATATCTAAAAGGTATTACACAATATTGTTTGTATAGAGAACGAAGAATGAATGAGCAAAAAAAAAAAAGACCTGGAAAAAATTACAACAAAAGCTTCCGCGAATGATTTAAAATGAATATATATATAAAAATCATGGTTTTACAATTAGCCCAAAAATAATTGTGAAAATGATTTCACGTCTAACAATCGAATTTTTTTTGGTTTTTCGATGTGAAAAGAGGCCATCTGCCTACCCCCAAGAGAGTTGACTATAAAAGACAAAAAATTATGGGTTTTTGAAATTCGTTGTAAACGTACGCTTGTTGTGTCATAGTTTCAAAGGTGTTTTTGTCGAAAATTACATTTTTTATCGAACGAAAACCACAAAAAAAAAACGGAAGATTTCGAAACTTTTAAAGTTCTATCTACTCGGCTTTTCAAAACCGCTTGAAAACTCGAACCTGTATGTTTCAATGTTGTGTAAGAGCTAGTTGTCGTCCGTTATTTCGAAAGCGATGGCCGAAAAACTAAATCGGTCGTGTCGAAAAAAACACGTTTGCCGTAACGGTCTCGGTCAAATTTTCGGTGGAATTTGAAAATTTTTCAAAATTTAACACCGCTCGGAGTACGATTAGAGGCCTTTCACTAGAGATGTTGAACGAAATTTGAAATCTGAGCGCTCGTTTACGCCCCGAAAAGTGTTCCACAGAGAAAAACAGTCTTCGATACGGGAATCTAAAAGATTCTCACTACACGGTTCGTTGGAAAAGACACAACGCGTTTTAAAGTGTTTGTTTTATTCTGGCGTACGTTCAAGTGCAATACCCTCCGGCGAACGGCGTTTATATACCTATATGTAAATATTTTGTTTTTTCTTCTTCCGAAACGCGTGCAGCATAAACGACACGCAAAACAAACGAAAATAACAACAGTCGGACCGGAAACAATCGCAAACGACCGTCGCACTATATTATGTACACTCAGTATTGACGAAAAAAACTGAAAAAAAAACCCGTTATTGTAACCTGTGCAGTTGGCCCGAGAAACAAATAAATCCGAATAAGACGAACGGAATTCGAGAAAGAATTCAGTGTGGGTCGCGTGGGTAGTTTGAGTAGAAGTATTGGTTGAAACGCATTGTTTTTATCCGATGATGAATCGTCGCCTTCGAAGATGCGGTTCCGAGCGAGCTCGGTTTTCCAGAAGGTCTATGGTAAAAACCAAACTTAACGGTAAAAATGGTCCGAAAATTACGAAAAACGCGTCTGCGTGTAAATAATAATCGTAATTTAAATAACGTGTGGAAATTTCAAACCGAATCGGTTGGTATCGACTGCACGAAAATGGGTAAAAAATAGCCCAAGATTGAGTAAAACTGTTTGAAAATTTTTTTTGTAGTTCTACTGTACAGGGATACATTTTTGTTAAAAACTTCAACACAATAGAATGATCGTTTTCAAAACTACGGAGAGAAATAACCATACTCGATTTTAATCAAATCTAATATGTCGTTAAAAATCCAAAAGACCAGTAGATCAAAAAATTGTACGATTTTCGGTGTAACGATGTGAGTAACGTTTTACAAAGTACAGCGTTTGTTTGTGTTTTTTTTTTTTTTTTCAAACACTCATTTGATAATGTAAAATACAATTTTTCGATTTTACCAGCCATACAGCATTTTATTTCTACCGCGAGATAAGGGTCGTTATATTTTTTCCGATTTTCGTTCTGAAAAGCGTTCTTAAGAAAATGCGCGTAATAGACCTTTGCAGGTACCTAGCTCTAATTTAAATAGCATATAAATGCATCCGATGCCAAAACATATTGTTTTTAAAAACAACGCAGTCTCGTATTTCCGTGATCGTGACATATCTGGAAGTTTGTAAAGACTATATTATAATGAGTGAAAGACAAGGACCTATGTTTTTACAGGTATGATTTTTCAAACGAAAACGCTTAATCCGTTAAAACCGACCGAGTATCGTCACAGAAGACTGGGTTCGGAACGATTTCGAGAATTATTATAATCCTCGTTAATTTATGAAACGGCCGAGACCATAACGTTAGCGCGATAAGATCCAGAGTGACCTTAAGGTCGATTTTTTACTGTTATTAAGTAATTGCGAACTGCAGTTAGGTACACACCTGTGTACGATGTACGCTCTAAAAGTATACGAAACATTTTTAGACCATTTTTTTCATACTTACCGTTTCAGATTACTGTTCTTATGCACACTTCTTTCGCAGTTCTGGTTAGTTCGGTCTAGACCGGTCAACGTCAAACCTGAACACCGGGCTTCGGTATCCCGGTCGCATCCAAATCCGTTACTTCGATTTACCTACCAGTAGATGTATATCTGCTCTCCATAGCGGCCGGTTCAGCCGGGGTAACAAAATTAACGGGTTTCTTCTTCTTATTTTTTTGTCGTTAAATCCACTAACGAGGCACACGGCGGTAGATCCAGTCGAATCTCGATCGGTTTAGTTTACGATCAACTTAATAGTACAACAGCCTCGGGTCCTGCGAATATTCGTGGGGGAGAGTGTATGTACAACGTTCTGTGCGAGAAAGAAGGACTTCCACACCCCGTAAATGGCTTTTCGATTTTTCGATGTACGGGCTAGAAAGTTGTTTTCTCGAAATTAAATTAACGTGACCCTTTTCGCACAAATCACGATTGGATCGCGATCACGAGTATAATAATGTCCGTTACCGGTAAGCGATGATTATGATGTTCTCCGTGAACGAAGAACGCAAAAGAGTAACAGAAACCGAACGACAAAACTATTGTAAAAATATCGCCACAAAAACAACACGCCATTTTGGCTTTTATCTGCGATTCAATAAAATATATCATAAACGACGTAACGTTATATGTTTGTCTCGTGTTCCGAAATATTTTTTTTTAACGTTATTAAAACGACAATCGTTTGCCGGGTGAAAAATACGTTTCCCATCGTTTTTTTCCCTTGAACAAAAACAATATTTACTCGACCGTCCGCGTTCCCCGAACGACCGACACGACGGACGGCTGCAGCGTCTTCCTGCTTTAAAGCATCCGGATCGGTTGCGACGTTTAAAAAAATCGACGAATGATGGGTGGTACTCGGGAGAAAGAGATGAAACGACGTTGTTTTCCGGTATACGGAGCGAGGACCGGCAACGCGGAAACGCAAACGTTGCAACACAGGTAAAATGTCAAATATTATTGTTATGACGAAATAAAATGTACAATGAAAAAGTAACGCGGTAAACGCTCTGGGTGGGTTTCGAAGTTGCGGTTTATACGTATTACATTTTACATCCGAGGGCGACGATGAATCGTTGCGAAAAAACGATTCCGAGCGAGCTATATCCTGGGTGTAAACGAAAACGATCCGGAAAATCACTCATTGTACAATATATATATTTTTTTTTACGTATGAATCTTTTTACTACAACGCACAGCAAAAATGTTTTCCGATTTTCTACAACTTATTAAATTAATTTAGTGTGTACATAAAACGATTACGAGAGCGACGGAGAATAAATTTTCGAAAGGTTGGTAATAAATATTATAGCCGTTCTGACGCCGGATTTGACGGTTTCGCCGTTTTTACTCAGAAAACAATCAAAATATCAAAAAAATACTTTAAACAAAACACAATAGCCGAAATCCCAACTTTTTTGTGATGATTGCAGAAGCGTCCTTTCTACCCGAAAACGTCATTAAAAACCAGAAAATTTCAATATTTTCGCCGTAAAATTTTCGATTTTTTTTTTGGTTTTTGGGGTAAAACTCGAAAAGTGAACAAAATTTGGAAAAAATACTACTTCAACCAAAGTGCCACCGGAGTCCATTGAGAAACCTTTTAGCTACCGACTCTGATTATCGGAGCATTCCTATTTTTTTGTACGAAAAGTTGTTGACGGAAAATAGGAAAAAAAAACTTTACTGTAAAATGAAACGCATTCTCCCCCCGGTGTGTACGAAATTAGAAGAAAATTCGGAAAAATTGCTGGTTAAACATTCTATGAATATTGGTTACAACTCGGGAACTAACAGCTCGGAAACCGATATTCGGACGTTTCGTTAACACGGCTCGAGTTCGCGGTACAAATAAGCGACGTTGTGTTTTTATCGAGACGATTTTTTTTTTATCATTCATCAATTATCTATAAAGATAAAATTTTAAATAATCATCTAAAATGTTGCCCGAGACCATTATAATGTTGTTCGGGTCATCTCGGTTAATCCGTTTTTGGATCAATTGAAAAACGTTAATTTATTTTTTTTTTATGTCAGTATTTTTTTTGAATCCGACGATGTCAATTTTCGTTCTCTATCGTGCTGGGCAAATACAATCTTATGGTGGTAGTATACAGTATTTTACAGGTTTTTTAACAGATATTTTTGTTTGATTTTTTTTTTCCGGTTCCTTCGACACCCGTCTGGTAGTTTGATGTCCCTTCCAAAGTTAAAAAAAAAAATATACACCCGTCTCACTAATCTTTGGGTGTAAATTAAAATTGGCGTAAGATTATTAATATAATCTAAACATTTACATACCTGCTAAACCTGCACCGCGGTCGCAGAAAGTACGGTCGTTTTGAATTTATACAGTTTCCTCTCACATTAAGAACGGGTCAAAACTACATCGACGATTTTTTTATTAAAAAAGTTGAGTGCAAAGTTGTTTTCGAAAAAAAAAAAAAAACGTCCGTTTTTATCCAGACAACACGGCGATTTCCAGACGAATTTTCAATCTACAGTCATCTCTGGATAGTAATTTCAGCTTTTATCCGGACGGTTTGTAAATATTATCGCGCCGAAAACGAGTTGTCGCGGTATTTTTCGTAATGTATTCAACGGGTTTACTGAAAAATAGGTAGGTGTGTACACACGTAAAGACAATGTTTAACGCGTATTACACTAAACCGTATCGAAACGATCGTTGTTTTCCGGTTAGTTTTATTTTCAAAAATTTTTGATTTTTTCTCGCGAAACTCGATAGCAACGTCACGGCGGAGAACGGAAAAGGACGTCCGGGGCGCGGAGAGCCAACGAACAATCGCGAAAAAAAATCGAAAGTGAGGGATAATTCACGATTTTTTTTTTTAGCACAATAAAACGCACGTTTTTGTAGAGGCGGGATGGTGTTTTTTTTTTTTTCGTTTTTTCGCAAAATTCTATAGAAAACGAAATCAATGGAAGGCGTGCGCACCACACGCATCTTCGGATCCGCGTGTTCGATTTCACCGAAAACGCCATATGTTCCCGCGCGCGGCGTCTCGTACTAATAACGCGGGATTTTACGACGAAATAAAGGAAATAAACGTACGTTTTATTATTTTTTAGAGATGGCTGGTATTATTATAAACGTACAAGATCTCGGCCAGATGCGACGCGATATTAAAACGTATAACAAAACGAAATATTCCGGCGATGGCCGGTCCGAAATGTGCACACGAAGAGAAGTATATTATACCTGCACGGCATTGTTTTGTATTTATTATAGAAAAAAAAAAGCCTCTCTGTGACGCCGCGGGTTTTCACTGTTTTCGAGAGGTTCGTACACAAGTTGTGTATTAAACCAGCTGGCCAGATTGAAAATCGCTTACGAATAGAACACCACTGATCAGTACTCCTCGAGAAACACCTCGAGAAATGCCTCGCGATATAGCCTAATCGTTGTGTGAAAAATATTCGAATAATTAATACTTTTGATCTTGCATATTATCTGTCCGTTAAAAATTTCAGACGAAACTTATACGACACTATTCTCGCGATAAACGACCGATTTTTTTTTTCTAGTCGTTTTTTACGTTTTCGCGTATTATGCGTCGGGAAATACATTTCATCGGTGTCTCGCCACGGTAAAATCGCATAACACACTCGACAGATTTACGATATAATTTACGTTTATTTCTCAAAGTACGTCCCGTCGGTATTATTCACCGTCCCCCGCGCATTCATTCTAATTTTTTCTATACGAAACAATCACTTTATCCGCAAACCGTTTGGGTCGTACGGGTTATCCGTAAATATTTAACAGCGTTTACGTGTCGTACACCTAGGCTTTGAGAAAACGATCTTTTTTTTTTTCAATCACGATTTTCAAATAAAAAAGCCGGAATCACACAGTCTAGCGGTCGCGTACGCTGTGGGTTTGCGGTGTTTTTAAAGGGTCGTACAGAAGTCGCAATCCGTAAGCCAATTAAGTTGCAATTGAAAATCGTTTGGGAAAATAACGATTCTGATATTGAACTCGGTTAAACCGTGAAAATTGTTCCGTAACAATGGAATCGGTTGTTGGTCTTTTACTAGAGGTAGTGAAAACAGTTTTACAGAATCTTAACTTTATCGTCGCGAGAAAATAATGTTAATACCGAAAAAATCCGAGGAACAATATCAAATACCACGGAGTGGTAATTGAATGATCTGTTTTTAGCATTTTCCTAAAAGTCGTACAACCGCGCTTAATTTCGTTGTTATAATCAAAATAACACCGTTTTTCGAAAACTTTCCAACTTTAAACCGATAAACATTAAAATATCGTAACTACGGATTTTCAAAATTTTTTAGTGGCATACGTATTTTTTACACGTTTGAAACCTTGCATCAAAGCTTTTTGTGGAAGATTAAATTTTTATCGAACAAAAGTTACAATAAAAATGAAAATTTTCGAAGATTTCAAAGTTTTATACTCTTCGTAGTCTCTTGAAATACGTATCAGATCTTTAATATTATGTGAAAATTTCAGCTTATTCCGATCGTCATCGTGGAAGTTATGGCTAAAAAATCTAAATCGATTATGTCAAAAACACGTTTGTCGTAATTTTTGATATTTTTTCCTCGATTTTTGCTTAGTTTTTAAAATCGTAACTCGTATTACATTTTAAATTTATACACCGGCGCGCGTGGCATTAGGGACATTTTTTTTATGTTTTAGGGATTTTTTTTTCACCGATTTGAAACAACAAACGTTATAAAATTACCTAAACGCGTGATCATCTACGTCTAATTTTTCAAAACGATTATATTTATTGATTTTATCGTCGTTGTTTAGCAAATGTTTGATTTTTTTTTTCTTACATCGACTTAACAAAATACACTAATATTCAATGAAATAAATACGAAAACCATTCCAATGTCCTTTTCGGTTTTTTTCGTCAAAATAAAGTATTATTTTATTCAAATTTTGTCTTGAAAAAAAAAATCTAAATTTTATCCGTTCGTAACGGATTCAGTCTCAAATTCAAGTTTGGTATACCTGGAAAAATGATCAATTACGGAGAACATTACTCGTATTTCCAGTTTCGTAACAAACGACCTCCTGGCAGTATTTGAAATCAATCCTAACCGTTACGTGAAAATTACCATAAAGTGTACCAGCCATTAAAAAAAAAATGTACGTTTAATTGTAAAAAGCCTAATTGGAACAGCGAACCAATTTCTCTGATGTAGTTCAGTTTTAAATGACATTATTTCCAAGCCAAGCGTGCAAATTATCGCTAAACTGTTATATACACACGCAGGGCGAATGGAAAAATATTTTTTGTGGAAGTTATTCTAAAATTCAAGTGCGTAGGATTTCTTTGTATAGTGGAATAACCGTTGATTCGTACATCATAAAAAATGCAGTTTATCGACGACACGATTAAGTATAGTATAGCGTCGAATCACAACTTTTGGTTCCGTAAATCACGTTACACTGCGTATTTTTAAGGTCATTTTCAAGGTACACCTTACGCTAATGACGTGTAGACGAACAATGTACGTTACAAACGCTTGTTTTGAGAACGAAACGTTTTCTTTTTAAGTTTTTTCAAAATTCGTTCGCACATGATGTAAATACGCTTTGGATTATCGATATTATTGATGAAACGCAACGGTAATCTGTAACGTTACAAAATGGTGCATTCGATAATAACGATCACACGGAGTACGATGAACCTCGCGTGTGTAACACAATGTAGGCCTAGAAAACGCAAACCGGTACCTATCGTGTTGATATTGTATTTGTAACAATTTTAAATTAATACGAAACGTAAACGACGGTCAAAAGTGTTTTCCACGAATCCACGCCGAGTGGAACGACTTTCGAAGTGGTTTAATCGATGTTGCGTTCGTAAATAAAATTCGTAGAAGATAAACACGCGGCTGCAACATTTTATAATACTGTTCCCCGGAACAGTTTTTCACTGTTTAAAAAATCTTTGTTTTTTTATTTTTTCTTACCGCGTGAGGACGATTTTAATAATATTAATGAGTGAAATAATTAAATTCTATCGAAAGACTAGGTATTGTACAACTGACACGGGTATACTGCACGTCACACACGCACGCACATAAATATTCATTGTGAAGAAAATTCCTCGACGGGTTTTTTAATCTGCCGCGTCTAACGGTACACCAAGCGTACAATATTCGTTACAGATTTAAACGACACAAAAAGTTTAAATATTCTAACAATATTATTGCATATGTCCATACTAAACGAACGATTATGTACGACCTTCGTATACGGAGCTTGTGAAATCAAAAAGATCGAATCTACGCGTCGTCGTTTTTAGATTCTGAGCGTAACGATGAGTGTGTTACGAGGGCATTTTTTTTTACCGCACTACGTGTAATCGCGATGATAACGCCCCGACGTTTAAAGCGAGCACCTCGATTGATACACAGGTGGACACACGGACAGTACTTTGAAGGGTCGTAAATATATATTGACCGTTGAGGAAAAATTAAAAAGTCACGATAATAGAACCAAGCAAAAATTGAGGAAAACCCGTAAAAGATTACGGCGAACGAGTTCACGTAATCGGTTGAGATTCTTTTGGCCATTCACTTCCAATATAACGTTCGAAACAAACTCTCACAATGTATCGGTAGTTTAAAATTTTCAACGAGTTTCGAAAATTCTTGAACTATGTGTGGAACTTTTTCCGTAATATTTTTCTGTGTTCTTGTAATCAATTTGATTTTCCGCAAAACGTTTTGAACGCGTTTAACGCGTGTACATACGCTATTAAAAAAAAATTTCGAAAATCCGTCGTCACCGTTTACGTACTCATAATAGGTAGCTGTTTTGAGTTGGAAAATTTTCGGTCGTGCTCCTCCGTACCTATTTTCGGCGAAAAACAAATTTGTTGGCGCTAAAGGGTGGCAAAATAACAGAGAAAACGCACGTCGCGTGAAAACCAATACGTCCATCGCTACACTCAGAAATAACGAAAACTCACGGCAAAAATTTCTCACATTTTGTTCACCGCTTTCGCCAACTTACGTTATCCACTCGCATCACAACGCATCGACTTAAAAAACAAACTTCTCTTGTACAAAATCCCGCTCAAACCGATCTGGGCGTATGGTATTCAGCTCTGGGGTGCAGCTAAACCTAACCTAAACGAAATCGAAATGTCAGATTACCAGAAAGACCCATACTGTGCGTCAAACGATACTCTGCATAAAGACTTAACCTGACCCTACGGTCCGAAACGTCGCGAAAACCTTCTACCAACGCTCTAATTTTCATCGATCTATCATCACTGTTCATTTAGTGACCCCCAGAAGGCGACGTACCTGCTGTCGTGATCTGCTACAAGTTAAAACGATTGTATCCCCATTCTCTCCATCTTTTTCAATCTCATTCTCCCTTACTAACGCTCTAAAAACAAACTCCCGCCATTAAGTGCCTCTTATACAATTGGGTGGTTCCCCTCGTCTCCTGTCGCTCAAGCCGTGTTACCTCCATCAATATTATACGCTTATTGTAAAACAATAATTACAGATTGTGCGTTTTATAATGATAAATGTTAAATAAAGAAAAAAAACGTTTTGTTTCACACTCAATATGTGTATTACGACGGTGTGTGGAGCTTTTAACGCGAAAACGACACGCGTAATGTCACCGCGAATATCACTGGCGTACGTTTAAATCCGCCGCAAGCACCGCCGGCCCAGTGAACGACGCAGTAAATTTCAAAATACATTGAAACAATACGTCGTAATTAACGCTATAACATATTTTATAATCGTCGCTGCTGTAATAGCGTCGTTTTCAATTATCATAATTGCTTTTAAACCGCACAATAATCTAAAACGCTATTAAATAGTGATTGATCGACGTTTCGGACGGTCTAATACGCATCGACGTTTTTGTTTCGATTGTACATGTAACGGTCCGCAAATGACCACCACTACGTAGTCGCGTTATTTTATTTCTTACTTATAATCGTTTAAAACGTGAAAATATCGTGAATACTGCTGTTACGAATACTCGGGAAAACGATCGATCCGTAATCGCGCGAGGGTTCGAGGGAAAAAATCAGTCTAGGTCGCGTACGGGTAGTTTGACGGGGTGGCGACCACGCTTAGGGGTGACCCGGGTTTAGAAGTTGCGGTTTAAAAACGCGTCGTTTTACATCTGAAAGCGACGATGGATAATTGCCTTTGAAAATACGATTCTGAGCGAGTGTGTGGTAAAAACATTACTTAAACAATAACAACTTTCCTGTTGCGTGTAAAAGTTTCAGCCGATCTTTATTTTGGACGTTATGATCGAAAAAATCAACAACTTCAAATCGGCCATGAACCAAAATCGTGTCAACCAATTTTCTTTAACCGCGTGTGTAAAACCGTCTTGATCGTATTAAAGTTTCCGGACTTAACAATAAGAACTAGAGGTTTACAATAACTGCGTAAAATTCAAATATTTTATTAGTAGCGTATGTGTTTACACGTTTGAAACCTTGTGTTACATTTTCAAAGCTTTTTGTGGAAAATTGAGTTTTTTGTGTCGAGCAAAAATTACAACAAAAAAAAATACGAATTTTCGAATATTTCTATACTTGGCTCAGTTAATTTTCGAACGTTCTTGAAATTCGTATCACACCTGTGTCCGATTACCAATTTTACTACCGTGTGGAAGTTTCAGCTCGTTCCGATCGTTATTTTGGAGCTGCTAAAAATCTAAATCGACCGTGTCGAAAACACACGTTTGCCGTAATTTTTAACGATTTTTTTCCTTAATTTTTTTGATTGGAACTTTTTCGTAGACGCTCTACGACCTCTCAAACCCGTGTCCCGTGTGTGCCTATCGTTAGAGGTGCTGACGTTGAGCACTATCGAGAAGGGATTGTCGTAAAAACACACGCACACACATCATTCGTTTCGAATCTAAAATAAAACTTTTTAATGCCCCGGTCTGAGAAAAAAAGAAAAAGTCGTAAAACAATATTATATTATAACGATTTCGCACGGCCGACGTCGTTTTACCACGTTGAAACGTTATCGACGATCGTTTATTAATTATTGTAATCATAATGACAACGTGTGCGGCTCGAAAGCCGTATCGAAACGTTATTTTCGAACGCGAGACAAAATTAATCCGTGTAATTGTGCGGTGGATAATTGTCGTAATGAAAAACGGAGTTTTTTTTTACTTTTTCTCGACCGGTCGTCGACCGTTACTCATAATTATGTCATACTCGAAGCGGCTACCGGAAAAACGTACATTTAATACCTATTCAATCCACGAGAGACGTTTCATCGACTTTACCGAGTATCGTCGATCGACGATGAAAAAATAACTTTGTACGTCGTACGAACGTGCGAAATACGACGTGTACCTACGGTTTACGATCGATTGTGCAAACGAACATATAAATGTTATGAAAAACTATGTTGTTGCGCGCAAAATGTGCCGTCGGCGATCGGTGTGCGATTTGTACGATTATTGTTTCGATTTGCACGCTGCGAAAATACGTAGGTAAATTTTAGCGTGGAAAAAAAAAAGAGTTGACGAGATGTTCCGCGGCCAAATTGAAGATACTTTCTCTCAGAAAAACGGGCGATTAATTGTCCAAAAAAGAAAAACGAACGAAAACTTATGATTCGAACTATGGGGGGATGTACGTAACTCGAGACGTGTAAAAAAAATACGTGTCGGCTCATTTGTACGAAAAACGAACGTTTAATAACGCCGTATCGGATACGATCGTGTATGTAATAGTGTGTACGTAATCGATTAGACCGAAAACCGATGTTTTTTT
>CM029361.1:16559991-16636281 GCA_017140985.1 Hormaphis cornu
GTCGGGTTCTATATATAGTGTGTGACACACGATGACCGCAAACGCGGAAAATCGAAGATATTTCGGTGCGAGTTAGGATGACGTACACGATAACGAGCCGATCGGAGAACAGTATTGTGGCGGAGTTTAACGAATCCAGCGTGCGTTATATTTTAGTCCCGCGTTGTGGAATACAGCGGTAAAAGTTTTTCGCGGTACAGCTTTTCGAGGAGACGTTATTAATAAGCCCGACCGAACTGAAGAGATCAAAAACATCGGAGATGTCGCATCGAATGACCGTTAAGATTGTAAATTTTTTTTGTTTAAACAAACGTTTTACTCCGCGGCAAAACCGGGGGCGCTACTGCGTAAGCACCGTGAACGTCGTACAAACACGGTGATACGAATTCGTGAAACGAAAATAGACCAAACGACACTAAAAATGTGCTCGTGCGACGTTTAAAAACTCACTTTTTATTACTCACGACTACTGATTCGTATTTATACGACATAACGATCGCGTCGGCCCGAGTTCTTTTCGATCGATTCGCATCATCGTACGACGAAATAGGTAAATTTAGTCACTGATAATATTGTACTCGTGAAATCGAAAAGCTTATACACTAAGTTTAACCACACACGAACCGCTTGAACAAAATCTGTACCACACAGTTTTCGTTCGTGACCGTCGTCGAAACTCGTATTTTTTTCTGTTTTTTTCCACCACAAAACACACTCGCCGTATACGAAAAGCAAAATACGGAAAAAAGCAAGTCATCTCGAGTTCGATTGAAATTCTCGGCGGATGCTAATGATGATTTTTATTTGTTTACTTTTTTTTTACGCGCGCACGGTAATATATAACGAATCGAGGGTACGATAAAATCTAGTACAATAAATGATTTGGGTGTGTTACGATGTATAACATTTTCACCGATCAATTTGTTATATTAAATTGACTTTTTTCATCTCTTGCGCGCACTAAGAATTAATCAAATTTCTATCGAAACTAATGAAACTAATGTTCATCGCCAATAAAACGACGTATCGTTAGAAATTACGAACTAATAAATGAATGAAATATTGTATAGTGTAAAAGTGTCGATTGTAAAAATTTAAAATATTAGAACATCAATCAACGGTGTATATTGATATTGATGGTGTACTTGTATATAACCATTTTAATTTATTTCGTCTGATATTTTGACTAAAATAATCCTAATGAAATTCTTCAAAGAGAAGAAAACTAGAAATACAGTAAAATATTAAGTACATGATATAACCGACACCATAACATTTCGCGTCACAAAAATTTGCACGATTCTATAAAAAAAAAAAAACAATGTTTTATATTTTATTTATTTCAGCAAAAAAAAAAAAAATAGATAAAATCTGGTAGATTAAAATTTAATTGCAAAAACGCCGTAAAAGTAAAAACACTTTTTACGCGCACTATTTATGTCTGTTCCAAGTTGAACCATAACTATATTATTTTTAACCATCGAGTTAAACAAAGTTTGAAGCACGAGTAAGTCATTTATCTGATTACAAAAAATAATAACAAACACCTGTTTGAGTGTCAAAATAGGATCGTCAAATTTAGAAGATCGTGATTAATTTTTGTTTTATTATACGGACAATGGATGCAGATTATAACCACGTTCTCGGCGGGGACCTATTATGTTTTATGAAGGAAATAAAATACGAGAAAATAAACAACAATTGTTACAACGTGTTTAAAAATAGTACTCTAAACGGTATCGTGGTACGTGTTTGCTCAGATTCGATCAAACGTCTCTACAATGGGAAGCTGTCGACCACTTCATCGGGCGATGAAGATTTTAGTCGTCGATTCACGCACGATCGATGATGAAACGACGTTTTAAATTCGAGTTCCGATCAACGAGATAAGTTGAACAAGGTTAAGTCGGACGTATAAACGAGTTAAAAACTCGAATTAACGTTAACGTAGAGACTGTTTTTCTACATTTTTTCACTCGACTCGTTTGTGCGTTGACTGACGAAATTAAAACTGTTCGCAGAGCAGCAGTCTTGGCGCTATAAAAACATTAGATAAAGTATATTGTATATTGTTTTTATTTAAAATATTAAACACACACACATACCGTATGGTTAATATTGAATGTCGACTTTCCGACAGAGACTATTGTTGGTTAAAACAAAAACGCAAATGAATAAATAACATATACGTCGTCTCATCGAAAACAATAGCCGCCTTAACAAAACCCGAATAGACCGTTAAAAATTATCGATTTTATTTCGTATATTTCTTATGCATTCGGCTTTATGCGTTCGGCCGACACCCGTCAAAACGTACGTCTAAACACAACACGTCGATCCGCCTGCCTTTCAAAGTTCAAGGTTTCAAGATACTAAACGATAGTCACACGTCAGGATCGTTCAAATTTTTAAATTTTCACTCGCCTCGAGGTCCTAGCGGAGATAGTGTTGTTTGCGACGGACCTGTGGTCATTCTCGGACACTGTTATTCTAATATCAGCCATATTACTGTCTGATAAATAAGATTTACAGAGCGTAATCGAATTCACGTTGAACTCTCCCTGAACCTACACGCGATCGCGCGCGTACTTGAGGGTGTTTAAAACGAGCGATCTTCGAAATATTTGGCTGTTGGCTACGAACTTTGGTTGATGTTCTTTTGTTTTTGTTTTCCAAGCAGGCACGAGTGCATCACAGACGACGTTTCGTAATTTATTTTTCCCCGCGCGATAAAATATATTTGAACGTGGAAGACGTGGTCGGAAAGTGTCAAACGGTACTCACAGTCGATAGGATTATAAGTGTACATACATTTTTTTTTTGAACATTTTTCCTTATACGATTCGTTTTTATTTTATACCCGCAGTAGGTACATTTACAGCGTCCACCGAAAATGACTTTCTCTCCTCGGGACCGTTTGTCGTAATATTACAATAACATTGTCACGCGCGTGTGTATACTATTAGCATATAATACTGTTACATTCGCCTACTCGTTACCGATACAGAATTACGATTGTTGTCACACGCGGTCGTTTCGGATTTACATTTTTATATATTTTATTTCGTTTTAAGCGTTTTTCGTGTCCACGGAGATAACGTCTGCGCCGGAGTTGCAGCCGAAACACGCACGGAATAAGCGTTTCGTAACGTCCATAGTTACAACCGCTACGTTACAAGAGGAATATCGTTTTTTTTTTTTTTTACGGTCAAATGGCGTGTTCGACGATGGATAATACAGGCGTAACGTTTTTGTTGTTCATTTTACAATCGGTCACTGTACAGTTTTTCTCATAGTTTCGGCCTTCTTAAGAACGTACTGCTCTAAACTTAGTCCGCGCCTAACTTCTCTCCGTTCGTTTTTTGACTTCACACCCATCCAGGTCTTGGCTTAGGTTAGACCCGTCTAACGGTCTTTTACGGTCTGTATTCTTCAATCACCAAAGTTCGACCAAAGTTCCCCGACGACCTGCCCAAGTCGGCCTCTGTTCGGCAATTTCTCCGACCGTATTCTAGTCTTCTGAAAACTGTACGGTCAGACGATACGGTTCGGAATTTTCGCGTTTTAAATTCTTCACCGCTAGTTTGAGTTTTGTAGCTGGAAGTCTGTAACTGTTAAATCTATAACAATATATATCGCTTGATAAACTGTCGTTGGCCAATTTTCGAAATTCTCAAGTTGTTCAAAATGTCCAACAGAAAAACTCAGTATACAGGTAGGTATCCCGAATCATTTTTCAAAACAAAAGTTAGTCGATTAGTCGATTTCATTCGTGTAGGAACTAATAGATTCGCCATCGGTAGCCTACTGCTGTAGAAAAAATAAAAATTAGCATAGAATGCGCAATGGCGGAATTCGATAGTAAATCTCTATCGGATGTTCCCCCTTAAATCCAAACGCATTTGTAAAAATCTTATTCGAATACAAAATCGTATTTAAATATTTTTAGTGAAAAGTATTTGTACGTAAGTACAAGTAACTTTTTAAAAATGTAGAAAATACTCTATGATGTGTAGGTAAAATTGTCAAGCAATGGAGCTCTTTGAACATTTTTCAATTTTTCAATCTCGGAATGAGTACCAAAAGATTTACGAATATTACATCAAACCTAAAATATACCGATTTTCCGATTACCTAGTCACCAATCTTCGGAGTGGTTCAGGGACTAAAATTGTGTATAGTACGACACATTTTGTGTGAAACGAAATGTTAAGTGTGTAAGTAGATGGTACGAAATAAAACAGTATGTATAATGGCCTGTGGTACTGAAGTGCTGTTTTATGTTTCCTCATTTTATTTTCAAACAGTTGTATAGCTGCAAAAATGGTAAAACCACACGCTTATCAATGATCTAATTTTATATTGTTCAATCAAGTTTTCACTTTACAGAAAACCCGTAGGTTCGCTCATAGGTTTCTTAGTAAAATTTTAAAAATTCTTGTTACAATTGTAAATTATTTGTTTTAATGCAGCTGTCGGAAGTTTTAAGTGTTCAACTCAAAAAGTTTTTAGAGAATTCGTTGTAAAAAATACTACTGAACAAAACATATTTTTACGGCTTTTACAAATTTTATTTTGTTTCTAAAAAAATTTTTGTCAGAATTAAAACACTATTCAAAATTTCCTAAAAAAAGAAAAAAGTTTTATTTTATAAGTACTGTCTAAGCCTACTTTTTAATATTTGGCACCACTTTTGTAAAAAATCGAAGCATTTTCACCACCCTTCCGGCTGATCACAGAAAATATCTTTTAATTTTAATAATCTGAAAGTCAAAAAAGACAACCTGACCGTTATTTCAATGGCATTTCATAAATATTTTAACCGATTGAAGGGCGATCGGGAAGAAAAAAGACTCCCATAGTAAATACTAGTTTTAATATTAAGTGTGTAGTAAAAAAAAAAAAATTAACATTTCGGTCTTTGGATTATGAAGATTCGAGCTATTCTGATGTCAAAAAGTGAATGTTTACAAAAAAATCAAATTGAATAAAAACTTTCTTTGAATTAACAACACAGTACTATACTATGTTTGGCTACGCTCCAAATCTAAAATGTAAATAAGTACCCGCATATCTTACGTTTAAAACCGTACAAATAACTATGCATCTTATTAAATCTATTTTCTATGTCTATCTAATGTGATATTAACAAGTTTTGATTAATAACATACATAGCTATTACGTAAATACGAAAAACCGGAGTACTCGGAACTCTTCTGCTATACTCTTACAATTTGTTTTATATTTTTTTTTTTACAGTTTTAGAGGTTAAATTGTAAACGAATGGTATGTTTGTGATGTATCGATGAAATCTAGTTCAATGTTCTAAATCAACATTTATCTTTTCTATTCTACCATTTGTGGTTCGAAAATTTCACATAATTTGTCAGCACTATCATAATCTGTCTCCTCTATACCGCTCATGCTACACTCGTAGTATATTGATATATTATTAAGTTTTATTGTTTTTATTGTAAGTATCGAGTCCTACAAACCAGACGCGTCGAAGTCGCTTTCTTGAACGTGTCCATTGGTTTTTTGTGACCAATTATAGGTATTCTCGATCAATTTTAAATTTTTCGGGTTTCCTATTACTGTATATAAGTAGATTTCGCTTCCAGTTTCCTGTTTTTTTTTTAACGAATATTCCGTCCCATTCTACGTAGCCGATCTAAACACGTTTTTACCGTACGTACGTTCCGCGTTCAATGCAGTTATGTAGAAACCTATCATAGTACAGTATAATATTTATCTAACTATGTTATATTACACGTCATGTTATTCTACTATAGGTTCGTTAAATCCAAAACGTAAATTTAAACAAACGCTTAATATCGCGTCTAATGGGATAACATCCTAATAGAGGTTAACGCATTCTTCGCGTGTAACATTAGTACGAGACAGCTAGGATCGCGCAGCGTGTGGCCACAAACCTGTTACGATTATAGCTTTTCCGACGACGATAAAACTTTCAAGTAGCTAACAATAGTATTTTATATTACTCTCGTGTTCAGACGACTTAATATTTCTAAAATAACCGACTCCTCCTCGCAGTTGACAGTTATACGTGGATAATTTTTAACGGTACTCAGGTCGACGTATATAGTTACGTAACTAATTAACGATATCTACTGTTACAAAATACGTTTTCCACTGTCGTAACAACGATATTTTTTGTACTTCAATATTGCAGTGCTCTTCAAACTTTTAAGAGTAGAAAAACCGCACCTACCACGGACGTTTTCGTACCGTCTCGTTATTCTAACGGGCGATTTTTAGTACCCCGCGTCACAACGATAATTTAACGCCCGGTAAGAATCGTAAAAAAAAAACGTAAAAAATTTAAATCAAACGCGTGTAAGATCTAGTAAAATGTCGCTTAAGCTGACGAGATGTAAAATTACATTTGAAACTAATAACTCGTAACGTCGCAGTAAAAAGAAATGCGCGCAGTATCGTTTGAAATACGTAAATTAAAGTCAAAAGTTTTAAACGGTTACGCCGGTTTTATCGTCGTGTACAAACTGTACAGCGTGCGCGACACTGCAAACTGAAAGTGTACGTTTTTTTTTGTACGCGTTCTGCGGAATCTATTGGACAAATTATGTTGAAATTTTAGAAAATTTTGTTTTACGATTCAAACGACAAATTTGTGCGATTTTTTTTGCTGAAAATAAGTCTACGACGAATGTTCGACCGTTTTCCGTGTCTATAAACGAATAAAAAACCATGGAAATTTTTCAATACCGACCTTGTGTTTCAAAACATGTTTCGTCGAACAACAAAGAGCACAAAGAAAGTGGGAACGTTTTAGAGTACTAAGAAAATTCGTGTCTTGAACCGATCTTGTATTCCACTTATTCGAACGTCGTGTTTCCGTCTGTCCTTTTTCGGTGGTTATGGGCCGAAAAACCAAATCGGTTACGTGAAAAAACGTGTATTTTTTGACCCACTGTTCTTTCGACTGTAACGTTTTCAATCTCGAAGAAGTCTCGTTTCATTTCGTAGAGGGTGTTGAACGCGTAGAAACCGGATAGTTAAAACTTTAGAGTGTTAAAACGAAAACGTAAAAACACCGTTGTGAAACCGAAACAAAAAACTCGTAAACCACGCCGGTTCGGTCGAACACCGAAAATATTTTGGCCCGCGATGTTCGGCGTTTTTAATCGTTTCCCATACACCAGCGGTCGGCGCTGCGGCGATCAGACCCCTTTTATCGAACGTCGTCGAACGCGTCGCGGGATATCGACGTGAGTTTCGCGCGTGAGAAAACGCGAGATGCAAAAACGTAAAATAACGAGGAATAGAAAGATACGAGGGTGGTTTTCGGGCACCGATGTTTAAAATCCGGGTCCATGGGAACTCGTAGCTACCTGACTCTTTGTGCGTACACACACGGTCTCGCTTAACCGTTCGCCGCCCCCGCGGCTGCCAAAACGGGTCGGATAACAACAAAAACAACAGTGTGTTTGCTCCATCGACGGCGGATGGGGTTCCCTTCGCGGCGGCTGAAACGAGGTGAAAAAATGTGTGTATACCTGTATAGATAGAAAAAAAAGGGTTTTCGAGGTATAAAGAATACTCGTAGGTAATATACAAACAGTAATAATAACAACGTACGGCTTCGTGTGTGTAAACAAAAGAGTAATTTTATGTTTAGTTACATTAACCGATATAATATAATAACAATAATAAAGACGAACAGTATTCGAGCGATACAGCGAAAACGTTATGTATAGCCGTGCTCTGTTTATTTCATTTTCCTTGTGGCGCGTCGAAACGTCAAGCAGGTTATGAGGCATCCACACTTATTACACCGGCTGTCTCGATAGGTTTTGGAATGAAATAGTGAAAAAATCCGGTCGTTTTGACGGAGTATAGCAGCCATACTACACTTGGCCGGCTTGGAAATTCAAACGTACAAATAACGCTCCTCTGCAATAACCGAGAGCAACCGATCGAAAAACGGTTACGTGGAAAACCAAATTTAACAATAAAAATGGTCCGAAAACTCCGAGAGTCGACGTGTAAAAAAAAATAGTATCGACTCGAATAACGTGTGAAAATTTTAATTCGTGACGACGACGCGGTGACAATTCGATCGGACAAACTCTAGCGGGGGGTTTTTTAGTATAAACTTGTGTGTTTTTGGACCATTGCTCGCGAAACGTGTAAGAAATTTTTTTTTTTTGGAATAAGCAAAAGCAAACATTTCGACTTTTTTCGGTACTCAAAGATCGATTCACAAACGTCACCTGAAAACTTCGAATTTTCGCAGTGTATTTGTTTTTGATTTTCGGGGTACTACTCGAAAAGCAAGCAGAGCTTAAAAAATTCTGGGACCATACGCGGTCGATGATAAGCCTGTCATATAAGTTACTCGTTTTAAAATTCGGAGCGTTCGTTCGAAACGAAAACTTCGTCACGCGAATGTTTCAAACGGTTCGCGGTAAAACTTTCAATTTTTTGGGGGTATAACTCAAAAAGTGGGCGAAATTTCAAACAAAGTTTCAATCAAAGTGCCATTGATATTAAAAATCTGTGTTTTATCCGACTTTATCGAAATTCCTTCTGCCCGAAAAGCAGTTGACGGGAAAAAAAGAACGTCGTTGTAAAAACAATGCGTAAAAACAGAAAACGTAAACTTCCCACCAACAATTTAGCCGTAAAACTGAACGTTGTAGCATTGTTATTTAAATCGATACGCGCTAGGTAAAAATATTTTCGTTGGAAAAAAATTAGAAGGGTAACGCTGCTAAAGAAATATTTTGTTATGATCGTTATAAGATTTAAAGGAACACGTATGGGCACAAAGTAAAGCGTTGTTGAATACCGATTGTCGTGCGAACAACTCTCGAATCGATCCCGTGTGTTGTGTTCATGTAAACTACATGGTTAGGGCGAAAAAAACATGAATGGAGAAATCCGATAGATGGTACGCGGGAATAAAATCTACTTTTATGCGATAACTCACAATGATTTCTTACTTTATTTTGTCGTTCGCATCATTTGCACGATGAAAACCGGATCGCGGCTACCAAAATGACGTACTCGCAGCCTGCAGTGATCGAAGTGCTGACCGGAGGACGTCAGAAAGCTTCGATAAAAAAAACTGTCAGATTACGTTGCGAATCCATCGGCCGGAGCGTTCTGCGCGAAAAGCGCCGACGGTAGAAAAAACACAACAAAAAACAACATCGTTGCGAATGTTCGTCCAGGAATAAATAATAATTGGGTGTAGTCGACGGTTAATTAAAAAACAAACTTCGACTTTTTAACGTAACGACGAGTTTCGCTGGTGTGTTCGGCCTTGAAAAACACTCCGCACACGAGCTGACCAATTTTTATATGCCGCCCGACATCTGGTTACCGCGGCAGTTTTCTTATTTCACTCACTCACTGCGTACCGCGCGTTGTTATTATTGTTGTTGTTGTGGGTGGATTCCGTCGAAAGTGCAGATGATGATGACGACGCTCGCCAAAAAAGGGTAGTCGAGGAGATGTGCGTACAATATAGGTATATTGTGTTTGGGATCTGATTACGTTTATTATCGTTAATAATCGCTATTATTATTATTGTCCTTAATGATGGCGGCGGGGATTCGAGCGTACAACACGGCGATAGGCGTTTTCGGGCCGGCAGACGGTATTTTTTTTGTTATCGGTTTTCTTCGGACGGACGCCCATCGTCGAATGGGTTTTCGGTGCAAAAAAAATAAAGGATTGAAAGACCGCGGCGTGAAAAAAAAACGAAAATGTTACCACCTGGTCTTTTTTTTTTCTACCCGAACCACGCGAAAAATCGCTTATTCCACGTAACGCTATTATTTCTCCGGTCTCTGCGTACGTGGAAACAAGACGTAGAAAAAACGTACCGTCGCGTGTTCTAAGATATTGAGAACGAACGTGCCTCCGAAGTGGCTATGTTCCATGGTATCGCGTGCGTCGTAATGTTCTCGCCGAATTTTTCGCGACGGCAATTATCGTGTCCCGTGTAACAAACACCTGCGTAATATTTTCTCGAAATAATTGATAATATATATATATAAAGATATATAATTGATTATATATCTTTGCAGCGAACAATTATTATGTACGACCGCGTTTGCGATTACGGTGTGCGTACAACAATGTATAATACGTAGTGCTGGAAAACAACCCGCGGATGCACATAAGTTCGACTGCAGGTTTGCACAACTCGCGCGTACCGGGTGGGTATTCACGAGTGTGCAACGTGCGCAACACTTTTCGTAACTCACAACTCGACAGACAGTGCTCGCCGTGCTTTTCGACGACGCGTTATTTGAACGTACTATCCGAAAAGATGAATCGCGACAAAAGTTACCGTGTCTGTGCAGAGGTCTTAACGCCTACGCGGGACTTTACTCGGCAGAGCTAAGGAACTTTAAGAACTGCCCGAAACGTTTTTTTTGTACATAAAAAAACCGCCTGGCGACCAGAAACCAAAATGATACAACATAAATAACGATTACGTATACGTAGGTAATTTTTTTTTACTCTCACGGATTAAAATGCTTTTTCTATATTTCTAAGGTATCTTCGATTATTTCATTCATTTTTATCGGACAAACACCTACATACCTTTTTTAAATCCACTATTTTCAAATCTGACTGCCACGCTAATCGTTAAACGTGCGGTTACAGTACCCGTTTTGAACCGCCCACACTGGTTAGAACTTGACCGTCAGTCCCTTGACTTTAGCCCGACTCTGCGCCACGTTCATTCGAAATAAAAATTACGCGTTTTTCGGCGAGTACAAACTCGCTGAATATTTTCGGCCATCGACTCTGTGTGACGAAACGTGCCCACTTTTTATTCGTACATTGACAATACGAACTGTCGTCGCTGCTGTCTAAAACCGAACGAGCACATTTTTTTCGACGAACGAAAAAAAAACGCGTGTCACGTCGCAAACATTTCTTAAACGTTTGTAACGTCCCACACCCGCGGTAGGTATTGTTTTTTTTATTACAATAGTCCGGGAAAAGTCTTTTTTCTCGTATTGTGTTTTTTACCAACCTATACGTTCACGCCGAATACGACGGTGTAAGATGAGTACGTCGATCGGCCGTACGATAGATACAAAAGGGCGGAAAAAAAGAGTTAAAAAGAATTCCAAACCGTTCTTCCGAATCGCGAAAAGAAAAAGAAAAACCATACGCGTTTCTCCCACGACACGTAGTAATTTGAGGAAACGACACGCAGGTGACGGAATCCTTTTTGTCTCCAAAGAAATACTCGCGAGAACCCGTTCGATGATCGACGCCTCGTCGCGATTCCTATACGCGGTGCGAGTTGTAGTACAGAGATGAAAACGACGAATCGTCTAGATAGATCTAGATAACATTGCACGTTTATCGTTAAAAATAAAAACGGGTAATTTTTTTTTAAAATGACGAAAACATCGATTATATTTCGCAGTAGGAACAAACTCGAAAAACACTCGACCGTGGCCACGATAGACTCTATATTTGGAGTCCATTCCGATTTATACTTTCGAATTTTGATAAAAAAAAAAATTCAAAATTGATTTAAAACTTAAAGAAACTAATTGTCTTCCGGATCGAACGAGATTCTTTTCGGGAGTACAGTTTGTACAACACGATCATATTATATTATTACCCGAAACTCGACATGACAGCTGCGTCATTGGGAAAGTTTTTGAAAAAAAATGACAAAAACAATTCACTAATTCACGTCATGGCCTGTACGCTTCGACCTGACTTTATGAATGTATGTGTGGTATTTATATTTTTGATTTGAATAAATAATAGTACGTGTTCTGTGACTACAATGTTGTAAGCGTAAATAATGTCTATTGATGGTAAACATACGTTTAGGTATGGATAAAAATAGCCGAATTATTTATACATATTATGTGTGATAAGAACAAATATCGATCTAATTATAATATCTGTTGTATTTAACTAAATATCATTTTTATTGAAATTATTACTACGAAAATAGTAAGGACCAATCAAAGATAATACTGTCTAGTTAACTAAAAAAAAACACGTTGATCGCAACTATGAACGTTGACACGATTTATAAATCCGAAACTAAAATTTTGTACGGAGCTGACTTTTTTTAATTCAGAGATGCCCTCTACCTACCAACCGTACGGACGAGAACGAAACGAGAAACGTGACGATTTGCAGAAATCCCGAAAATCCGAGGTATTTTACAACCGTACCTACCTTTTTTATTTAACAATATTAAAAAAAAATGTATACTTAGTACTTACTCGAATTCAGTACGTACAATTATAGGCAGGGTATGCCGCGAAATTTCGTTCAGATATTCGGCAATCACACACTTCAAGAAAATCCGACTAAAAAATAGACGATTCCTCGTGTTACCAATAATATTTCTACACCATATAACAGATGACAATGTGTGTACGACGAGCAAATCTTAAGAAATATTTTATGTCCTTTTCCACCCTGTTTGGAGTTAAATTTGAAGGAAATAGTATATAGTAATTTACATTCCGTTATTTGTCAATATGTATGCCAAGTATCAAAAAAATTACTATAAAAAAAAAAAACGTTTTCGATTTTACTACATTTTACCATTTTAAATCACTTTAAGGGTTAAATTTTTTTGAAAAACCCTTCCGATTGTACATCAAGAGCATTTAGGAGGCTTTGTCGTTTTTCGAAAGTAGCGATTGAAATTAGTTCTTTGAACAATATTAAACGGACGTGTACGCTTTTTGAGTTATAGAAGAGATGGGGTTTTCATATTTTCATTCTTTCTTTTTTTTAAATGTTTCCCGAATGATTTGATTTTAGTGAAAAATTCATTTTTCCGCATTACGTTTCAGTAAAAATGAAACGTATACTTTCTGTTACAACAGTTAGGCACAAACAACTTCTCGCACCGACGTCAAATTTACTCCCAATCTTTCGTTTGTTTCTTCGATAATTTGCCTGCGTCAAATCGGTTCGCATCCCTAAATTTTTGTTTCGTCTCATGCAAACACAAAACAATGTCTTTCCGCGCGTTAGGTAACAAAATCGCTCGCTTAAAAACCAGCTGAGAAACCCTCGATGTTTAGCACTGTGAATACCGAGGAATTAACACACACCGTTTTAAGCAGCTAACGTGGCATTTTTAGCCGTACGTATGAGGATGACGGGGAAGGTGAAACTCGTGATTGTCGAGTACGACGAACGCGTCATTTTGCCGTGCACCGCAATGCGCCAAAAGAAGATCTGATTTTGACAAATGCTCTGGAGGTCATCCACACTTGCTTACCGGTCGCGACACAACGCGTATAATATACGAATATTTTTTACTATCCAAGCGTATTTTATTCTACTCTGAATCGGACCCGACGAGAAGAAAAGATCCCAAAAAATTTTTTAAAACGTGGAATGGCGCCACCCTGTATACATAATAAGCGCGTTTTGCATCGTCACGGTACGAAATGGTTGAATTACACACGTACTACAATCACAATACAACCGAATGGTTTATAATCAAACGGGGTTGCCAGAAAGGCCGCGAATTTTTGTCGAAACACCGACGAGTATATTATTTTACACTCCCCCGAACGAAAGAACCGCGCGCGTTTGTTGTACGCCCGACGCGAGACGTTCGGAATTTTCGCGAACGCCTTTCGTGTGCGCGAAGAACGGCCGGTCGTTATTTTAAAAACGTGTTGTTGTCACTGCGATTGTTATTTTTGCGTGTAATTTTCGACCCGGCCAAAAACTACTACTACTACTACTATACTCATCTGCCGGTGATTTTCGTGGCGTGGACGTTATAATGACGATAAAATAAATATTAAAAGTACCCGTCCGAACCAAACTGTACAAATAACGATACATGTATGTCATATAGTGTAGGTATCACTCACAGTTTGGTACTGAAAAATCATCGGCAGATGATCCCAGTCAATCCGAATTTTTCCCCGAAAAACAATAATATGATCGTAGTAATAATTATTTGAAGGCAACTGGCGCCCCGTACGTGTAGCTATGAAAATCGCGTTGACGTGAAACGGTAACTTATAATATTGTTTTGGGATCTATGTTACGCATAGTTATACTCTGTAATCTCATCCATTGTTGAGTACAAAAATGGAACATGTCAGTTTAAACACGAAAATTTTTCTAGAAAATGTGTATTGCGTGAACACCGGTAAAAAAAAACCCGGATTTCGTGCATCGATATAAAATAATAATACTATTACGGTCGAATACGGAAAAACGCGTGAATGCTTTAATTTTTCAGATTATCCGCGATGACTGTCCGTCAAACGTTGTAAAGACGCGTGTTCGGATGGTTATATTTGACCGTTAATCGGCGGCGTCGTTTTGAAATAAACGCTTCGAGTGGTCCGATTTTAATTCACAAACCTGTACGATTTTGGTCGGTTTAGTTGCTTTTTGTAAAAACGAGGACTATTATAATTGGGCAAACGGAGGCGATACAGCCCTCTTAAACGCAGTTGTTGCCCCAAAAGACAACGAATCTCTGTATATAATTCATCGCAAAAAGCCGATTTCAAAACAGTTCTGTGGACCACCGAAAATGAGTTGTTTGTGACGCGCCCGCGTAATAATATATCTGTTCAAATTAAAAATGTCGAAATCAGCTTCGTACCCGTGTCTGGAGCCGAAAACCTACGTCATATCACGATGGGTATAAAAATATCGGATACTACGTATCAAAAACAGTAATTAAAAAAAATACGTAAAACCAATATATAGCTGGTAAGTACTACTATATAAATAAAAAAAATATGCTCCCGAAACAGAGGGGGAACCATTGATTTAAAAAAATCATTTTCACACGATCGTTAGTTTTCAATTATATTATTGTTTTTTTTTTCCATTACTTTTTTTTTTCAAACAGGAAAAAACGGCTTCCCGGGATAAACTACCGCCAGTCTCGGATGGATAGAACGAATTTTTTAGAAACTTTCCAGAAAGAAAAACGCATCCGGCACTCGAGCGGGTGTAGTTACGGTCTTATCGGTGCACCCTTTCACACGAACGCTGCTGCGTTATAAAACCGGTGAACGAATAATGTGCCGATAATACGATATCCCATCATTTTTTTAGGGTTAAAAACGCCCATAGTATTAACTAGGTTTGATCCTAAAAAAAAGTTTGTTCATTTTTTTTTTTTAGTCTGCAGTAGGTGTATTACGCAGTTTAAAAATCGAAATTTCGCATCGTTTTCGACTAGTTTTGTAGCCTGTAACTTCCAACAATCATTATGTAATACGTTGCTTGATGTACAGCTGTCGTTGGCCAATTTTTGTTTGTTACACACTGACGCCGTCGTTGAAAACTTAATTTTAATAAAAACGTTTTATTTTTTAAATCAAAATTCCAACGAAAAAAACTCAACGTCAGTACGGTACCTATTCTTAGCAGTACGATAGTTTTATCAAAACAAAAGTTCGTAGTTGTTAATTCACACTGTTTTACTACCTCTCGAGCAAGGTGCATCCGTTATATAGATCCACCTTATAAGTTTCCGCAGGTAGCTGCGGTCTGCGCACAGTCTTTACCGGCGCACGAAAGATGACGGAGTTTAATATTTTTAATAATATAATATTATACCTAACGAACCCGAAAAACCGACCCAGAAAATAATAATAATAATATAGTCTTCAAACACGGTTAGGTCCCATCCGCAGCAGCAGCCGTCGAATCAAGCCGAGTTTCCGGTGTGAAAGTGTTATAAAGAAAGGGATATTTATTTTCTGTAGGTACCTAACCCTACTAATAACTGCCGATCTCCTCGGTCTCTCGGATTTTTGATGAGGGTATCGACGTTTCGTGGCCGCCCTGGACGGATGATGCACGAGCACATCTGTTGTCGCGAGATTCGAATTTTGCAAATGTCCCGAAAACAACATAGTTTTACCACTCACGTTAGTACGCCTATAGAATAATTTTTTTTTACACATAAACATCTGTTTAATGTTGTTACTACGAAAAGGTACGTTCGCAAATCCACACGAAAGCTTTATGTGTCAACGATTGTAATAACGCACAAAACAATCTCGACGAGATTTCCCCTGCAGTAAAAAAAGACAAAAAATTAATAAAAATAGATAAAATACTGAAAAAATGAAGTGTACGACCGCCATTTTTCATCAATCGTTGCCTGTGAAAATACGATTCTGAGCGAGCTCTGCAGTTGTAGGACGTCCTGGTAAAAACTAATTTTCACGATAAAAACGGTCCGAAAATCCGCGTATAAAAAATATTAATTTAAATAACGTGTGAAAACTTCAAACCTATTTATTATTCGACGAGTTTTAGACGATTGCACAAAATATATATATATAGTGTATTTCATTGTTATAACCAAATTACACCGTTTTTCAACACTTGTACGCGTTCGGGGAATCTGTTGGGCAGATTCTTTTGGAATTTGTATTTATCAGATAGCAAATTTTGTTTTACACGACATAATTCAATTTCAAAATAACAAATTTGCGTGAGCGACGAATTTTTTCCTAAAAATAAGTCGACCACGACTAAAAAACAAAATCGTAACGACGGATTTTCAAAATTGTTCAGTGTCTTACGTACGATATACTTGTTGTCTACCTCGCGTTCAAAACTTTTTCTCAAAAATTAGATGTCTTATCGAACAAAAGCCACAAAAAAAAAGTGGAAATTTTAAAGTTCTATACGTAGCTCAAAAATTTTCACTTGAACCGAACCTGTGTTACTTCGATATTGTGTAAAAGTTTCGGCTAGTTTCGTCAGTAATTCTGAAAGCCAAAAAACTAAATCGGTTATGTCAAAAAAAAAAAAACGTATTTTTAACGTTTTCGGTCGAATTTCACCTAGTTTTTTTATTGTGACTTTTTCAATTTTGAACTCTCGGATTTTAGACCCCTTTAAAGTACAATTAGAGAGCAAAACCCTTTCGTTAGAGAAATACGGTCATACGTATCACCGTTAATATTTATTATTTTTAAGTTTGATATTTCAAAACCGATGGTGTAAAAAAAATACTTTGACGTCAACAAAGTACTTGTCTAAAAAGGCAGCCGAACAAGGGACTATACTATTTTTTTCATAGTAAAATATAGATTATTAATCCGCAATTGATCGTGCGACGCGATCTAACGGTGCACACCTTTATTCTATCTATACAACCGTCGATTCGTTCTTACAACGCATAGTAGGTATTTGTTGTCGTTGTTGTTATCTTATTATTATTGTATTTAATTTTACAACGACAAAAATTTATTTTCCTATAAACAAAAAGTAAATACAAAAACATTTTTTAAGTAAAAAAAATACTACGTTCTTGTAATAACTATACCCATGACACTTGGGTACATGTAATAAGACTTGTAAAATATGCTTTGTATAAAATATGTGTCCGTCATAATCTGTAAATGCCTAATAAAATACAACACCCACTCGTTCAATTTTATGACATTTTCTCATATAGTAGTCACACTCGAACACGTCATTAATCGGGTACTAATAGAACTGTTATCGGAATGTCATTAAAAACTATAGGAGAAAATTGGTCAGTTTCACCAAAAACACTGAAATACCTGTCTTTTCGTGCGATAAAATAGTTTTCATAAAAAAATTATTAACACGTTCGTTTTTCAACACGCCGATTTTAAAATCCAAGTACCAAAGGTCCATTGTTTAAATTTCTACATTCGCGCTCTGTTTTTTCCATAATTTTTACAAGTTTTCACTTCGAGATCCATTTTCGAGGTCAGTTATCGTATACAAAAATGCATATTTCGGTGCTTCAATATTATATAATATACTTTCCAACCGCTGATGATTTCTTCGTTAAATAATTTTAGTTATTAATTATTTCCTATCCTAATTTTTTTAAATTTATACGTAATAAGTAGTGATAGTTTTTTGTAAATTGTTTGAACGTAAAAAAAAAAAAAAATTTAAAAACATATATACAAGATATTCTCCTAAAAGTAGTAAAATTATAAAACACTTTGAAAATCAGTTAACAGAATTTTTGTTGCCCGGCCGAATTTTCATAAGAGTGTATAGATACTGGATAATATAGTATTTTAAAAAAGCAACGCGTTTTCAAATGAGTAGAAAATCAATTAATCGAGTACACATTTAACATTATTCGTTTGTTGATTGGAAATGCTGAATTGCAGAAAAATTCATTAGGAATACAACAGCAATATCAACAAACAAATGCTTGTTAATACTAGAAAAAAAAATTATTTTAAAAATAAATATATCCGTTGCATCAAATTGTTTTTTAATCTTAGTACAATATTCACTAATAAATTTCAGTCAGTTGGTTTGAGACTTTCTTTTTTCCAACTGAATATTTTGCTATTTTAGAAGCTTCAAACGCAATAATTAGTTTATCGAATTTCTGAGATTCTTTTGCAATTATTTCTTATTGTATTCCCATCGTATTTATGGGTTATAAATAATAATTCAAATTCATACTAAGTGTCCCAAGTAAAAATTATTGGCTATAAATCATGACGATCAATAAATTAAACCACAATGATTAAAAAATGAACACAAGAGAAGTTTAAAATTTTAAATCTACGCTAATGAATGGTAAGTAGGCTATTTATTAAATAAATTTATATTGATACGTCCTTTAGTCCTTTAGAGTATTGAAGTACCGAAAATAATGAAACATAATATTTCAAATTGTACGACCTGTTGTCCTGTATGGCTCTGAGACGTGGGCACTGAGGAAAGCTGAAGAACAGAGACTAGGGGTTTTCGAGAGGAAAGTTTTAAGAAAAATTTATGGACAGGTCTTTGACAGTGAAACAAATGAATGGAGAAAGTTATATAATGATGAACTCAAAAGACAGTTTCAGAGACCTGACATAGTTAAGGAGATCGCAAAAAGAAGACTCAGTTGGTGGGGCCAAGCCTGGCGTAAACAAGGATCCCTAGTTAGACAGGTAATAGAGAATGAACCAATAAGAAAAAGACCTCTGGGAAGACCCAGACTGAGGTGGGAAGACTGTGTTAAAAAGGACTTAAAAATGATAGATCCAGGAATCAAATGGAGAGAAGCTGCAGAGGATAGGGACAGATGGCAAGATTTGTATTTAGCGGTATAGTCTTAAAGGCCGGAACCAAGGAAAGAAGAAAGAGAAGAAGAATATTTCAAATTAAAATCAATACTGCCCCAACTAGCAGACCTATCTGCTAGTAAATAATAATGTTTAACATTGACCAGGGGTGTCCGACCCGCGGCAGATTTTGATGCGGCCCTTACTTCAATTTTAAAACCGTAAATTAATTGCGTATAATACATTAATATTACGAGAACAAATTTATTTTAAGAATATAAAATCATAAAACATCAAATAATCTGCTTATTATTCGCTATTGTAAAGTTATAAAAAAATGTATTGTATTATAGAATATAATTCAATAGTTAAATTTGAATGTATTTTTATTAAAAAAAAAAGTATGTGGCCCACAACAACTTCTACCTATATGATGTGGCCCAGTCTTCACAAAAGGTTGGACACCCCTGACATAGACCACACATATTCATCAAATAAGTACCAGTTTACAGTGTACATTTTAGTAAAATGCTTATTTTACGTCCAAAATATTTGTATGAACTCCTCATACAATATAATCTTTTTGTTATGTATAATAGCGGTCGAACTGAAATGATTTCAAAGTCAACAAAATGTTGTAAATATTTTTTACGGAAACATTCAGTTTTGTCAAAACTGTACCAATCTTTGGTTCTGAGCAAAAATACTTTTTCAACACAACTGATTTTGAAATATACAGCGTCATTTTGTACCAATGAATTCAGATAATTGTTTTTACCATTGAGTAAATAATATTATTTCACATTAATCGTTCAACACGAGAAATCGTTCTGACGTGCAGCGAGAGAGCGCAACCTGACAACCACTAAAAAAAGGGATTAAAACCACACATTCTCCACAACGTGCTCCCCCAATTGCTCAACCGTCTACACTCTAAACCAACACGTCATTACAGTGCATCTTGTGTGGTTGGTGCCGATTGGGGACGTCGAGTTGGTACAGTATAAAACCGTCAATTAATTATGTAATAGAGGTGCGCTATCTCACTGCACGGATTATAATACCATAAAAGATGACATCAGTTGTGTTTGGAAAAAAAAAACCGGTATTTAACACGTTATTTTAACTACTTGACATTATAACTTTATTAGGTATTTAAAAATAACTATTCTTATAGGACATTAAACGTATGCAAAAAAACCAATTTTACAAAATGAATAGACAAGCAATATTTTACACATATGTGCTATGTCCTAATATAAATCGTAATAAAGTTACAAAATAAACAGTGAAAAAAGTTTTAGTTATTTAATTTGGCAGCTAAAATTTTTGCGCCCGTTAACTTTTGTTTCGCTAATAACGTTCTAGCTTTTGGAGAAAACAATTTCTTTATGTTAAGCTCGGCTGACTTGACTTTTGATTCGACCATTCTAAAAATTGAATTTAAAATAAACATTAACACTTACAATTAGATGAAATACAATTTTTGACTTACGCGACAAGTAAAAATAATGCGCGGTTGCATTTAACCCACGATTCCAATGTATCTTTAGTAATTACCGACGACAGGATTTCAGAAAATGTTACTGGAGGAAAAAAATAAAAATTGAAACACAAAATGATAGTAATAAATTAAATGTTTTAACCATTACCGTTGATGTTATTTTCCATCAATATCTGGTCGTTGCCTATAATTTTTTTCAATACCAAATGAATGCCAGAATGTTCGTAGACAGGAATCTTTTTTTCATTTTCTTCCAACATATTATCAGGGTTGACTAAATAATTGGCAATTGATGTCATTGGTTCCTTAAGTTTTTCGCCTGTAAGTTAAAACAAACGTGTTAGGAATTATAATAGCTTAACATGCATTGCTCACTAGTTAGATGAATTAATGAAAAACAATATCTATAACGTTTATAAACACAATATATTTATAATTGGTTTGATAACCACCAACAAAAATAATCCGCTTGGAACGCGGCGGGCAGCCGCCAGTTTTCGTGAAGCGGACTTTAGTTAAACTATGGACGGTAAAATCAGTGTCCAAGGCACAATAGATTGCCAAACACTGCTACAAGGTATACCAACAACCCTATCTTCACCATGCTGTTCTTGGTTGCGGTCGTGCCTTGGACACCGTATCTTTAGAGCATCATCTTGTTACCTCCAAAAATCATTCATAGAACTTATTAAAAAAAATGTAAATTGGCAACAATTATTTTATTATTATAAATATATAACAAGGGCTGTGAACAGTTCAGTTTTATAACCTATTGATTGCGTGTATAAATAGTATTTGACATGTCAGAGAAGTGCACAGTTCAAGTTAGCTGCTGGAAGGTCATTTTCTGTGGATTTGACACTACACTCATCTCTGATAATATACACCAAAATTTTCAAACCAAAATGTAAAATTTGTTTACTAGAGTCTAACGAGTAATGGCAATTGAGAGAAAGTTGATTAAATGAATATTAAAAAAAAAAAAAATATTTCAACAATGTACTGCTGGTTACGCCATTGAGTTAAATCATTTAATTCATTATAATTGTATTATCTTTGTCCAAGGTGTATTAGAATATACCAGTTAAGTCTAGGAAAATCTATTTTACACTAACATAAATTAGGATAATCTGGCATGCTAAATCGATTTGTAATCAATTTTATAGTTGACTTTATTATTTAATTTAAGGCATTAAGTTAGTTAGTTCTTAGTTCTTAGCTCTTAGTTCAATTTCATTATTTTTATTGAAATCTGTAAAAGAAATAAAATGGGGAGTAAAAATATTAATCAAAATATGCTACCTAATTATGACTACTTGTAATAATTAACTTTGTTTTTTGATTATATGACATAAGTTTTTATTCAATTATATTTAATGAATCAAAGAAAAATTAATTAACACAGTGATAAGATGTAGAAAAACCATTTTGATTATTTTATATTATTTTCAATTGTAAGCCTTTTAATAAAAACATATCTATATATATAAAAATGAAAGTATGTTTGTATGTTCCCTATGATCTCGAAAACCGTTTGACCGATTTTGATGAATTCTTTTGTAATACATTCCTCAAAGGTCTGGGAAGGTTTCTAGCACAAAAAGTTCTGAGTAATTTGTAAGGAGGGCCGTGTAGCCAGCAAGGAACTAAAAGCATGCGTTAACTATATGGAAACTATATGGTCCGCTATATGGAATTAATTTACTAAGCTTTAACCGACTAAATCCCGGGCAACGCCGGGTCGGGACAGCTAGTAATTATCTAAAAACCTAAATATAAAATTAAATAGATTTAAAGTTTATGCCTCAAAATAAATGAAAAAAATTTATTAGAAAATTGTATAATAAACCATTATAACCTAGGCTGTACCAGATTGTTCTGGTTTATATTTGGATAAATTAGATTTTCCTAGATTAAATTGGTATATCCTAACACACTTTGGATAAACAAGTTTATCCTAATTTCAGGTTTGGCCGGCAACATATACATAAAATTTAAATCATAATATAAAAAACGTAACCTATTCATAAACCTGTAAATGCAGGTAAAATAAATAATTACCTAAGGTATAACATTATTTTAGAAAATACAAGACAAATTTAGTTACCACTGCTAGATTTTAGAATTCCAAGTAATACCATTGCAATAGATCCATTGCTCAACCAGAAGTGGGGATTTTCTTGTACATGCAGAAGAAAACGATCAGAAATTGCGCTTGTCAGTTCTTTAACACGCAAATTGTCATCTTTTTTGCTAAAATGTATTATAAAACATAAATTAGTTTATAAAAATTAAATTTATTTATCTAAATCTGAACACTACAGATATATTTAGTATTAAAAATTAATGTTAGTATTGTGAAAACCATAGAAATTCAGAACATAAAAAATATAATAGTGCTTTTGATTACTAGCTTAATTTATTAAAACAATCTTTAGTTGTGTTCTTATTTTTTTATAATAATTGATATATTTTTCTAACTATTTTAGTACACATCAATTATTATTTAAAGGATATAGTTTATATTTGAACACTTTGATGAAACAAAATGATCTACCTACTTGTATACAATCTTAAATAAATAATATACCCACTGAATTACAATAAGAATAAAACAAAAACAGGTTTTAGGTACATATATACAAATCAGTCTCTCAACGCTAAGACCAGATTAAACTTTCAATAACTTTCACATAACAATTCGAAAATTTAATAAACAAATAAATGTTTTTAACTTCTAATTAATTGAAATAAATCTTTATTTAGTGTGAAACAATTTTATATTAATTTTAAATAAAAGAAAATTAGTAACAAAACTAAAAATAAATCATCACATTTTACACAATTGAATATAGCGCAATATGTACCCATATTTTGATGAATAACCATTTAACTTATTTACCATCTCAAATATGACTGACTGGGTAAGCTAAAATATAATTATCAATATCATAATACCATTCTTTGATTGAATCTCCTGATTTTAGTAATTCAATAACATGAGGATGGAAATATGATGAATCTCTCCAAGCTACTAAGTATAATATAACTTTACGGCCATATTCATCTAATGCAAGTTCGTCCATATTATTTAAAATTTCAGGAATTATTGTCTGAAACATAAAAACACATAGAGTTTATAATAGGAATAATTAAAGCTTAACAATAATTAATTTACCTTCTTAACTAGAATTGTGTCATCAATGCTGTCAAAAAGGGACATTAAAATTAAATGGCCATACTCTGATGTTGCTAAATCACGAGTAGCGCCAATAGTTTTTATATGTTTCAATATTGCCTTTTTTTCCTAAAACCAGTAATTAAAAAATTGCTAGTAAAAACATGTTTATGGGGAAATTAATAGTACATTGTTACCTTAGGATTTGAGTTCCATATAATATACATGGCCAAATAACAGCCACTTTTCGAAGTAAAAAATAATTCAATGGGAAATTCTTTCAGTGAACTAAATAGTTCATTGCAGTCTTTTCCAGAAGTGTACAAAATGTATTCGTATATTAAATTATGTACTAAAGTTGTTGTCATAGAAGTCTTTTGTCTAAAATCATAAACATTAATAATAAGTTATCTTCAAATAAGCTATTATACTTCATAAATAATAGTGAAGTTCTTAGAAAAAAAAATACATTTAAATATAAAAAAAAGTTATACACAGTGACAGATGTTAAAAAAAAATAATTGAGATCTACAATAACTACTTCACAAGTAACTAATCACACATATCATTGCCATTTTCTTCTACCAGGGAAAATTGTCAGTTTATTTTAACTAAATAAATAAATATAGTAACTGTCAATTAGTGAGAAATAAGAACACATAACGTGTAAATTGCTGGATGAATGGGTTAATAAATCCGTTAAATGGAATAGATATTATATAAAACATTATGATATCAAAATTAAACAGGTTATGATTTTATTTTCTTAATGAGTAGACCAACTTCAAAATAAAATATATAATTTTGAACCATTGCATAATAAGCTCAATTAAAATATTAGCAATTATTAGGTACTTGATAAATAATGTTTGTTTATTAAACATAACTTTATACTAAGAAAATGTATTTAACTTATGAAGCATAAAGATAGTTTTATTTCCATAATTATACACGGTAGTTTGGTATTAAAGTTCATAATTACTTGTGAGAAAGTTTTTTGAAAACACTTAACAGAACAAATTATGATATTAAACATTATGTGGCTTGTGCAAATACATTATAAACTAAATAAACAATTGCCATTTTAAAGAAACTATTTTAAATTGTATGGCAAAAAATGGTAATTTGTTGTCTTGTACCCCGTACGGCGATAATAATATTAAAATACATAATAAAATATGATACTGATAAAAGCAAATAGATAAGTTATACAGAAATAACAAAATTAATTAAAAACTCAAGTTTAAGTCCCTGTTAAAGGTATATTTTATACTGAAATAACAAAATATTAATCGATAAGATTTGAATGTATTAAAAATAAAAAGTTGTAAGAGACATGACAACAATAATATTAGTCACTTGATCAGATACAAAACATATAGAACCAACATAAATATTCTGTAATGTAAATGAATATGATAAATAATTAGTTAATAATTATTATAAACTATTAACAAAAGAATATTACACTGAAACAAATATAGGAAACTTAAAGACATTTTAATGGGATTCATTAGTATTGAGATTATTAAAAAACCATTAAATTATTTGGATGTTTAGTTATAATTACTTTAAAACAAATTTCTTTATATGATCTTTTGTCTTTGCAAGGATAATGTCTTTAGTGTTTGGCGAATTCTTTAGTACGTCCGAAAACGATAACACATTAGGTGATTCACATAATATACTTGATGCACCATACAAATCATGCATCATTTTATTTTGCTGCTCTGGTGTTGCATAATTTGTGTAAATCAAGTCCATAATTTTAGCTGAATTCTGTACAAAATATGCATTAATTAACAAAGAATGTTTTTTTACAATGTTCATAGTCATTATCACATATTATATACTTCAAATAATTAATGAACTTACCGAATGTAAAGTTAATGTACAATATTTTCCATTCAAAGAATTTATCATCAAGTTTCGTTGTTCAGCATTGCCTTGCTTTAGCATGTATTTTACACATGAACAAGCGTACTTGGAGAATAACATTTTTGGAACAAATTTAATTAGTTCATTAATAACTTGGGAACGGATTTCAGGCGTTCCTAGTTTCAACATCCATTGAACAATACGAGCACTGTCGTGTGAATAAACCATCTAAAAATTAAAATCAAAAATTTAAATATTAAATAATAACGTTCATTGTAAGCTAGAAAAAACTCACTGTTTCTAAATGTGGTTTGGAACATTTAAAAAGATCCTGTAACAGAGTTTCTTTTGTTTCTTTAGGACAATCGTCACGACGCAATTGTTCCCAAAGCGTTTTAGCTTTCATAAGAGTATTATAAAATGGACATTTATGTTGTTTACGTTTAAGACGAAGTTCTTGTTTTTCTTTTTTAAACTCTTTCCAGTTGGGTTTTTCTGTCGGTTTGTTGTCTACAAAAATTAATAGCAATTTAGGAAAAAAAAAACAAACAATTAGAAAAGTCAATGAACGGTATATACCAGTAGTTGTTTTGGGATTTCCTTTAGTATTTTTGGATAACTCATTGTCTTTATCAGTTTTTGGCAATTTTTTTTTAAGAGCTTGAGTTTTTTTGGCAGAAATAATTTTTTTAGCCTTATCAACAATGTTCAATTCTGGTTCGTCACCAGAATCAATGATTTCTGCATCCTCAGATGTCAATAGTTTTGTATAGTCAACTGTATCTTCAATACTTAACTTTTTCATCTTCTTTTTAATACCTTCTTTTGCAGCTGAACGACGTTTTATTGCCATTTTATACCGTAATGACACACTTTGTTATAGTAGGAAATTGACCGTGTAATATTTTGAATTGGAACACAAAATACCTAAAAAAAAAAATGTTTTAAATTAAGTATACATTTTTTTAAGAATAATTTGTACCAATATTATTACTTCAGAACCTATGGTTTTCTTTTTCATTTACAAAACTGTTTAAAAAAATATAGTTAAATAAATATTTGTAGATGATTTGTTCACAAAACATATAAGTACACTTATTAAGTAATCAATCTACACTAAAAAATACAATACCTAACTAAGATCTGTATGAAATTTACCTAATACATTTCTCATTTTATTATTTTTTATTATTAACTTCAAACACCAAATCCATTATAAGAATGCCAAAGTAGTGATCTTTAAACTCTTAAAGCAAATATTACAAATTTCCAACGATCATACCAACATCAAAAAATCTATAAAATTTTAAACTTGAAATTACAAACATTGGTGTTCAAATTACTTATTCAATTTAAAAGAAAATTTTTTTTGTTTTTTGAATTTAGTATAATAAAGCAAAAATAATGAGGAAAATGAATGGAATACAAATTGGATAACTATTTTCATAATACATTTTGCCGACAATATAGGTAGTAATAATAACCGACATTGAAGGAGACATGCGAGTTCTTTTAGCCTATCAATGAAATTAAACTAATAATAGAAGGGACACTTATTAAAACATTCAAAATGAAATGAAACAAAAAAAATATGATTTTGATTGAATTGGTTGAGATGTCAAAGATGTCACAAAATATAGAAGTCAAATTATTTCTAAATGACCACAAGTTCAACCAAGTTAGCAAATCCCAGAAAATACCCATATTAAGGCAGTATAATTAGACATTAAGAACAATTAAGGAATTAAAGTGTAGGACTGCTAAAGGCCGTATTCGGTAAAAAATCTAAGCCTCTAAGCTATTTACTTCTAAGAAATTAAATCTTAACATTAAGAAAACACTCATAAAAACATACCTCTGTAGCATAACGCTACATGATTATCAAACATTGGTTATTAATGAAAATCAAAGAAAAGCTCTAGAAGTGTTGGAGATGTGGTGCCAAAGACAAACGCAAAGAACAAGTTGGTTAGAGCGAAAAGTAATAAAATGTAAAATGGTTGGCAAGAAAAGTTCATCAACGAACATTATTATGAAGATTGAAAATGGTAAGGGCATATGCTTTTAGGAATCCGTAGGAATCACACGGTACAATAATTGTCAATCATAGTTGATAGCGGGCATGATTCAAAGAAAGAGACCACCTGGACAGGTTCATCGGGCAAATTAGAAAAGATGCGGGAAACTATTGGCGCACTAAAGAAAAAGGCGAGTGACCAAACGGAGAAGTGGAGCTACAAACCAACCTAAGGTTTAATAATAAAAAAATAAAAAACTTTTAATTACGGCGCCCCGGGGGCGGGCAAGACCAAATTTTGTGCCCTCGACTTGTTGATTGTGCACGTTTTCGCGGGCAAGAAGAGGTTTGGATGAATATATCGTACGGATATAAGGAGGAGGCCACCGTCGCCTCGTAATCGTACGCGTTTAAGAAAAGAAGGTAATCCGAAATGCGACAACGAAAATGCCAAATCGTATCGCGAAATTGTACTCGCAGCGTAGACGATGCAAGTGGGTCGACGAACACGTACCGAACACACAAATTTGTCGGCCGAACGAGACGAAACACACAAACTGTTTACTCACGTCGTTTCCGTGCGGTGTTTGACGATATATATATATATATAGCTGTCGGGTGCTGGACAAGACACAACAAATATGAACGGAACGTCGAGGAAACGATCGCTGCTGTCAACTGCACAGACGAGTAATACCGAAAATGCGCGTAACGCCGATACTTACGGCGATGCTTCCAACCACGAGGGATTCGCCGCGTACTTATCAGCAGATGATTTCTTATCGGAAAACATTGACAACAGAAAAAGACGAGCGGCCGCGGTGATAACACGGCAACCGCTTACCGGTAACCGCGCACCGACCGTGACTTGGACGCTCCGCGAGTGATTTTGATTACGTGGTCTACGATCGGATGATACTACGGAACATGACAAACACTTTTTATTGTTTTCCAAAATCCAAATTCCATTCCAGCCGACGACACTGTGTGTTAGTCCGTCTACGTACTCTCGCGCTTCGCCATCGTTGTAGTCCGTACGCGTGTGCCGTGTCGTGTGCGCAACAGCAGCTCTTCCGTTTTTTCATAATTTCCACGACACACCGAAGACGCTCGTGTGAGTTTCCGAGTTTGTGTTTCGCTCCGACCCATGACCACCGAGTGAGCGATTCGGCCAAAGCGAGAAGCGGTGCGCGCGCTCCATCGAATAAGGTTAGTTGTTCGTGTCGACTTGGCGGCGACGCCATACTTTTTCCGGGCCGAGACGCCGGGAAAGTATCCGTATTAACAACTTGTATAGGTAGGTTGCGTGGGCGGTTCGTGAAATACGCGGCTTGGTACTAATCTGCGTTACCGTTTTTTGATCAATCGATAGGTGTCACTTTCCGCGTTGAACAACGTGTTTTGCGCCGCTCGCGCTTACCTTAGAAACTACAGAAGTTTAATGTTTGCCTCCGTTATCGACGCACGTTTGCGCCCGTACTTGTCGTTCTGTATTTCGTGGTTGTTTTGGGTGCGGACTTCGGGTCTGGCGAGCCGCGTCTCCCGAATCCAAAGATGGCGGGTAGAAGGAGTGGGTGGGAGGTGATGGATGCACATCCCGAGTTCAGCAAACAGTGGTGGCAGGTTAGGTTTGATTATTATAGTATGTTCGGTTTTTAGAATACATTAAAATATAAGGGTTTCGGAAAATAAATTAGGATTTATTAGGACCGCCATTTGTGCGCGGTTTACGTGAAGCGACTGCGACTTGATGTGAATCGTAAACACAGCAGATAGTAATCTTTAAACGGCCGTAATCGCCAAACAATGTGGGGTAACGTAATCGTGTAATCGACATAAAAAGTTGATTTGAAAGAAAAGAATGATGCCGCCCAGTCGAGTGGATCCGTTAAATGTTTTCATATTCGGTAAACGAAACAAAAGATTTTTACAAAACTTTTTACACCGAAAATAACGGTATTATGTGCGGAACTATAATCACTGACCGAGCTATTTTAGAAGTTATAGCCGTTTGATATTTTGTAAATCTATACCTTTGTATCTTACTTAGGTAGGTACCTAAATTTTGCATTTGGTACGTGATATTTTGAACACTGTTTATAGTCGGAATAAAAAAAATTTTGGGTTTCATACCCTTAAACGGGCATTTTTATTTTTTTTATTCGTTTAAACTTACTAATAAATTAAAATAGTTTATACAGTCGCTATAATTTGGCATTCACTCTCCCAGCGTCAAAACATTATTGTTATTTGTTCTTTCAATTACTTATTTTTGTTGTTTTTTTTCTAAATTAAAACATTCAGTTGTTCCGAAAAGAATCTTTGGAACACCATGTCAAAAACTGGTAACAATTCCAACTTTCTTGGACTTGTAGCAACATTAACTGCTTAGCTGACTTTTGTCCATTAACATTGTTGTTAGAAATGTGAGTATCTCATGTACACAATACAGTGCTCCGTTTGTCTTGGTTTATTACATGCTGAATCTCTAAATTTAACTTCATGTGTTCACGGAACCCACCAGATATGATGTTGGTTGACAAACACAATTCATTATTCACACTAAAAATTATTTATGTCGACATAGGTTGAAATCAGTGGTTGGGAGTAGCGCACTTATAGACGCTTTAGTAGAATGCTACTTTTTTTGTAGCAATTAGGATAGCGTCGCTACATAATGTACAATGTAGGAAGAATTATAGTGCACTACAAATTATCTAGTTACGTAGCAAAATTTTGTGCTAACTTTTTCATGTTTCAATAGATTAAAATTTTTTTTCTAAAACTATAAACAGATTGTTATTTTAATATATTTTAGGTTTTTTTTTTTTTTATAAATAGTAGCAAAAAAGAATCACACTACATTTGAACGGTAGCTTCAAAACAACAAGTAGAGTTAGGGGTAGCAAGCTACACATTTTTAAAAAGTAATTGTAGCGTCAGCCTGCTACAAAAAAAAACAGTAGCATCCCGATTACTGGTTAAAATGCAGGTACTGTAAAATAAGGATACATTGCACCTCAGGGAGTAAACTTGCTTCAAAATTTTTGTTCGTTTTTACTTATCTAACTTGCAAACTTGTTATTGGACGTCAAAATTTTTTAAACTATCAAGTTCCTGATATAAATATCTAGGGCTTTAGTTATTTTTTATATTAGTACCATGATTTTATTTTATATTACGCCTTAGTAATTATAAACAAAAAAATTGGTAAAATTCTTACATATTTGTACACTCGTATTAGTTCTTTTTATTTAGTTTTTTTTTTTCAAGTACAACAATTTTATGGCCTTTAGATGATACTGGTAGCAATATACTTTGCGCCATGATTAAATATCCATGTCATTCTAATAGATTTTTATCAATGGTACTTAGTAACTTAGCATTACATGGTACAACTTTGCACCAACCACTGTTTATTAAAATAAAAAAATTTGAAAACTAATTAGATATTTGTATTTCAATTATTAAAGCCACAGTGTTTGTTTAAAGTTAAGAAAACATGAACATTTGGGCAAAGTATCCTCATTTTACGGTATTGTGTCTATAATATAACATAGGGCCTAGCCCGTATATAGGTGGTAGTATAACAATGCATTAATATCATTTAAGTTTATTAGAAAGAGTGGAATAATTTAAGTGACGTATCAATAATATCGGTAGACATATTTTAATAAATAGCTAATGAACAACTATTTTAAATTTTCTTTGACCAATTTACTAAATTGTTGCATCCAGTAATTACACCTTGTGATATAGACGAGTTAAGCGTATCGTTTTAACTAATTTCTTTTGTATAGTTAGTTCTTATTAGCAGTACCTATAGCAATAGTTTTACTGTATAATTTTTCAACATGTAACAAATTCAGACAATTGTTTAGTTTTTCAGTTGGAAACCTGATATTTATGTTATAAGTCAATTTTAAAATTAGATTTTAGCCAACTTGTAATCATTTAAGTAATTAAATACCATCCATTAACCCATTTTAAATAAGGGTCATTTTGGAATTTTTTGTTGTCCTATGATATTTTTATTAGTTTAAAAAATAATAATGTTCCAATAGGAATATCCATCCAATGTTGTGACTTCTTGTAACAATTTATAAGAACTAAAAAGTGTAGTTTTCATTCAGATTTGATAATGTTTATGTTGTATATGTTTTCATAATTCAAGCAGACCATCAATTATGTCTTGTACTTTAAAATAATTTGTGATTGGAAACTGCATTGTTTTAATCTAACTAGATCTGCCATATTATTTATAGATACTGTTTAAACTTTAAATTAAGTAGTTGTAAAGTAACGCTTTAAATTTATTCCTTTGATATTTTAGTAAGCTTCAACTCTTAAATTAGAAACACATTTTTATAATAAAAATGTTGGCAGAATTGTGATGGTGATCTTTAATTATTTTTACTTGAAATTTAGTTTGATAAGCTAATGTAAGGATTTATCTTTATTATTTAATATTAATTTATTATTATCTTTATTAACTTAATTTTATTGATAGCTAGTAATCTGGACTTAAAAGCTTTAGTAAAATTGTTTTGTTTTTGGTATACAAAACTTACAATTTAAAAAGCCCTATGCTATTACTATTTTTCACTCAAAACACGCTTTTAGGGGAAGATTTTTCCTCAAAACGTGAATTTAAATCAGAGTTACAGAAATTAGTTAAAAAACTGTTATTTGATTTCGTTGGTTTTACCATTGATTTTATAGAAAGCAGATAACCCATGCTATAGCGATTTTTGGCGATTCATCAAACGCTTTCAGCCGCTGTGGAGCGCTAGTGGCGTCAGCTTTCATACCCCGTTACAAAACAAACTCCGTCAGACCACAGCTGTATAACAATTTTGAAATAAATTATAATTGTATTTTCACAGTTTTCAAAAAAATATTACTGAACAAACAGCAAAATCTCTACCATTGAAATCCGACGTCCATAGTGCTCCTAGCAGTTGAAAGCGTTCAATTGGTCGCCAAAAATTACTAATGGTTTATCTGTTTATTATATAAAATCAATGGTTTTACTAGACAGAATATTTTTTTTTTTTTTTTTGTAAAGTCAATGTTGTCCATTTAAATGGATGTAGGTAATGTGGTTTTAATTGCCTGCCTATATTTTGCTTTTTAGTAAATAGCTCTTTTAAACCATATTAAATGGGGGGATGTATGACCTGGAATAATTTATAATTCATAATGATTCAATTTTTGGGCTCTTTAGCCTAGTATTGGTTGTAGGGCACTAGAAATTAAATTAACTAAAAAATAATGAGAGCAAGGGTTCATAAAAATTAATACTCCTGGGCATTAATTAGCTAACCACGATTTGGTCCAAAGTTCTGACTAAAAAGTGAAAACAAAGTGTATATTTTTACAAGTATATTTTTGTTAACGGACTAAAATTGAGTCTTGAAAATAGTTAAACTTTACCTACATATTGGCACTGATAGTGAAGAATTAACAGACCATGAAAGATTATTACTCACCAATTAAGTTTTAGTGTATTTTACTTAACTTTTATAACACTATTTATAAACTATTGAACAAATTACAAAACTAAACTTGTCTTATTTTTTTTTTTTTTTTCTTACAGATTCTTTTTTACTGATCAAAACATGGCGGACGAAAAACCATTAATTTTACTCATTGTCAATCATTTAAAAAGACTATTAAATTCTGGCAAATTTAACGATGATGCTTTGGAAAGCATGGAAGTGGCTGTCCAGTGCATTGAATCGGCATACAGTTTAAATCCAACAGAGTCTGATCATGTTGTGACCAGTTTACAAAGCATTGTTGATGAACATTTTAAATCCAAGGTAAAAATTTAGTTATAAATAATTGACCAAGTAATTGCTTAACATAAAACTTGGAAGTTCAAAATTATTATGTTAGCAAAAGTGAGGATTTTTTAAATTCTTTCATTTTTTTTTTTTTATATAAAATATGATTCAGATTGTATGAATGTAGATAGATATTTGAGTGTAAATATTTACTGATAGTGTTAATTTAGGTACCTATCAATATCTTAGACTGATGGTCACTATTAATTAAACGAAATATTGAGAGAGTTAAGTATAAACAATTTAACATAAAACTGAACAAAATTTGATCATTGGTAATAAAGTTTAACATTGTAACATTGTATATACCTATTACATTTCTAATTATGTTTACATATCTATGTAATAGTGCATAAATTTAGAAAACTTGCAATATTTTTCAAATATTCAATATCTTCATACTAACTTTTGAAAATTTTTTTTATTCTAGAAAAGTATTGGGTCTGAAATAAGTCAAGCTGCTAAAGAAAAAGCCGAGTTTTACAAGAAATGTGGAAATGACTTTATGAAAACACATAATATTGAAAATGCCATTTCATCTTACACCAAGTATATAACATTAAAATTATAATTATAATGTATTAACCAATACTCCCTATAATTATTTTGTATTTAATAATATTGAATATGTTAAAATTATAGTTTTGACTACCTATTTAAATTTATGTTTTATTATTTCTATTTTCTTACATATTAGATTATTAGATGTTAGATCTTGAATTTTGTACTATTATGGTATATGTTTTGATTCAATATTTGTCAGCTGTGAAATGTTATTTTTGTTGGCAATGATTTATCTCTGCTTACAAATTTAATATAACATGTCAAACTACACATTCCAAATCAGTGATTGTAACATATCTATCAAGAAGTAGAGTAGCTACTTTTGTCTGTTTTTTTTTTTTTAACTAACTTTTTATAGTATATATATTTTAAAACACACCTAGTATAAAATTTTTCTGTTACTCTTATAGTCCCTTATACTTACTATTTATTTATATTATTTTATAATGGTAATTATTTGTTTTTTAGATCCATCTCATTGGATCCGTACAATCCAATTTATTACGGCAACAGAGCTGCTGCATATAACGATTCTGGAAGATACCTAGATGCTATTGAAGATTGTCAAAAAGCAATTGAAATTGATCCAAATTATTGCAAAGCTTATTGTCGTTTAGGGTAATTACAATTATAAACAATTTAAATAATTTTACATTTACTACAAACTGGTTTAACAATTTAATATCATTATTAATTATATTCATTTAAATACACTATATATCTTAACTTTTGTGGCTTGCACAGGTATAAAATCTAAAACAATTTATTTGTGTACATGCAATGTTTGTATCAAATTGTGAAAACGTGTTTATTACTATTATTGTTAAATATTTTTTTTAATTTATTTTCAATTTTGAGTGAAATATTTATTTATTTATTTTATGCCAGATGGCAATTATTGATACAAAACACATTAATAAATATACAGTAGACTTAGCAAATTACAGAAATGGTTAAAGGTACTAGCTTAAATAGAACAAAAAGTAATCAAAAGACAAACTTAATGTTTTGTCTAAACATTGAGTCTATGATTGTAGTCGTAGTTAGTAAAATAGTGCGGGACATGGACTAAACTTGGTTTCCTGTGTCATATGTAAGGCCTTTAAACTGGACACAAGCAAGTAGGTCAGAGGCACCTAAAGTGCCCTTAATGAGGACAAATAACAAAAAAAAAAGGAAGTGAATAAATGTTAAACAAATCATGCAGTTGGTCATAATCAGGGGTAGAAACATTGACTTTAAGTGCAAAGGCTGTAAAAAAGAGAAACCGGTCCTGCACCCGTTCATCTCCGAGTTGGTTTTTTTGATAGGTATGTATTCTTCACTGAAACTCCAAACTCTAAGATTGACTTCCCAAAAGAAAAGTAAATAGAACAAAGACAGTTCAATGGTGTGAAAAATTTAGTGTTTTTCTTCTTTGGGTTGTTTGGTCGTTAAGACCATCCTGTCTCACAACCAATTCTCCAGCCGTCTATTTATTCCTTAACTTTTTAGTTTATTTCCACTTCTTTCTTAACTATATCTTTCCATCTCAATTTTGGTCTTTCCTAGAGTCTTTTTCCTAACAGGTTAGGTTCTAACACCTGTACTTGAGTTGTAAACAACCACTTTTTCTTTAACTCTGTTGATAATGATCTTGAATTTAATAGTTTTAAAAAGTGAACAATTTAGTTTTACGCTTGATAAATCCATGAAATTTGAGAATACAGGATAGTGTGAAGTTAATGTGTTTCGGCAAAATTAAAGAGAGGAATTATAGTGAATAATAAGCCAAGATCTAATATTTAAAAGGTACAGTTAAGGGGAGAACCATTAAAAGAATAAATTCTGATGTGGGGAGTGTTGTGACCAGAGAATGTAATCGAATGTCATTTGTCAAGACTTAGTCCAAACCGCCTTACCCAGGCTGAGAATTTGTCAAATACAGGTTAATATTACTCTATCAAGTGTTTTCTGTCAAATTTATCCAGCACATACACTATACTGTAGTATTATGTTAACTATTGAAAGTAAGTTATAGAAAAACCACGGGCCACTTTTTAAAAATGTTTTTGACTCGAATAAATGTTAAATTATGGCTTATAAAGATGGAATGAATTAAAATTAAAAAAACATTTTATTTTCAGTTTGGCTTTTTCTTATTTGAAAGATTATCAAAAAGCAGTATCATGTTACAAAAAAGCATGCGAATTAGATCCAGGTAATCCCGGTTATCAAAGAAATTATGAAATTACTTTGGATAGCTTACACAATGAAAGACATCAGCAATCACAACCACAAAATCAATCATCTATTGGTGGAGAACAACATTTGATGGAATCTGCTACACGGTTTATGAATAACCCAGAAGTTACATCTGTGTAAGTTTAATTTGTTTATGCGTGTAAATTCTTATAAAATGTATTAATCAATTTTCTATGTATATTAATTTTTAGATTAAATAACATTTTGGGAAATGCGCCTAATGGAACTGGTGGATTAGATAGACTTATGCAAGTGTGAGTATATTATTCACCGTTTGTACGTATAAATATAATTATGTGACAATCAATTTTTATCATCTAAGGTTATGTATTTAATTATTAAGTGGGTGCATCTTGTAGATTTGATACTGTACATTTGAAAAGCGATACTTAATAAACAAAATAACAAATGTAAAAAGTTCAATCTATTTTAAAGTACACCCTATGTTATCTTTTGAAGTATATTATTTAGTTTTATTTTTAGATTCTAAGAGTAATAAAATACCATGATGTTACCTATTTATTAATTAAATAATTTGTTTTTATCTTTTAAACATCTACAAGGTCAAAATGAATGCTTAGAACATTGCAAAAATAAAAATACAAATAATAATAAAATGGACCTAGATAGTACATTGTTTTAAGTACTTTTTGAACTTTTTAGAAATTATTAGAATCAATTACATGATTTATTCACAAATCAGACATTACATTTAAAATTGTACCTATAAAAATTTCAAGCCAAAATTAACACTAAAATTTTAAAAATTAAGTTAAGTATTTGTCTAAATGAGCTTCCTCAGAATCATAATAAACGTTGCTAATCCAACATATCCCCATATAATCGGTAGGAGCTATTTCTTTTAGCTACATTTATTGTCAAAAAGATACTTTATGTTACGTTGTTTGGTTGCCATATCGATATAAATTTGATTTATAAAAGCAATTGCAAATAAATTATTTAAATTATTTAATGTAAACTTAACATCCCCATTACAAGCTTATGCTTACAGGGTGTGTATAACCATTATGTATGTAAAATGTAAACTTATTATTATTCTTGTTTGGTTACAAAAATTATTATTAATTGCATTTGCATAGCAATCGCAAAATTTTTATCACATTGCAAAGAAGTATCTTAATAAATTTAGCAAAAACTTAACATTAAAAAATCCTTTTTGCAGAATTATTCATAAATTAAGTACTTCAATTGTCCAAAATACGAAAATAAAAACTATATTTTTCTTTTATTGCCATTTCAAATCAGGAACTTTCTTAAAAATTATCCCATGCACTCATTCAAAATAAAAAACTAGTAGAAATTATCTGAAAACTATGCTTTTTCTAAGAACATTATTTTAAAATTGAAACTTGGATCCTAAGAGTTTGAAGAAATTATTCTTATACTGGCAATCCACAAGGTTTTCTCTGATTACTGAACTCACTTTATGTATATTTTAACATATTATATTATATGCTTTATAATTGTTTGTTTAAAACTTTGTTATATAATTTAATTGTTGTTGTTCTTTTATTTAATTCTCTATGTTTCAACTGGGTTATCATATTATACAATTTTAATTTTACTTACTTTTTGATGTCATACAATTATAAAATTTGGTACAGTAAGTGTAAACATACTAAAGGAGAATAATTTGCAAGCGCTATTTGTAATACATTTTAGTTATCTATAAACAAAAAATAAGATTTGAAGTATCGTTTTTTTAAACATATAATTATTTTTAGTTTGATTTGTTGATAATAATAGATGCATGTTTGTTTAACATAGTAATCTTATTTTTTACTCGATGACTCGATTATTTTTATGTTAAAAATATATTTGTGCATACTTAGTACATAGTGTAATTAGATGTACCTATGTAATAAGTTTGTTCAAACAATGAGTACCATTGAAATTTTAAGTATAACTAGTGAAGACTCTCGGTTTATTATAATTCATTGTTAAAAATATAACTTGATTTATTTTTAGTGGTCAAACAATCGTCACTCGTTTGCAATCCTCCAATCCAAATCTGTTAGATAATTTTCGTGTCCAATTTGAAAACACTCAGAACGAAGCACAGCCGCCGCCACCACCTCAAGACGGAGCCCCTAACCAAAACAACAACTAAACTTTTTCATTGTAAAAATGTAATATAAATTGCTTAGGCAATTTAACAACGCGGTCATTCTCAAAATAAAGTTGTAATTTTTTGTATGCTACATGATTGGTGTTAGAATTATACGTATTGAAACTGAGAATAATAGTAACTAAATTATATATTACGCATTATATTATAATACACGTTATACGTAACGTCCTTTTTTCTTTTTTTTTTTTTTAATGACTTAAATTCCTTTTTATATAAAAACCACCTAATCGATTTGATTTGTTGTAAAATATTATCATCAATATTGTAAAATATGATATTAATACAAGAATGTTTAGGTATTTTTTTTTTTTTTTTAACTTTCTATACTCCAGCAGTAATGTTTTACAATAATAATACTTCAATATTTGTATACTATTGAGCGTTCAAATATAAAATAATTTTTACCTGCTGTGATCGTTTTATTTCCCCTGGCCAACTGCCATGTATTCAAAAACTATTTGAATTGAGTATTGTACAAACGATTCAGTGAATGACTTAAAAGTTGAGGCGTACGTATTAACTAGAAATCCAATGGAGAGTGATGTGAGTACAAATTTGAAATTACAACGTTATTGATGGGTAAAAACAATTATTGTCGGTTATTTTTTTTGTACGTACAACTCGGGTGAAAATATTTGTAATATGAAACTCGTACCCTTACTCTGATTTTATGGCGATCGGTGCAGTAACGATTTTTCCGATCGTCAGACTAATGTACTCCTTGATTCAGTTATATTTTAAGTAATTTGTACGTTTCTCGTGCTCGTTGTAATGTTTGATTCCGGTTGCCTTTATAATTGCATCACAGACCGTCTAAAAACAGAGTTAGGTTTCTAGTGTAGTCCGTGCCCTGGTCATGATCAGTTAAATCCACTTGTCCTCGCTCTTCGGTAATATTCTCGAGTCGAAGAAACGAATGTCAAAACGCGAAATTGTTATCGTCAATTTTTAAAGGGTTCGTTGTTATGAGAAATTTCAAACAAAGAATTGGCAATCATTTTCAGGAAGTATTGAACGTTCCTGTGGTGTTTGTCGTCGGTCGTTTTCCTTGTCAGTTTAATAAAATTAACGTCACAAACGGACATTCCAATTTAATTTAATATTATTATAAACGATCCATATGATCGGCATAGCACCTCTGTGCTCCTCTCTTATATAGTTGTTGTTGTTACTCGGCTGTGGACCGTGGAAAAATCTTTTTCTCCGTATAATTACGTACACGGAGGAACCGACTTACTGTGATTGTATAGAGTACATGCGCGATTTATACCATAGGCATGTCAGCTTATTATATAGATAAAACGGCGCAAAAAATGTTCCCCAGTCTTGGAACAAACGATTAATCAACGTAACACCTTTTTTTTTTTTATGTTAAAGACCAAGGAAAATCCGACTTGAAATTTACTTAATAATATATTTGTAGTTATAGTGATTTTCATAATATTAATGCTTAGTGGCGCACAACGGGAAAAAGCGAAAACTGCTGCCCAGCTTTTATCACGAACCGTATTATTCCGAATTAGTAATAACGAAGCCCTGCCGTCAAAGTACCGGAAAGAAGTAATAGGTACATTTGTATTAATATTATTTTGACTCGCTCAATAGTGAAAATATGGTCGGAGACAATTCAATGGCGTATGGTGTAATAGAACAAAATGATTTGTTGGACAGAATGGATAATTTTGTTCAATCGATGAGAGAGTACATACATACCAAAAAGTCATTAATGCGTTTCCAAAAGGGAGAATCTTAATGACGACAATCTTGTCTTTAAGAAGACTTTTAATTGACATGCAAACAAAACACTATCAAGCGCAGTACATAATAACAAGGCGTTTATTAATCGCGGGATATTGTACTAGAAAACTTTTTATACGAGCAATGGGTGGATCAAATGACGAATCCTTTGGATTTTATATATCGGTACATACTCTTTTAATAATTCGTTTTCTTTTCGAGCTTTTATAGACCTCGAACATTCATTACTGTCTTCTTCTACAATACGTTGAACTTCTATCGAGATAAAATTCCAATTTTAGTAGTAGAATTTAGCGATGACAATAAAAATATCCAAATTTTTAAAACATTTTATGAAAATTACACATTTTTATATACCTACCCGATTTTTTAATTATAATTCATTTATAATATACGTAACAAATATTGACACGTGGAATTAAAGATAAACACAAATTATACATAAATATCAGATCGAAAAATGAAAAAAATTAATTCATTTGAAAGCTATGAGTATTTTGGCCTCTTATAACATCGCTTTTGCCAGAAAAAAAAAAAAAGGTTCACATTTTAGTCTATTGAAATGTATTCTCTCAATACCAAGAACCAATAACTATTGTTAAATATTTACGTGTAAAATACTTCTGTGTTTATTCGAGTATTTGTTTTGTATTTTCAACGATGCCCATTCTTTTGGGTATGTGTAAAAACCACGCCCCGACCGACTTTATTCGTTATCAAACAGTGTCATCAACCGTGTTACAAAATAAATATCTACTATATAGTAGTACTTTGTATGTATTTTTCTTTTCAGTTTCAATCTTCCGGTCTTACAATAATTGTACAACGTTTGTTGTATCACCACCTAGTAGAACTTAACGTTGTTTGAATGTTTCACATCACGTAACTAGAGTGTGATCATCATTGTTTTCCTGGACCATCGTTACCATGTCTTTAAAAACAATTTGGATAGACTACTGTGAGAACGGTTCAATACACGGCTTGAGACATATTATCCAGAAAGACAAAAAACCGTGGGAGAGGTATTTAGAGTCATCGTAACACTATTTAAAGTCCGATATTATTGGTGGCCCTGTTGATTACGCGTAGGTTCATGTGGATGCTGTTGTTGATCGTCGCCAGCACCATGATTGTGGTTTTGGTATCTGCATCGTGGGAAAAATATTCGTATTCGTCGATGAAAATCGTGGTGGACGACCCCCGCTACCCGCTTGCTAAAATCGATTTTCCAGCGATCACTATTTGTCCGATCAACAAAATAATGTACTCCAGAGCTCTCGATTTAGTTCTAAAGTATGAGTATTTCAAATTTTTACGTTTTTCATACGTGTCATTCGAGTTATAATTATTATCATGTCTCCATAAATACGCCACAAATCATCTAAAAAAAGAAAAGATAATTAAATTTTAAGTTTTAACTAGGTCCTGGTTATGATCAGTTGAAGCCGTTTATTCTTCAGTTGTTTTCTTGAATACTACATCAAAATGTGTCATATTATTATTGACAATTTTTAAAGGGTTTTGGATTGTTAAATTTATTAAAATTTCAAGCGAAGAATAGCTCTTGAACATTTTCAGTTGTATTGAAATTGAATGTGATGTTTTAATTTTTTTTTTCCTGGAACGTTTGTTGTTTTTTTATTGTTTTCCTTATTAGTTTTACCATTTGTAATCGACGGTTTTACTCACGCTCATAAACGAGCGATATTGTTCAAACCTTCAAAATTATTATTTTTAAATTTTTTTTATCAAGCAAAAAAAATCAGTTTGATTCATTATAATTAGTTTAAAATGGTCCTTTAATACTTTTTGTGACAATTTTGTTTTACGGTTGTGTCACGTCTTTTTAATAGAAATATAGGTGGTATTTAAAAAATAAAATAATATTTCTGGCAATGAAAAATCAAAATAAACCTGCTAAAGAGTTTAATTACTGTTTAGTAAAATTCAAGTCAGGGCTCAGAAAACAAATCGTTCGGTAACTACGTAGATGAGAAATCAAGTACCTGTCTGCTTGTATCAAGTGTACAAAATGAATAAAAATAATATTTAAGTACACATCAGCGAGAACGTTACACCTGCTTTCTTTAAAAATAAATTTGAAAATTGAACAAAATTGATTGTAGGTATTGATTATCAAAGTTTAAATTATTTTAGTTACAGGTATATCCGTCCAGAATTATTTACGCAATCGAATATGGGTATTATAGGACCTAGGTACACTGTGTACCGTACACATATACATTTTATGATACTGTTGACAAAGATATTATTGTATAATAACATTATTTGTTCAAGTAAATACGCCAACGATTCGGAATTGAGAACGAGATGGTCGAACTCGATACAGAGTTTCGGAAGAATGCGGTTTCCCCACAACACGGATCTATACTTTTACTTGCGGAATAAGAAAACCGTCGATGTACCTTTGGAGGACATATCCAACATGATGGCGAACGTGAGTATCTATACATCTTTTTGGTAGGTAAGCCCGGTAAGGCATTTTTGTTAGCGAGTCCAGAGACTAAAATGTTCATTAGTTTTTGTCCTACACACTATTATTATAATAAAATTAATTTAACAAGGGTTTCCCATCCTTTCGGATCAACCTTCAATCCGTAAAAATATAATTATGAAATGCCATTGAATCGACGCGGTCTCTATAGACTCTTAGATCGAAATTGAAAATTTGCTTTCAGTCGGAAACGTTTCACAAAAGGGGTGCCATGAGATTAATAAAATGTGGGCACGGAAGGTACTTACTTTATGAGAAATTTTTTTTGTGATTTAGTACATAGGTAAGTAGATTATATGTAGGTACGTATTAAAATAATAATATTCTTATTGAATTAAAAAAATTCGTTTAAAGCAATTAAAATTTTTTTTTACTTTTTGTTTTTCAGCTAGCACCGACAGTAAATGACATTTTCCACAGATGTTTTTGGAGAGGCATTGAGTACACGTGCACCGACCTACTGCGATTTCAACGCACCGAAGAAGGATTTTGTTATTCGTTCAACAGCAAGTCTGCTGATAGGAATAAAAAGTAAACGTTGTCCATATTAAGTTAAACTGTAGTAGTTAGCATTGAAATACACTCGTATCATATGCGGTTTCAGAGAATCTTTTATTGAAAATCGTTCGTTATAAATGTAGGACCTTTCTCTGAATATTCACGTACGATACCGGGTAAATTATAATACTATGGTTGTATTATTATTACATTACTACATCGTTATGAATAAACTATCGTTAGGTATCTTGTTTACAGATATTTAAAATTCCAAACGTGTTCAATAAGTTTTACGCAGTTACAATCCCCAAAAATTCATTAAAATTTGCGATAATAGAGCAGTTATGATACTCTTGCCATTACGCGACTATAACAAAGACAAAATGAATGCTATTGATTGTATTATTTGAATGTACCAATCAAAAGTTTTGATGTACCTGTACATCCAGACGTAACATCGAAACTTCTTGAATTGTTTATGATGCTTCCAGCAGTATTTACTGCAGTAAGGGTACGAGCATTCATAAAACTATTTATTTATGGAATTTCACAGGTGAAAATTGTTTAAACGGTTTAACTTTGATGAACGTTTTGTCAAAGTACCTAACTATGCACCGCAGACGTCATAAGCTAGTTGACGAAAACCTAAACAAGAAAATTAAAAACACATTTATATACATATATATAAATACATGTAGTATAGCTTTTATAAACCTATACATCGGAAAAAAAAAAATTTTACCGCTACCCCTGAAAACAATCCTGGGCATGTCTAGATTGACATAATCATTACATAAAACAATATCGAGATTTAACGCGTTTTGGTAAATTTACCTTCGATGACTATAAAATACTGTCATCATCATCTCATATACCCTCTAATGATGCAACGACACTCCTATTCTAAATTGTCGACATTTAAGTTTGTACCGTAACACCCAAATTTGTACTGAACTAGTACAAATACAATTTACACGGAACACAAATTTTCTAAAAGAAAAAAAAATTTCCTTTTAACTGTACAATATTATAAGATAATATTGGCCATTAGTATCTTAAAAAAAAGTTAAGAAATAGGAGATCACCGATCAAGGACACACTGATTAATTTTAATACGTAAACTGCTTATTACGTTACAAAACGGTACATATTATTATTTTGTAATACTTACCATACCTAATATTATTATTGTTGTCTTTACAGTACCAGCGACAGAAACCCTCCATTGAACGGACCGAAAGGGACGTTAATTCCGCTTAGAAACGACGCTGCCGGTAAAAATACCGGATTTAAAGTAATAATGCACAACTTGAGCGACGAGTTCTTTCCAGGAGACAAGCGCCGGAGAGGATACAACGTAAGTGTCGATCAGGAAGTATAATATGTACTAAACTTGACTTAAAATAACTAGAAAAAAGTACTTAAAAAAACTACTAATATGTAAACTATTGTTACGTGTTGTACCTATTGGGTGGTAGGTACTTACTTAAACAATTTGTTAATGACAAAAGCGGGAAAGGCCAGCTGCTGATTCCCTGCCGAACCTATACAGGTTATAGCCATAACAACACGACGGCTTTTACAAAACCAGTGAAAAAAAATTCGGTTTTGGGCAAGGAGAGTGGCATGATCATCCAGGGTGCTGCAAGCTTCTAAAAGCTAAATGCTTCTGTTATTTACTCAAGTAGGGTGCAGACATGTCCGGTGGCATTCGTACGACGACATACGTACACTCATACGTACATGCACACATACACGCATACGTACGCTCGAAAAACATGACCCCCCCCCCGTCCGTCGGCAGTCGGGCGAAAAACGGCCGCGCAATCTACTCCCTTTTCAAACGGGTCCGCGTGCAGGTGATGGTGCATCCGCCCGAAGCGTTTCCGGACGTGTCCTCCGGTTACAAAGTGCACGCGGTGCGGGACCGCATCACGCGGATATCGGTGAGCGTGGCTCAGGTGAAGGCGGACGAATCGCTGAGCCGTCTCAGCAGGCGCAACGACCAGTGTTTCATGTACAAGTCCAAGTCGTCGTCGTTCTTCCAGAGCAACGACGAGGACACGTGCTACAGCAAGTGTCGGCTCGAGACCATTTACCGGCTGTGCAACTGCACGCAGTACTTTTACAACTTGTACAAAGGTGATGGCAAAGGCGATGAAGTCGAAATGTTCTTGGGGGCGGGTCGATTTTTATATTCTCAGTTCTGTGTGATTTTTTTTTTTTCTAAGAGCGTCTTTAGACCCCGCTATCCTCCTTCCGCACTGTTGTGCGGACGTAGGTACTACCTGCAACGAAAATCGTCCGAAAATCAAACGTAAAAACCGTACAAACTACCACGCAACACGAATTTTGAGCTATAAACACATAATATGTAAATCAACTGAAGCGTAAACCTGCTCATTTTTTTTTTTTTTGTTACATTTCTTGGATAATTTTTTTTTTATTATCTCATTACTTTGGAAACCACTTTGGAAACGCGCGACATTTGTTTAAGGATGTTAAATATTAAAACTTAGAAACGCTAAACCGATGTTTGACTATGATTTTTCAGCATTGAACTTTTCGTTATTGCATTATTATTATTATTGAATTTTATGTTGCAGCCGCGAAAAGTAAATAAATAGGTTTGGAACTGAGGGAAAAGTATTCTTTGGGCCTTTTTTCTGACATTTATAAACCTCAGTGTCTAGATTTTTTATGCATGACCAAACTAGTAGTTTCCAATTAGAAACTCGTACCTATATTATACGTACGTGTAGGACACTCGATTTGACCGTAGTGGAATATTGTTAATTTTACAATATGTGGCCATTTTATTTTTGATACCCTTATCGTTAGTCATAATTGTTATTTAGGGGTTTTTTTTTGTTTTTTAATAAAACGTGGTTAGTTTTTATCACTTGTCAGTGTAACGTTTTGAGTAACAAGTACGTTTGTTTTTCATAGGTCTTGGGACTTATTGTGGGATCCAGCACGTACCGTGTTTGGTAGCGAATGACGGTGAGTCTTTTCTATTTTTACTCTATGTAACTATTGACGACGGGAAACGTGTCAAAATTCTGTTAAATGATACAAATAAAAAAACATTTTTGTGGGTTAAGGGTTGTCCAAAATAAAAACTGTGTTACTTACACAACTTCTTCAAGATAATAAAAACTACAAAGTAATACCTACTCGTTTCGTTGCATGTCATGGAAATCAATAGGTTAGGTTATCTACCTGAAATATTGGACGATTTGATAATATAGTTTTGTATGTTGTCATAAATAATACCAAATGATCACTGGTATCATTGGCATCCGCAAACTTGCAATGACAGCAAAAAGACCACTTTATTGGCCACTATACTATTACATTCAGACCGTCAAACTTAATATAGTGGTAGTAGTATAGTAATACTAAGCAAATAGTAAGTAGTATAGAACTTTAAATTTTTCAAAAATTTCTATTTTCGTTTGTAGTTTTTGTTCGGTAGAAATTTAATTTTCCTCAAAAAGTTTTGAAACTTTAATACGAGGTTGTTAAAATTTCGAAAATCCAAAATCACGGTTCTTTTTTTATCGTTTTAAGTTAGAAAATCGTCGAAAATTACTTGCTACTACTTGATACTTATTAATAAACATAGTGATGATAATAATAATAATAATAGATAATAGTTGATCGTGATAACAATACATACAAACAATATTTAGAATCATTCAACATTTTAGGTAGGTGACTACACGAAATTAAATGAGTACCTACTTACGTATTACTATAATTCATTTTCTTATACTAAGAGTTTACTTCATCTTGAACAAGTTCTAACGAGTGGTACCACCACCACCACCACCACTTTTATTATTATTTTAGTAATGACACGAAATCCAAAAGCTCCAGACAACGATCCAGGGTTTCCTAAATGGAGTTTACCCGCTACCATGAACTGTAGTTGTGATCCGCCATGTTCGTTTATTTCATACACGACGGAGATGCAACATGATGTTAGGTAAATTATCGGTATAAATATGTTCTTTTCAGACACTACTTAATTTTAAAGACAAATTTGTGTTACATTTAAGTCACTCTTAGATACTGAGTTATACTTGATGTTGCACTTGACGGATGTTTGCACATACATTTGTTTATAAAATTATTATAAAACTACTTCTTATTATTATTCTTTCTCTTCTTCTTCTTCTTACTTTCAGGTCTGCCACAGCAACAGACTGCCTCCATTCTTACCTGCAGTCTTTTGCAGTTTCTTCTCCATTCCTTACTCTTAATATTCTATAAAAGGTCTTCCTTCATTCTGTCTACCCATTTTTGTCTGGGTCTCCCTCTGGGTTTCTTTGTGTTTGGTTTCCACTCTGTTATTTGTCCAATTAGTACTTTCTGATCTCCATACATGCCCAGCCCAACTTATTCTCAAACTTTTCTAGATTCCAACGATGCTATATAGGTTCGTTGTATAGTTCTTCCGAATTTGTATTGTTTCTTATTTCATATTCCTCTTCATTGTTAATTTATACAATTATTGAATATTTTTCTCAATACCTTTTCACTTCTAACTTTTTTTCATCTATTTTGGTTGTGGCCCAAGTACTGCAGCATGCATACAGAGTTACTGGTTTTACTGAAACTTTATATAATGTTGACTGTTGTATTTGATTTTATTGATAATAATTTTGATTTAAATAATGGTATCAATCCATAGTAACACATGTTTGCTGCGACGAGTCGGCTTTTTAATTCTTTGTGGTTATTAGCATTGTCATTAATATCCTCACGACTTCACTTAAGTATTTAAAATTTCTTATTCTTTCAAATTTATGGTCATTCATTTTTAAAAAATCTATCCTATCATATGGTTTTCCTTATTTGTCCTAATGGCTAATTGGTCAATCGTAAAAATAAAAAAAAATCATAAAAATCTGTTCTCAGACATTTAGCCGTGAACGTGTGACAGACACACAGACAAAATTCCAAACGGTCGAGTCATTGCATAGGTCTCGCTTAGCTTGGTTAATACGCATTAAATAATAATAATTAATGTTTATTTGTAATTTCAAAAGGATAAACTTCACTTGGATTTCTCCATTCGTAAAAATAATTACCGTTCTTCAGATAATTACTATACATCTAACATATTATCGTGACTCAAACTAGTAATTATTATAATGCGTAGAATTATTTTAAATCTATAGTAACATCATTATTCATCGTACTGTTCAGTATTCACAATAAATAAATCATAAATCACATTTAATTGCAATAATGTATAATTAAAACGTGGGTCCACTTTTCATTCTGTATTACCCAACATTGAATACGTAAAAAAAGCGTTATGAACCTATTGGAGCGCATATTGGCATTATGACGATAACGGAGTCTGAAGTAAATAATATAAAGTCAGCGAACGTTGAAAGTGTCGAATAAAACAAATTACTTTTCATTGTTAAATATTCCATACAAATATATTCAATCACCTACTTTTCAAAAAAAAGGATTCAGAGACACTCCTATTTCATCATTAAAAATTAATCACTCGAATGGTTTTTTTGTAGTTTACAAACAAAATACACACACTAGATGATAAATATTCAACTGAACTGTTAACTTGCTTATACATAATATATAACCGTCATAAATGGCACCAATTATTTAATGATACAAACATACAATAACAAAATGTCACTGTTTTTCTTTTAGGCAATACGTAAACTTAAATATGGCGTCACCTTCAAGGTACAGAGTGTTCGTCGAAGTAAATTACAGAGAATTATTTGCTACGAGCTATCGGCGATCAATGAAATACAGTACTCAGGATTTGTTAGGTACCTATCTATTTACAATTTGCATTGAACCTTCATTTGATCTTGTCAAAATATATCCACTTCATGATGTAACAAACACTGATAGTTATGAAAATCACTTACCGAGATAAATCGAAATCGATACGAACCATAAGAACGATAACCAAAATAAAATGCGCACCATAATTAACATCATGAACAAAAATGTCGTCTTCTTCTACTTCTTTTCCAGCTCGCAAATGTTTGGGGACGGTCACCCTCACCCTAAACCCCAACTTGTTGTAATCGTTTGCACACACACACACATTAGCAGTTCTCGTATCAATTGTTTCCGTCCATCTCTACCTCGCTCTTTCTCTATTTTTTTTTTGTTCCTATTCAAGCGTTCATTTTCATAACCCCTGCGTTAGATTCCTCATCGCATGCCCAAACCATTTTTCAGTATGTTCTCTCTCGTTTTCACCTTCCGTATCGGTGCAGTGTAAACAGACGTGTTATAGTTTTGAAATAAAATCAAACATTATTTGCAAACAAAATTGCGAAAACACAATAGTATTTTTGACCACGATTTTTTTAAATATCATAAAACTCTGAAGTTACAACGCGATTTACCGCGGCTAGTTTTTTTTTTTCCCCAGAATATGTGATGATATATGTAATAATTAACGACAGCACGCGGCAAAAACAAAAGAGTAAATAGGTACTGCAGTGTTCGCGTTCAAAATCCAAAATGCATTGAAAATTCAAACTCGTCGGCGGCAATCAACGTGTTCATCGGAAACATTGTTTTCGGGAGATGAAAATTTATCGAGACTGGGCGTTTTTTTTTTTTTGGGTGGAACGGAGATTGCATTTTCGTGGTCGTTATTGTGAAAATTTGTCTGCCAACCGAAAAACAAAAAAAAATTACATAAACTGTTTTTGTTTTTAATGTTTACATCCATGCACAGTGTCGTTCGGTGGAGTGGCCAGTCTGTTTCTCGGCTGCAGCCTGGTCAGCATAGCCGAGTTCATTTACGCCGTGTATAAGTCGACGCTGGTGCTCAAACGGCGGTACGTCGACAAGCGCGAGGACGATTCTTCGACGGCGGCCGCCGAGGATCCGAAATATTCGTTCGTCTTTTAACGTCTTCGAGGTGCGACGAATCGATCGAATGCAATAACGGGTGTATTATAATAGCGATCTCGGATCGATCTAAACGGTAGACCCGCGGGAAACGTAGTCATTAACTGTAGTAAATACACAGTGTAACGTAACATTTGTAGAAAAAAATAATAAAATCGTGTTTTGACCGCCGAACCGCAGCAATACCATCGTGTTTAAATCACGAGTTTTAAAGTCAAATTTTAAGAAATCATCTTCGTCGCTTCGCTCATAATCTGTAAAATAACGTTTTTGAAACGATCGTAACAGCGTCGCGCGGTCTTCTTATACGCATTTAAATTTTCTTATTTGTTATATTTCAAAACAGTTGTCGGTTCAAAAATGTTACAATATTATATCGCTGTGATAACTTTCTTTCGTTTCGAAACACATCATAACTTTTAACGGACGACCACCGTATTATTATGTACTTACCATAGAGTCGAGAGAATAAACTACGTATTAATATTGTTTTTCTTTATAAAATAAAGCGATATTTTTCAAAGTACTTACCTATCATTCCAACAAAAATTTATAGGTAAGATCATAATATTGTAATAATATATATATGTATTCTTTTATATCCTTGAAACTACTACATATTATATAAATGCGAAAGTTTGTCTCTATGATTGTTATTTTGATTGTTCTCTTTCACTGTTAAACGACTGCAGATTGAAACGATTTTGATGGAATTTAATAAGGAGAGAGCTTGAACCGGAGAAAAGGACATGGGAAAACTTAAAAATAAAAAACAAAGGTAATATAGGTAAATTTGTGTACATATGGGATAACAAGTTGAATAAAAGCTAATGAATGTACGTAAATGCATATGTGTATAACATATTAAAGTTTCAAATATAATAAAATATTGTGTAATACGAATTACAAATTTTTTTCTAAAAATGAATCCTAAAGTTTTCAAAGAGTTTAAACAAATAAAAAAAAAAGAAATGTGGTGAGCTATTTTCGAACATTTTCGGTCATCATGTACCACATCGTTATAACCTTGTATACAATTTCCTAAAAAATTAAAGTATTAATTCAACGAAAACCGCCAAAAGAATGGACATTTTCGAAAATTTCAAATTTCTATACTTATTAGCTCGAAAATGATTGAAAAAATATTTAAATTTAGCACCAAAATTGTACATATTGTGTGTTAATTTCAGATGTTTTCGATCGCGACTTAAGAAGTGATGACCAAATAACTAAATAAATTGTGTTAAAATTATGTTTGTCGTATTTTAATCTATTTTTTCCATGTTTTTTTTTTTTTATTTTTATTTATTTTGAATGCAACTTTTTCGGAATCGAAAATGTTGAAAAACCCAGTAATGTACCATGAAGATGTTTAAACTGTTGAGAGCGATTTTCTAAGAGCTATGCGTGACACGGACACATAAAAAAAAATGAATAAAAAAACACACATCTGCGTAAAATCTCGCTCCGCTCAGAATGCAAAATACAGTATTTACTGTACATAATACCAATTGTATGTATTTATATAAGTAGCACTCATTACACGGTTAAGACTTACAACGTTCATTGTTTGTTTATTTAATCGTTATTTAAGAATAAAAAACGTTTTTTTACATACATTTTATCTTATTCATTTTAACATACATTTTAAGTTTTTTTTTAAATATCTGTGATCACACAATTCGTAAGATTTATGTCTAGCATTTTCTTCTATGTAAGCTATACGCACATAATCCTTCCTTTGTTTATACATTAAATACCTCCCGGTTGTCAAGTAAAATGTATAATCAACTAATAAGTAAATATTATTAATCGTAGAGCAATCGTCAAACGGCTTTGTTAGATTTTTCTTTTACGAGTAACAATGTATGTATTGTTAATTTTTAGACATAAGTACGGAAAAACTAATGGCTGGCATAAAAGCCAAAGTTTAGACATTAACACCAAATAGTGAAGACTGATAATAGAATGTGCTTATGGATTTTTTATAAGAATAAAAAAATTAAAGTGTGTCTAAGGGCCATAAATAGGGCAAAATATGGCTGAGAAAAGTTCACCGATCATGGCTTTTAATATTATAATGTGTACTGTTTACCCTTTAATAACTCTTTTAATAATCGTTCTAATAATTTGAAATTTGTTAAAGTAAAATTTCGGAATTTTCAATTACATTTTCGTCATATTTTTTCTAAACATATTTTGTATTTTCTAAACATTCATTATCCCGTTAGTTCTTGGTATTTTTAATTGGATTGTTTTGGCAGTAGGATTTATAGGATTTTTTTTTCATGTTTTAAAACTAAAAAATTCAAAATATTATGACAATTTTTATCCTTCTATACTGTGATAAGAAAATATTATTTTTCTTAAGTCTACAAATTCGTTCTGTGTAGTTATGATCAATTGGCTTTATCATACCACTGATCGTTAATTTAAAAACTTATAAAAATAATACTCACACTATAACATTTACTATTTTTTAATTATTTACAAGCCGACACGCTAGTCCACAAAAAAATTTCGAATGGCTTCTGGTTTATGTCTGGGTATAAATAATTTACGTGAGTACACTTTAAATTATAAATACACATATAATTTGTATAATGTTTTTATACAAAAACTGTCAATATGAAAACGTCGTTTCGAAATTCGAACCATCGATAAAACGCTGCACGAAGGAATAATATGCCCTGTATACAAATACCAACCAAACCAATAACGTAGGTATTAAAATTATCCGGTTTAAAAATGCAATTTCTGTAAAAATGGATGCGTAAAAATAGTGGTATTTTGTTTAGTTTGCTTGTCAAAATAATATGAATATTAAATATGCTTTGCTATCACTAAACTATGCCAAACTTCGTTGACCATCAAATTTACACACGTAGTATAAATAAAATCGACCTACATAAATTATTAGTTTATTTCATGAATCATGTTCTAGGTTATCTTATATAAAACTGAAACATAAAACAATTTGAATGAAATACAAATATTACTATAACGGTGTCGTTTTGAATGTATTTAAAATCAAACGGATTATGCGGCGTGTCGAAAAAGGGAAAAACTCAAAATGAATATAATATTATATTATAGCAAGTTGTGTCGAAATTCCGAAAAAACAGAATTTTTAATTAATAAAACACCGTATTAAATAACAGACATTAAATATGAAAACATTTATTTTTTCACTGTTCAATCAATACAAACGAACCGAATATAATGAAACTTTTTGATGTCCATTCAACATTCGTATCTGCTGTCAAATCGGTGTTATTTCCCCCCCGTAAAGCAGATTTCTATCGGGTTTTCGGTGTCGAACAACGTCACACGATTTTAAAATATTTAGAATTACTGACGTTATCACTAAACCTATTTATATTTGATTTTTAAACGGTTTGAGCTTTTGTTAGACCGGAATTCGTCTACGATTAAACACTCGTAACACAAGCCATGACGGGCATAAAACAGTTTTGGACAAATTATTGTGAAAACAGTTCACTGCATGGACTTCGATACGTAGTTCACAAGGATGCAAAACCTTTGGAAAGGTGCGTAAAAGCCCGACATCAAACTACCGTTTTCACTTTTTAAATAGACCAAAACTTAATTTTTAACGCCATTATTTTAGTGTGATTGACAATGCGATTATCGGTAGGTAATAAACAACTTCTTTTTCAAGGAATTCAAATTATCTTTATCGGTGTTAGAGAAAAAAGTGTCAGAAACTTGTAGTTTTATTCAATCAAAATTGTACTTTATACGCACATTACTTCGTTCATCAAAAATACATGATACCATTAGTTACAATTAGCATTTTATTTAAGTGATTGTACCATTAAAAAGCACATTGACACGGTAATTCTCCGCGTAATCCATTCTAAAACATAAACGTTCAGGTCAAAACTCTCTGTAATGTTTAATTTAGATTTTAGATACTATGACAAGTCGAAAAATATAGAAAGTAAAATTGCTAACTTAACGAAAACAAAAAACAGCAGATTACAATAATTAATGAACTGTTCATAATATAACACGAATAAAATAAACAATTCTAATCGAGAAAAATATTTCCTTATACAAACAGGTCAATTTAAATTATAACGATGCATTAGGTTTTTGGATACACCATCAAATGATTTATAAATGACAATTTCAAAACGTACGTTTGAAATTTGATCTCCGTAAGGTACACGATTCTTGGCAAACTGAAAACTGAAGTTAACTTAAACAGTAAAACATTAGCACTGAATTATATGTAGAGTACACTAGTCACTTAACACGACTGTTTGAATAATTTTATTAAATTTAGTTCAAAATATATCTTTATTTAATTTACTTATATATATATATGGAAAAAATAAACATTAAAAATGAATAAATGTGCTACGAGCAGATTAGCTCACAACTTAGCGTCGTAGGTTTCTCAAATTTGAAATGTCCTTATACTTGAATGCAATGACATAAATAATCATTGTCTTCCGCCTTTGGAAAACAATCCTAAGCAAGCTTAGCGAATCAAATACTAAAAATATTGAACTTCCGGCATTCCACGTTTAGCTCAAAATTTGTCGAATTTGTTTGAAGTCTTTACGATATTTGAACTTTATTCTTTCAAAACAATGTGTGAAATTTTCAATTAATCCAAAGAATTTTCGTACCAAAAAAGTACGCACAAAATGTTAAAAAATTAATTATGATGTAAAAACGTGGTTATCAAAAATTGTAATACCTACCTAACTGATTTTTAAATTTCTTACGGCGTTAAGGAAAATATGACATTGTTGGTCTTTTATTAAAGTTTTGGACATTTAAGTTGAGAACTAAACGTTTAGTAAAGCAACAACTGCTAAAATTGAAAAATGTGTTATAATGCGTATTGTTTGGTTTTTAGATTAATATGGACGGCGTTGCTGGCAGTGGCTGGTGCGCTTATTTTGGTTCATTTGTACGGTTCGTGGGAGACGTATTCGTATTCTTCTATGGAAATCATTGTCGATAATCCTCGGTATCCGCTTACCAAAATCGACTTTCCGGCAATAACCATTTGTTCTATCAATAAAATTCTGTATTCAAAAGCAAAAGATAAAGTTTTGAGGTACTGTAGATTAATTTCAGAAAATGTATAGAAAACTGATCGTCAGAACTTATAGTTCATCAAACGTCGTTTTATCACACATTATAGGTAGTCTAAATTTGATTGAAATGTAATTTTGTTTGAATTAGATACCTACTAAACTTTGATTCTAGTTTCATGTATACAAGCAAACATTATACATCGAAATAAACCTGTACGTAACTTATAACAATGTGCAAAACATGACCACTTACTTTATGCTTATAATGTTGTATGGACAATTTAGTTTATTTATTTTTAACCATGAAGCGTGCAATAGTATTAATAAAATAAAAATGTTTAAAAAAAATTATCATCAGTTGATAAATAGAATGTTAAAACAAATTCTAGAGTTTGCTGAAATTTGCTTAGCAAAAAAAAAAAAAACCGAAACCATAACTGCTAGTAACACTTAAAGTATATATTTTTATCCAAACAAAATTTCTATAAACGATCATAATAATAATAATAATTTTAACATGGAAAAACATTTAAAAGATAATAGCCACAATGTAGAATGATACTTTTAACATTATCCTATAAAAGTATATGCACACAAAGTGAGATCGTTACTGATGCGAGAACAACTAAAAGAAGGTTCATATTCCATTCAAAAAACATTTTTTTTGGTCACATTTTATTCGTCACAAATTCGATTAATTTAATCATCACACAATAGGTGCCTACACTATGGGTATAGATCGTATTTAAACATTTTTTAATCTAATTATCACGACTTTTGAATGTTTGTCGATGTTTTTAAAACGTTATAAACTATATTATACAATTCTTATTTGGTTCTTATGTAGTAAATACGCGAATGATTCGGTTCTGCGGCGAAGATACGAGAACACGCTGTACGTTCTGAACACGTTACAATACCCTACGTTCCGGGATCTGTCATTTTTTATACGCAACAACCCTGTGATCAATTTGCCTACAAAAAGTATCAAAGGACTAATGTTGAAAGTAAATGGTTGTTACAAATGAAACGTTATACAAATAGTTCAAGATCAAATACGCACTTTGTGACGGATCCAGAAACAAATTCTGAGAATTTACTTCTGACTTTTTATTTTTATTGAGTACACCTTGTATATAACATATATTATTTACTATTTATCGGTGTCGTACAACAGAACAGTTCAAAATTCACAAACAACTATTTATTTCTTCTATTGAAAATTAATCGGTTTTCATCAGAGTTTTGTCGATCGTTACACGCGAAAATTTGGTAACGAAACTATATATTCACAGTTATAAATATTTTTTTATTTTAAGCGTAACATTTTGACATGTATTTGCATCCAAACAAATGTGTTTTAATACTTACATAATAATGTTGAATACGACTCAAACAACGTTGGCTTTGTAGTCGCCCGCGTAGAGCAATTTTTTGGAAAACGCTTCTTTACTGATTATGATGCAGAAAAAATTAGCCGATTTCTTAAGACTTAAACAAAATTTCTAACTTCTTCTCTAACATGTCGCGAGGCCTTCAGTTGGAAAAAGTTCTACACGTAATAACAATAAAAATTAAATTCTATATATTTATTTATCTAATTTTATCAGCGTAAAAATATTTTAAGAATGAAAAATTCCAAAAAAACGATCTGCATTGCGTGATGGTAAAGATATTATTAATTGCAATAAGGTAACGAAACAAACATTCTTACTTTGAAAAAGTTATACGCCAAAAGACGTTTCATGAGTGAACAACGTTTTACTTGTTTTTTATTTTTTTTATTGATTATAATATGTCCAATTTTAATTTTTTTTTATCTATCTGCCTTGCTTGAAACTCGACACTAGTCAAATCATTATCAATAAACGTGATGTAAAATTTGCTTACAAAGTAAATCGAAACAAGGGAAATACAAACAGATAATTTTTTTTAAATCTAAAATATGCGTTTCCTGAGCATATTTATTAAAATAAAAATAGAACCTTTTAATTCTCAGGTGACGTACAGTAGTCTGCCTAGATATATTTTACTGAATAAATACTTTAGACCTCGGGGGATCCTGGATCTGTCACTGCGGCTGGTATCACTGCGCTTTCATTAAGTTACTATCGTATTTTTATCATATCTTCTTTATAGCTTATGCCGACTATTGATGAGATGTTCGATAGCTGTTTGTGGAGGGGCTACAAATACAATTGCACGGATTTATTTCGCCTACAACGAACCGAAGAAGGATTTTGCTATTCTTTCAACAGTAAAACGTCCGAAAGAACCGAAAAGTAAACAACAGTTTGATAGTTACATATACTTGTTCTAAGGTAAAACTTTGATTTTGAACACCCTGAAAATATAATATTATTTAATTCGATAATCACCACGACTATTGAACATATATATTCAACGATATTACTCATAATGAATTAATGTTTCTGCCGTTTATGACAAACAAAACCGAAAAATATTATCAGAAACATGTTTAATAGGAGTTAGAAATAAAATATGCAAAATTGATCGAATGCATTGAACCTGCAGTACCATGTATATAATACGATACGAAGTTATCCATTTTCTTTTTCGTTTTTTAAAACCTTGAAAGCTTAAAATTAAAAATAATAACCAACATGTTTATTTAACTTTAAAAAATTTTATCGATTTTTGCAAAACCACTATATATCTACACAAAATCAACGATTTACTCCTACGGCATGCCATTAGACGACTAAAACGGGTGATTCCCCTTAAATTAATTATGGATTCATACTATGCACAATTTCATTCGATTAAATAATAATTTTACGATACTTCATGCCGTACGGAATCCCCACATTTTAACGTTTTTCGCACTGGATCCGGGATTCTTGATTTCAGCGACAGCAGCACTAACCCTCCTATAGCCGGCCCAGATGGAACGCTCATACCACTCAGGAACAACGCCGCGGGAAAGATGACCGGGTTGGAAGTAATCCTGAAGAGTTTGAACACCGAATACTTTCCTAGCGATCACAGGGCAAAAGGATTTAACGTAACGCATCATTATACAGTTATTCGGAAAAATATATTTAAAAAAACGTCATGACTGAAGTATAAACAAGTTAGCCCTACGAAAACAACGATTGCGAGTAGGTGGTGGGAATGAATTAAAAAAATTATATACAACTTTTTACTCCCCGTCCTAAGTGTGTACTATATTGGGTGGCTTTTTGAATTTCAACCGATTCAAGCAAAGTTTATTATATGCGTTCTTACCTACCGAAGTATTCAATTTTTAGCTACGGTCTTTGGGTCACGGAGTCGACCAAACGATTCATACAGATTTCATAGACAATAAAGAGTTAGGTTGTTTGCTCTGTATTACCTAATATTTTTCTGTTACGTCAAGATTTCAAGTGCATTTCTAAGTGGATAATTTTATTTATGTTGCCACCGATAGGAATAGAGAGATACCCTCAAAAATACATGGTAAAAACACAACTTTGTACAGTCGTTCCGGATATAGATGTCTATGTCATTAGTAAAAAATATTTTCAACAAAAATATACGCTAAACGCATAAGCTATTAAAATACGCCGCACACCATTGTATATGGGTAGCGTAATTTACAGTTTTCGTTTTCAAACGATCAAGTCGAAAAATCAAGACTTGGAAAAAATGATAACTTTTGAAATCCATATCAAATCGCCCACTGCAGCGAGTGTATATAACACAATATAGTGTATATCTACAGTATTTTATAAGACACTTTGGTGACAGCTCGAATGAGGCTTATCGATTCTGATTGCCTATAAAGAATTGTATAATATTAATTTCTTACGGTGCTCGAGTGTTTCCGGTTTCGTTGCAGATAATGATACACACGCCCGAAGACTTTCCCGACATATCGAGGAACTACAAGATCCACAGTGAACTCAATCTGTCTTTGCGGATATCGGTGAGCGTCAGTCACATAAAGGCGGACGTATCGCTCAAGCGGATCGACGAAAACGTTCGAAACTGTTTTCTGTACAAGTTGCGAACGCTGAACGACGACAACTTGCCTTCGTACAGGAGCAACGCCGAGGACAACTGTTACAGCAAGTGTCGGATCTTAACCACCAACCAGATGTGCAACTGCACGCCATACTATTTTGACGTTAGAGGAGGTATGGATTGTTGTTTATTTTTAAGACTTTTTTTTTTTTGCCGTTGATAAATTCTTCTTCTTCGGTTTTTCATAGGCCAATAAGGCCCATCACTGCTCCACGCAGCATCCTCTATTCCTCTCTATCATTTGCCAACTCCTCCGGGCTATCAACCCCGATCAAAAAATCTGGCTGGGCTCGTCTATCCATCTTTTCTTCGGCCTGCCCAGTCGTCTCTTTCCGTCTGGTTTTCAGTTAAGCGCAACCTTCATCATGCCACTCGATCTCCATACGTGCCCTGGCCAGCTCAATGTTCTTCCCATAAGTGTTTGTAAAATGTATCTTCTTCTCCCCAAAGGTCTTTGATTTCCATACTGGATCTTATTTCATGCTCACCTGTTGGATTGTTTTGTTTTTAGGGCCAAAAATACGTCGCAGGAACTTCCTTACTAAAACTGCCAGTTTTCTCTCGTCCTCTTTTGACGTCGGTCACGTTTCGCATGCATATAAAATACCGGTGTTTACCTAGTAAAATCGCATTTTCGATTTTTTTTTATGGTACCTTGAACCTGAAGATTTTCTGTAACGCAAAATAACCCCTGTTTCCAGCATTTATTCTCAGTTTTATTTTAGTAGAAAAATCGTCGACACGTTTTGATCACCTAATATTGATGGGTTCTAATATCAATAGATATACATGATAATTCTTTTTTTTTAATAATGTTATTTGGTCGTTTAACATAGTTGTTTGGTTTTGTGGTTTTATCTTATAATTATAAACAATGAGGGAATTTAACTTTTAATTTACCTATTTAGCGATACGTGTTACGAGACCCAAAGTTTGAGGTGCCGACCAGGATCTTTTAATTTTGAACGAGCTCATACCAAACTCAAACTTCCAATTTGTAGTCGAACCGAACGATTACGATATTGTGTCGAACCTAAACCGAAACTAAATTATACCGGTTAAAAATATTTTTATAATTTTTAATACCCAAGTAATAATAATAATCGAAAATTAATTTATAACAGTACATTAATACAATGAATTACGATTCTTAAACCACTCTTATAGTTTATTTTCACGTGGTTGATAATACGTTTTTGTTATTTGTAATCTCGATAGTCAAATTTTAGTGTGCTTGGTTTGGTTCGTATTTTTAAACTTCACCAATCTTCCCTGAGTATAAGACCAGTACGTTATTCACATGTTTTAACCATATCTAAAATTAATATTACTATATTTTTTTTTTTTTTTTTTTTAGGAAGCGAGCAACATTGTGGAATAGAAGACTTAAATTGTTTGGGTAAAATGAATGGTAAGCCTAACGAGCATTGTCACGATTTAAAAAAACTAGACAATCATTGTTTATATTTTGATTGATTTTTACTTTTTCGGTAAAATATCTTTAAAAAATTAACACCACCTAAGATCAGAGTCCTTAGTCCTGATTCGGAGTAATTAGTAATTCGTAAGAGTATATTAGGGATTGATTATTTTTACGAAAAACTTGATTATCAACAATCGTTTTGTTTTGCTTCAAGGAAAATTTGACATTAAATATCTAACAATCAAAATGAAATATATTGCAAAAAATCACGATTGTTGATGGGTTTTTAAGTATCAATTAAATATTATAATTTACGAGGATTTAAAACTGTAAACAAAGTTTGTATTATGTTGTGTGTTTGCTGTTTGTGGGGTTCAAACTAAAATTCATGCACCAAATCCTGGAATCCTGGATTCTGTTTTCATGGCAACAAATAATATAATAATGGTAACACAGAAAAAATTTAAAACGCACTAAATGATCAAAATATATTTAAACATATTAATTATTAGATTCCAAACGGAGTAAATGAATTATTGATAGGTATGTATAACGAAATATTTTTCTTTTTTTTTTGTAAATACCAGCTTTTTCTGATGTTGAAATTGCTAACTTCTTTGTATTGTATAAATTGCTCGAAAGATGTTTGACAATTGGACGTGGGTGGTACTCAATTATAATTAAGTATTTTTCTTTTATTCTACCTACTTATTTTTAGAGTTTTGATGCAAAATTGAAAAAGTCAAAATGTATTTAAGTGCATATAAATATTTGATACTTTCACACATTACCTAGAATATAATATTTATTAAATATAAAACTTTAATAAGTTTTCAAGCAAAGTATAGAGTTTTGACATGTTTATATCTTAGTTGAACGACTTGACTTTTTATTAAAAATCCTTAACAATAAAGTTTTCTATTAACACCTATACACTTTATTTTATTGCGCTTTTGTGTTTCTTTTGGTTCTGATTTTCTTTTTTTTTTTTTAAATAACTCCTCGAAAAACTGTTTATATTTTATGTAACGTTTACACAATGTAAAATTAGACCAAATATGAAACAAGTTACGAATAATTTTGATACATTTTTCAAATTTTCAATATTTGTACGAGTAGGATCTACCTCGGTATTTGATTCACCGAGTTCACTTAGAACCGTTATTTTCGTGGCAATGATTAATCACTGGTTTTAAATTAAATGTAACCACATATAACACGTTTCAGAGGCATACTAAGATATTTTTTTTGGGGAGGCTGATGCATTTTATTGATGGAAAATTCTCCAACTTGACATATTAAAAACAAAAATATTAGGAGTAGCCCCCTCAGCCCCCCTTCCAATAAATACGTCCCTGATTCGTTTATACTACACCGTCTTAAACAGCGACTCACCCAAAGATGTGACCTGTTTCCTACACTTTTTTTTGGCAAATAGTTGCAAGAGAGCACCTAAAAATTCAACGCTCTGACACGTTTTCAGTGCTCCAGCGCAACGTTCAGGCCCCGGAAGACGAACCGGGGTTTCCCAAATGGAGCATACCGGACTTCATGAACTGCAGTTGTCCGCACCCGTGTTCATTCATTGGATACACGACCGAGCTCCGAAACTACGCCGAGTAATGAAATCATTAGCAGAATACGTTCGAGGGGTGTCGCTTCGAAATCGAAATAAAAACGCAGACTTCATTCAAAGCTAAAAGGCTCAAATAATTTTTTCCCCCCGGACCGTTTTGAGAATGAAATTGGACAGTTAATCGGAAAAATTGTTTTTGTGAGACCAGACCAGTATCACAAAAATCACATAAAAATCATAGAGTCCACAAAAAACATTCTGCAGTATAGGTAGTATACGTTCCCATCAAAAACGGTGCGGCCGAATTATTATCATTCGTCGAAATCAAATCTCTAGAGAACAATCTTTAATTGTTAAATTTAATGATTAATACGAAAATCACATTTATAGTTGATTAAAATCGAAACACGATTCGATCAAAATACGAGTGCCTACTTCGTTTGTCGAGATTAATGTAAGCAGAGATGTACTTCAGCCAAATGCAAATCCACCTCTTCACTGTCGGTTTATAAGCGAAAAGAAAAGTTATACTATCTACAGGAACTTAGTCCCCATCCTAACCTAGCTCACGAATTGTGTTATTTATTAGAGTTGCATGAAATCGAATTTCCTACTTATAATAATAATCTATAAAATAGTTAAACATTTTTCCGTATATCATCGTAGTTTTATATACATGATTTTTAACAATAAAGTCGTCTAAAATTAGGTTGACACTAGACACTGTTGAACAGAGTACCTAAAATAGTTTTTATTAATTTATTAAAAATTCGTCAATATACTGAGGCCGGTTTATTGGCTTATTGGTTGAGGACTCTCACATTACAATAGGTATCATTTTCTAATACTTATGAACAAACAGATCAAATGCTACCGAAAAAATGTACAAACAAAATTAATTTTTTTAAATGTGACCTTCTAGCACCTATAGTTTGTATTGGTTTATTAGTAATTTATACTGAGTTTTGTACGTCTCACTGTATTATTTATTTTTTCTACAGGGATTTTATGTCTCATACGGAGTATCCAGGTTCTTACATGCACATCGACATACATTACAAGGAAAGATTCGCGATCAGTTATCAAAGGGCCATGAAATACACCACACAGGATCTGCTTGGTAATGATATGTACCTATTATTTTATGTAAATCACCAAACAACTTCACCAACTAATCCTACAAAAAATTTCTTCGTGACAATATTACGTTCAAATTGACACTCTGCTATTAAGTAAATGCAAAAAAGAATTATTACTATGTATACTTACTACTTGTCAATATTGTTTTTAATATTTTCTTTAATTTCAACCAAGGTCTAAGACTAAAAAAGTAAATTAACGTTTTTTAAGTATATTACAAAATCGGTCATTAAATGTATAAAATAATCCATATGTAATTAGATAATGAAATCATTACAAATGTCAACATTACTTTAAGAATTTTCGTACCGGATTTTTCTAGGGGCTCAAATTTTTGGCACCACAAATTTAAGTACAACTTATGAAAACGCAGAACTATATTAAATTCTAACCTTTATGGTACCTAGTCACTCGCAGTCAAATATTAAGGGTGTAACAATGGCACCAAAAGTGTTTACCCTTGAGTCCAATATTGTTTGTTTTTGTGGGTCCGTTTGTTCCAAGAAATTAAATACACGCCCTACCAATTAGTATAGTTACCATTCAAAAATATTTCTGATTTATGCACCCATTTGTTAAAATATTTCGATTGGTATTTTCTCGTACTATTTTCAAATATGATTTGTTTTGATATGACCGTTTTTTGATTAAAATAAAACGTACCTACTTTGTAATTTAACTTGAACACGATACGCTCTCAAAATGTAATTATTTTATTCATTCGAAAAGAACAAAACCTTAAATTGTTTTCCTATTCTAATAGTTATTCGTGCCTATTATGTATAGGAATATAGGATACCTACTTACCCAATAGTCGGTTATATTTTAGAAACTTTTTAGTTACTTTTGCTAAAATCATTGGTTCTCGTCTATTCTTTACCCCACACTACTATTGTAACCGACTAATCGGCACGCAGCTATCATGACGTTTCAAGTATCATATTTTTCGAGTTTTTTTTTTTTTAGCAATCGATCTTGTATCGATACAAAGTATGTTCTTTTTAACGTTACAGTGACGTTTGGCGGAATGGCGAGCTTGTTTTTGGGCTGCAGCCTGGTCAGCTTGGTCGAGATAATTTACGTTGTGTACAAATCGTTGGTGATGCTCAAACACAAATACACCAAAGTCAACACGGTTTCGGGTAAACAGCGACTGGTCCTGCGACGTCGGCATCACGCGTACCGTTTTTGCAGACCTCTGTACAAGCCGCCTGAAGTTGACGACATTAGTAAAAAAATATCGTCTCGACGTGAAGTACTGAGAAAATATTGAATCAGCTTAGAGTACGGATCACGTGCGGCATTCGAAGAAGCTGCAAAAAAATTTTTTTTTTTTTCCTTTTTGGAGAAGGAATTGAAACATTTTGGAGTTCTATAGCCTCGAAAACTTCTGTTTACGATTACGTTTGTGTAAACGACGGTTATAATTGTAAAAAAAATAGACTCGATTAAACAATATAACGTACACCGTATTATGCGGGGCCGTATGGGAAAAGAACGGTTCGGATGGGCAAAAACGTAATTTTATAAAATTTTAAGGCGAAACAACTCAGTAAAGTAGCGGCCACTATACTTGAGTTGTTACCTTTAACTTTTAACTGTATGTAACTAACATTTTTATTTTGAGACTTGTGCAGTGAATACAAATTAAAATGTGTTATATTATATTACATATATTTTGTGTAGATCCACTGGAAAATAATATTTTATATACTTTGGGTGGATCACCGGTTTGGAAGTTATTGTTTGATGTTTACATTAGTGAGCAATCACGAGAAAATTTCGATTCTTAGGAAACTCTGCAGTGAGTTAAAAATAATCAACCACCTCTAAATTTTAAATTCTGATCGAAGCAAGGAAGCTATTGGTTTCGCAAAGATGTGTATTTGATATTGTGCTCCAATCGTGTAACAGATGGAAACTATATTATACTAATTAAATTTTTCGCTACGCTCGCTATTCAAAACGGATTTTTTTTTTTTTGTTAATTCGTTGTAACAAAATAATAGTAATAATAATCTGTTTTTAAAAGTAATTATGTATAATTATCTGGAAGAATGATAAAACCACATCGTACTAAATTACAACTCTTATAGTCATTAATGATATTACAATATATCTAGCCGATGATACCTCAATTGGTTTGGTTTAATAAAAACTACTTATGTAATTAAAACGTGGGTAAAAAAAAATATGAAAACTGTTACATTGTTCTTGTAGTCATAATTTAAGTCCGAGTCGTTATATATATGTTACGTAGATTGATCGCCCGTTCGACTGTTTTGAAATTGTATTTTGCTTATTGTATAATTATATTATTTTGCAGAATCCGAGACTTAACCAATAGTATAATATAGTATAGTGACACGCGTAGATAGCCTGCTATAGCAATTATTGTTGGGTGCTCACCGCGTGCAAAATGTTTGACTTACTCGTTGTGATTTTTTTGTGCGTGCGCCTAAAGCGAGTGGGTACGCAAGAAATATAATACTCTAAATTATTATTAAATTATTTTTTCTAAACGGAATTAGGAATGACGAACTCGTGACTAATACAATTATAATTTCATTTTTTTTTTTTTTTTTAACGCATTTCGTTTAGCTATTATGTGTTTTGATATACCACGAACATATTATACTGTATATAATAATAGCGTTGACTCATCGCATCTCTATCACAATGGCTCAAATATAAAATGTCAAATACCGAAACGGAAGAAAATTTACTGTCGTACATTTATGTGTATAGTATAATAATATTGGACAGGTCGAGGCTCTTGTCGAAATTAATATGGTTATCACGATATTTTATTCGTAGAAATATAACCAGTGTTTTGAAATAATATAAAAAACTATCTACATTGAGATAAAAGGTAGTGATAGGTAAAAGCGTATCTAGATAAGACAATAAACGAAAAAAAAATGTTTGATTAGGATCATGGATCGAAAAAAAAAAACACTTATCGAGGGAATAACGGATAACTTAAATTAAAAAAAGCTGTAGGTTGCGCATTAAACCGTTTGAAATTGTCCTGAAATTAGAAATTGGTCAGAGTCAATTGAAACTTTGTTTGTATTTTTATTTTACCCGTTTAAATTATTTGCGGACATTTATAAAGTAATTCAAAGCACTTTTAGAAATCGTGGCTTTTATTTTCGTATCGAATATACTCATAAAAGAAACAACATTTTAAAATAAGTTTCAACTGTAAAGAACACAATTCTGGTCCAATTACGTATCTTCAGAGAGATAATGAAAATATATAGGAGCAATATTCTATTATAACAGAAAGTGTTTACAGGAAAAATACACATTTTAAAGTCGATACCTAAATGTTTTGCTACGCTCAGAATCTAACGACAAGATACGGTTTTAATGCACAGAATATATATGTAATTAGTGCATCTAAATGATAAAAAATAATGAAAAACATTACAGATTCAATAATAACGGACACGACGGTTTAGATTAAATTATACTATTATAGGTAGAGTTATAGCCCTAATACGGACATTACAATATACATAGTTGCAGTTTGAAATAAAACACGAAGATTGTTTTATTAAATTTTAAAGTTTGATCAGATGGATATGAAAAGCATTAAAAATTATTATCAGAGTCAATACCTATAGCAATAGCAATACCTATAGCAATCGATCGTAAGTGACGGTGCCTATAAATCGTTTCCATAAATCAACACACATTTTTGCACCACTCGAAGTCTAAAATTTGTTTACATAAACGTTATCTCTGATCGGCTTAATTTTTACACTGTGCATTATTTAAAAGTGAAAATCTTAAATGTATATAATCATTATACATCGGCATATTTATTAATAGCCATAATAACAAATTATTAATACTACATAATACAATAAAAATTGTAAACCTATATAGGCGCTTAAGTGTACTAATTTTAATATTTTCGTACCTACATAATGTGAAATACTCTCAAAACATTAGATGATTTTTCTAGTAATAATATTAGATTTACAATCTGTATGTAATACGTGATGTGTTGTGTGTGTATACGATTTCCATCGGCCGTATATTGATAACTATTGTAATAATTTGTCTATAGGTATAGGACATTGAGACTGAAACAATAATAATGGTGTATATTATAATTACAGACATTTTCATCGTTATTCTGAATAGTTATTTTTTTAAAAATTAATTTGACACGAAAAAAAACAAGTTGAATTTTTTTTTTTAATGTAATTTTTTTTTTTTTTACTCAAAGTTGATTTTAACGTTACACCTAAAATAAAAACACAAGTTATACAACTATTTTTATTTTAAGTTTAAGCGATAACCAAATAATGCGGTAAATTTTTGTTTTGGTAGTCTTTGCTTTCAAAAACTACGATTATGGAAAAGTCATAAAAAAAAACACCAAATAAAAACGTTGTATTATAATAAGTACTTGACGTTTTCCTTACCCGTTATTATTAAAAATTAAAATATTTATTTATAGTTTACATCCTCTATTTAAAATATATTTAGTTAATTTTTTGCTTAACTGGTCAATCGCAAACCCAAATACCTTCATAAATGCGCGTTATTTCTTTTTATCGATAGCGTACTATTGTCGGACACCGTGTGGTCAGTATACCGCAAAATAAATTGACAGAAAAAAGAAACACTAAAAATAAAACGGCCATTTAATTAAATAAGGAAAACAAAAAAAATGTAACTAATATCATGAAAAACAAAATGACAACACACAATCACAACAAAATTAAAACAAAAAAAAAAAATTTATAAGTTATTTTAATCATACATAGGAATCGTTTTTAAAAATACCTGTCTTTCTACGATACTGTTTTCACCGATTTATAGTGTGTGAGATACCTACTTGTCTAGTCTGAATAAACTCAGAAAACTCATAAACAAGTTGGGCACAATCGACAGGTATAGATGTTTATGCTCGTTATGCCAATCTCTTTGAATAGTTGATAATAGTAAGTATGAAAATGATAATTAAAATAATTTATGTCCAAACACCAAAAGAATATCTTATAATATAAGTTCATAAATTAAATCTACTATTAGTATAAAAACAAATATAATAAAGATTTTTTTTTTATGTACTCAACTATATTATCATACAGAGAACCACCTATAAATAAAATACCTATTACAAAAATTTGTTTTTATTCACAATATTGATTCTTTTAATACTTTAAACTATTGTTTTTTTTTTTTTTTTTTACAACTCGTATGACAGTAAACAAGTACTTGTAAGTGGGGCTCGTCAAAATGATACACATCGAAAAAAATTGCATATTTTCCTTTGTAAATACATCATATTATACTAATCTTTATCTATTATTTGAACGTAATCGAACCAACCGTTGTTTTACGTATGCGCTCTCGGAAGGTCACGTTAGTTCATAACTAGCCGTCACTTGGTCCGGTGGTTCGGTGTTAAGTGGTGGTGGATAAAACATTCCGAGAAGGAAGTCTACACGAAGTATTTTAGATTTTAAAAAACCATGCTACCCTCAGAAGAAACTACTTCATTTACGAATGAAGACAAAATTTTAAAAACAACGGTATCCGTCGATCTCGGAACAGTAAGAACTCAAATTAACTACCTAATTTTATTTTGTGTTTAAGTTTGTTATGCACATTGCACATAGTAGATACGTTGTGTCTAAAATGAGATTTTTTAATGCGAGTGTTACGATTATTTGTCTCTTTTAGCACTCATGGATAAGTATAGGTACCTACCACAACTTAAAAATTTTTAACTACCTACTCGTCATTTTTAATAATTAATTTTGATTTTGTTTCGAGCCAATTTGCCAAGAGAAAAAACAAAATATCTTTTTTATTTTCATGAGGTAGTATAATATTACTCTGTAGTTTATATTACAATATTGCTTGGCATTAAAACAAAAAAAAAAAATTTTTAACTATTAACTAAAACGGTTCAGAAATCGGTAGTAAATAATGTTAAAGTTGTACAGCGTTAGTACGTTAAAATAGATAAGATTATCAGAGTAAGCTGAAAATTTGTTTCGTGGTAGAGTTTTTTTGCATATTTTACAGTATTTTAGGATATATTTTTGATCTATTTGTAACATTTTGAATTTTACATAGTTTTCATCAAAATCAGTTAGGCAATTATAAAATAAAAATTCGATAAACATGCTATACAAATATTTTTGGCCAAATATTAATTAACAATTTGAATAATTTGATTGATAGAATAATAGTATCAAAACCTAAGTATCATACATGGACATAATAATACAATTTTAATTTTTGGCAATTTGAATCTCCACTTTTTTTTTACACATTTTGTTGTTTTAAATACATATTTATAAGGCATTGCTAATATTTAAATTTTAAAATGCTAATAAATTCGAATCATAATTATTAGAGACATTTCAGTTTTAGTTTATGTTTCGTTTTGTTTTTTTTTTTTTAATCGTTTTTTAAAAAGTGGGAGACTAATAGACTATTGATTTAAGTGAACAAAAATTGTGCGTAAAATGATACGAAACTTTAATTACAGTTGTACAAAAATACCAATTATGAGATAACAAATAATTTAAAATAATTTAATGTTGTTATCATTTTTTGAAGTTAAATAACTAAGTAAAACAACTGTAAGTACATAATGGTCTACCTAATAATAATATAAATCTCGAGTTTTTGTTTGCACATTTTTGTTATTATTAGACATGGGTAGGTACATGGATTGTAAGCTTATTTGAAGAGCTTACAGACGATGGTGAATACTAAACTTTTACAAATCACTATTTCCAGAAAAATTAAATTACTTAAACTCTTAGATCAGTAGTTATGTTTCACAATAATGAACTCGAAATTTCCAAGTCAAATGTTGATTTTATGGTACAGAACGTACCTACTTATTAAAAAACTTACTAATTTATATAAAAATTTACAACTTACCTACTTAATAATAAAATTAAACCAGTACGTATAGATTAATCAAACTTATAACTTATCAATATCATTTGAGATAATGATCAGACCAGGATTTTTATTTTTGTTCATGTGTAATTTATATTTCTTTGTTCTTATATTCAAAAATATATGTTTTATAAACCAGGTTTGTTCAAGTGAGGTTTGATTAAGTGTGTTATTGACTTATTCTCAGTTCTCAGTATACCTATTCTTTAATGTTTAGCCTTGAATTATTTTCAGTTTTGTGATATTGTCTAAGTTATCACAATTGTCGCACTTAAAATAGATAACAAAAGAAACATAAAGGAAAAAACTACAATTGATAACGTACTGCATTTTATACGAAATATAAAATATGTATACAACTTTACACTTTAATCAAAGTGCACTCTAATAAAAAAAAAAAAAAAATCATTCAGTCCGAATATTAAACATCAATATATTAGTAGGTATGTTAAACGTTGAAAAACATAGAAAAAAAAAACTGTGATTAACCGTAGTTTCTTTGATTTTGGAGCTCGGTCGGTACAATGAAATTACTAAAAACAATCGTTTGGACTGTAAAAATAAAAACTGAAAAATTTGTGAGTAAAATTCACGAAAAAGAAAAAAACACATAAAACATTTTTAAAATTTTAAAACGTCCAAGTTTTGTCTACGCAGGAACTGAAGGGTCTCATCTTCAAAGTCGTCGAATTATAGTTAAATGAGCAATTTTCATTTTTTTATGTAAGTACATGTCATGTCATGAGACGTAATTCATAAACAAAGTTCCTCGTAAAAATTTGTAACTTTTGTAAAAATTTAAAATCACATCCATAGTAGGTTGGTTAGGGTTGGTTCGGGTATATATTGTATAGGACGAAACAATGTTCAGCAATAATATTATTGAACATTTAAACTGTATAATTCACATTGTACGAAAAGCTATTTTAACACAGCCTAGAAACGAAACGAGGGGTATGATCAACGGAAACGATTTAAGTGATCATTATCAGCTTGTTGTGTCGAAATTTTGAGACAAAGTTCGAAGATCGATATTCCACGTAAAAATGAGTTTTGTTATCGGAACATCGAAAAACCGCGCGGTACGCCAAAATCATACCTGACTAATAATTATTGCGGTCTATTTCCAACTGTACTGCTTTTTTATTTATTACGATCATTTGTATTATATTATACAGGGTGGAAAAAAAATCACGATCTCCACTAATACGATATTCGATTCGAGTGTTGGCCCCGTGTAATCAGAAAATGGTTTGCAATTTTGTGTACAAATCCTCAATTATATATAGATAATCATGTTACGCATCGTAGAAATTCAGTCAGTAGATTTTCCGTTTGACTTAAAATATTTAATTTAAATACTCAAACGAAAAGACGACTGAGAACATATTTTTTCTTTGTTCTTGACTTTTTAAAAACACCACGAGGTGGTATTCTCGCAGAGAAAGCTTAAACACAATGATGATATGTGTCGCGCTGTGTAGGATTTTTGTTTTAAAAAAATGTATACAGTGCTCTGATTTCGTACCGACGGACGGTGTCATATGATATATGCGAGTTAGTTGAAAATGTTTTTTTTTTTTTTTTGACGCATTGTAAATTCTTTCGTTAACATCTGAGAAAACAGATTTTTGTTTTAAAAAAAATGTTTTTTTATATTTTCCAATTACACAACGCAAATATTATGCTGGAGACCAATGATTTTCTTCTATCCTGTGCATAATGTTTATATTATATTTTATTTTTTTTTTTTTCTTACATGCGTTTAAATGCAATGCCCGCCGCGTTAGAACAACGAGTGCCTAATAAAAATACAGTTTACCCACTTGATCAGAACTACTATAAAACCGCACGTATAGAAGTAAATAATATGATTATTATCTATCTACAACAGCAGCTATAATCTCTATTCGTTTATGACTTATTGTAATATTTCATAACAAACGTAATAATATTATAATGCACAGTGCAAACAAATCAAAACAGTTCGAGTGCGTCGAGTGGGACCTCTTCTGTAGATAATAATATAGTATAAAATATAGGTACCACTTCTGGAGTGCGTTGGTTATTGTTACGAATGTGCGAGCAAACACGATAACCTAACAGTATTCGTATACATTTTTTAAAGTACTAGGTGCTTTTTTCGTAGGTACTTATTTTTTATTGTGTTAGCATTGATTTTACAATATAAAATGAATGGTGGTGTTAGGAACGTACCAACGTGATATCAGTTAGGTAGATAGGTAACGCGCCTATACATACGAGTGATTTTGTGAAGATAAGTAAGAAAAAAAAAAAACGAACAAACAACGTGACCGACATTTCACATTGTTTTGAACTGCAAACGCAAAGTTGTATTGCTCTCGTGGAAAAAATTATAGTACTTCCATGTGTTACGTCGATAAGAAGTGTTTGGTGATAATTGTTCATATAAACGGCCCAGGAGAATCGGTAATTTGTAACAGAAAGTATAGTTTGCATTACCGCTACGTTGGTGATTTGTAGAAAATCCAAAAAGAAAAAGTATATTAATAGTTTTGTCGAAGTACAAAATGACGATTTTATAAAGAAAATGTATTGGCATGACTCAAAATGCATATTTATACAATTGAAATATTGGTTAAGTGCTCCCAAACGTCTTATAGCTACGTGATGTTTCATGACGAGTTAAGAACCTGCACTTTCAGAACGAAAATTGGAAAAATGCAGTCTTAATTGTATCAGAAAATCTATAAAAAATGAAACCCCTTAAGCCATTTCAATGGTCATCAGTTATAGCGGCATAAAAACCACAAACCTCTCGTTTTCATCACTTTATCATTTTTTTAAATCTCAAAAATATCATAAAATCATTGACATAATATATGAATACCTATGTTAATTAAATAGTGTACATATTGTGATATACAGAGAGTCCCAATAGTTCTACGTTACACTCGTTACAGCAAATATCTCAGAAAGTGTTGAAAATAGAAAAATCATTTTTGTACGAAAGTTGTTTTATTTTTTATTTTTTTTACAATAATTACGAATCCAAATTTTTTTATGTGCACTGGTGTTTGAGTTTTTCATTACAACGTTTAAAACTCAAGTAACTCCCTATACATTAAACCTTTCTAACTTGTATAGAGTTTTCCATAGAAAATTGTTCTTCGACCGCCAAAATTCAATAAAAATTATGCGTGCACAACACGTACAAAGAAAGTATTTAGGGCGGTAAACAAATTTGGAACCGTAATTATCGTACCCGCATAGAATAAAACAACTTTCTTATAAAAGTTTTGTTTCTATTTCTTTCCGAGATAACTGCTGTAACATCTAACTTGGAACACCCAGTAATATGTACCGGTGATTGCCATGTATAACAGTAATAATTAATAACTGTTCTGAAATAAATTTTTTTTTTTCTTAGGAGAAACGTCCAGACACATATTATGATGAGACGCCCGAACCGTTGTCGAAGCAGCCAAACGAGGAGGACTCGTCGTTGTTGACGGTCGAAAATGGTGGACCGGACAAAGAACGCGATTTGATCAAAAAACGTTTCAATGGCGACAGGAACAAAATGCTTTCTAAACACAGATTAAGCGAACTGTCTTTAACACCCCACGGGCACATTCCCGCGACTCATCCTACATCGTACGTCCGAATATAACGAATATACAATTCTGCTATTATAAGACGTGTTTTAAATTAATAACTTTAACAACTGCGATAACGGTTTCAGCTTGACTTTTTTTGTTTTCGCAGGTACCTGGAAACTCTGATAAACATGTTGAAAGGAAACATAGGTTGTGGAATTTTGGCCATGGGAGACGCGTACAAAAACGGTGGATTGATTTTGTCGCTGGTCTTAACGGTATTGATAAGCGTGACGAGCGTTTACAACCAACATTTACTGGTGAGCGGTGGCAGGTGTAGTGGATCTTATAGGGTACAATAAACAAACAATATTGGTCGAAGAATTGTTACTTGGTTTAAAAAACAAACAAAAAATAATTATCATTGAATTATTATTTTGCGTTTGTACGTACTTTGTAATTAATTATAAATCCCACGGACGTGAATCATAATCGTATTGACTAATATTGTTATTTGTTTCACTGCACAGTATATCATTTACAACTCGGAACATTAATATTACATTCAGAAATAGCATAACTTTTTTACAGACACGATTGAAGCACCGGACCAGGGGGCAAATTTTGGAAAGCGGCCTAAAACATAAAAAATTAGCTCTCACTGAATTCAAAAAATGTCCTATACACATCATAAAATTGTACCTTGATATTAATAAAAACATATGTCATCATCAACCTTAAAATTTTAAAACCTATTTTTGCTTATATAATCAATACAAGTCTTGCAAATCACGTTTAGACCTTATATGTCTATGTTTTTAGAAACTATTAATTATTCACATGTATAAAGAAAACTAAGTTTTTTATCTTTCACCACTTCCATAATATCCAATAACAAAAAAACACAATAAATACTCAGAGCGGCCCAGTGGGCATTTGCCAAACTGCCCACCGGCCCAGTCCGCCCCTGGCTACATTATTGGATTTTTTACAACATATGATAAAACCAAACGAAAATTATTTTTTAATCATCGGATGGGTAACTTAATTTTACTTTTTTAATTTAAAGCACAGTTAAGATAAAAAAAGTTAAAGTCGAGTCTTTTATAGGTTTAACAATAATAACGTTCTCTCACATAATTTCCATTGAATCGCGTCTTTTTAAAATGGTTTTGTATACGACGTGTTACCGAATTTCACGGTATTTGTCAATTTTATATAATAATAATGAATTTTGATACATTGTGCAGTAACGTAGGTTTTATAAACTGATAAACTAACGCACTATTTTGTTTTTAGGTAAAGTGCTCAAAGATTGTCAAAAAAAAATTCAAACTAAAACACAATCCACAATTCGCCGAGACCGTTGAATTATCTATTAAATGCGGACCACAAAAATATCAAAGATATTCTTCATTTTTTCGGTGAGTAGTCGGTTAACTTAACCTATAATTAATAATAAATATTTTACTGGTGAAATTTTAATTTATATACATAATATACTAATACATTAAAAAATATGACAACGTTAAAAGATCATAGTTTTTTTTTTTTTATTTGAATCTAATAAAATATGTAGTTTTCCTAAAGTAAACAAACTTTCCCGATAGCATTTATAGAACCGGGTATCATTACCATAATATGTAGATCGACTTTTTCATCTGAATCGACAATTAATGTCAAAATTCAAAATCCATACATACACATTTTGTGTACCCACTTCATTATAAACAGGTATTTACAATAATCAAAATACATTTAGCAAAAGAATGATATAAAAATGTAAGCAACAGTTGTTATATAATTCAATACAAATATTTAGATTTATTTCACAATAATGCGCTATTATGGTTAATGGTAGGTACAGTCGTAGTAAATACATAGATTAAACCTATGGTAAGTATACAATATTTTCATTTACACCGCCATAAAATATAAACTATTTAGGATATGACGATTAACATTTAAGTTAAAAATCGTTTTCGATGATGTTTAAAGCGAAGGAAGGTACTTATATTCAGTTTTCGATACTGCAGAATAAATTTAAATTGTACTAAAAAATAATGTTCTCTTGCAAACTACAGTTGGTTATTTAGATACTTTAGGAATAATTCAAAGTATGGTATCGATTCTCATTGACGTTTCATATTTGTATCGCATAACTCTGGATACAGAGTTTTAAGTGATTTATTGTTAGGTTATTCACAAATACAACAATTTTCCCCAGTAATGATCCCAATATTGACTGCGAACATTTTTGCAGTGAATAATATGCAACATAAACCTGCAATAGTATAACATATCCATATTGTATAATATTGTTCAGGACGCATCTAATATTGACAAATATTTTTTTTTAAATTGAATGTATATCTT
>CM029361.1:16636681-16666966 GCA_017140985.1 Hormaphis cornu
GGCAACTACTGTACAAGAAGGTATCGTTTTTTATTCTCCTATTATCAGATTACGGGATGGTACGGTTTAAAGCTAGACTTTTACAAGTCGTTGTTGGTGTCGATGGTTCCCGTTGTGTTTTCGTCGCTCATCAAGAACTTGAAGTTCATCGCTTGGTTGTCGGCCGCGGCGAACGTGTGCATGGTCGGCGGTCTGATCATAATGCTGTACTATTGCTCGTTCGATTTTCTACCCGTGTCCAAAGTGCCGTTGGTCGGTCACTGGTCGACGGTGCCGCTGTTCTTCGGCACCAGTATTTTTTCGTTCGAAGGGATCAGTTTGGTGAGTTTGATTTTCCGTGCAGTAGTACCTATAACCGGATCGATACGTGGTAGAAAATTTCCGTTCAAAACGTTTGTCGAAAAATCCTCAGATCTCCACAAACAGTCCACGAAATCCGTGCGATTTGAAAATACTCTGTAAATCCTTGAGAATTCCTGTTCCTTGTTTTTTTTTTTACTATTTTTTTCGACGCCAAAAACCCCTCTAGAAATAAGTAGTACACGAAAAACTCGAATCAACTCGAAGAAAGCGCCCACGGCCATGAACTGTTGTTATAAAACCGATACGTTTCCAGCCGGTCGCGCACAGCAACGTTCCCCCCAATCGGTCGAGGTGGCAGATTGGCGGTCACCATACACGTGTATAATATTTAACTGTCCAGAACGCGTGTAACAGTGAGACGGAGCTGTGCGCGACTGGGCTATTTATGGACGTTTCACTGTCGGCAAGCTTGTCTACTAGTTAAACACTGTTCCTCTGATGATCCCAAAGGTTTTTTCCGATAACGTAACCCTGTGGACCGCGCTTGGATGTGAAACCGAGTCGCCAAAAACCGTCACTCCCCTAACCACCTAACCACGATCGCGGCCAACTTCTTTTTCTAGACACACGTTATAAGTACTTAACGATTTTCGTCTACGCTGCAGGTTTTACCTTTACAACAAGAAATGAAAAATCCCAAGCGGTTCTCGACCACGTTCGGAGCGTTAAACGTGGGCATGGCCATTGTCACGGCGCTCGTAATGCTCACCGGTTTCATGGGATACCTGAAATTCGGGGACAGCGTAAAGGGCAGTCTTACGCTGAACTTGCCGCAGAATTTTCCGTAAAGACAACATTTTTTTGTCCATCTTGTCGTGTTTTTATTCAATTTTATTAGGTTCATCTATACGTACCGCGTGTTACGGAGTACGCTGCGTTTTACAGGTTGTCGATGCTCGTCATTTGCGGAATGATTTTCGGTATAACGTGCACGTACACGCTGCAGTTTTACGTTCCGGTCGAGATCATCTGGCCGAACGTCAACGATTTATTTGGACCGTTCAAATCACCTTTGGCATGGGAGATGGCACTCCGTGTAGCGCTCGTGCTGCTCACGTGTAAGTAATCGATATTTTTTATACCTAACAATATTTTTGTAGAGTAAGTACTACCTACCTTTTATTTTATTCGGCCCTTAAACGATCGTGTGGTGAGGTGATGGGTATCAAATTTCGTTACAGCACTTTATCACCCGCAGCCACCTGAAAGCATGTGATAAACATTTTCGTTTTAGCAAACGTAGGTACAAATCAAGTATATACTGTTACGGTAACTGGTGTCCGTACTTAAAAATAATCATCTATACTATCGATTCGATAACTTTTTACGATACGAAAACTGATACGGGTACAATTATTTATAAATAATCAGTATGAGATAAAAACAAAAAAAAAAACCTTATATTTTGTTACACTTCTCTAAAAACCGTAGAAGTGCGCGTTTCGATGAAAACTCGACACTGGACGTTCTTTGTATTTCTTGACGCGATACGGTACGAATTGATGGATTAACTTCGGTAAAATATTCTATCGAAAAACATTCTATACCGTCGGGTAGTAGAATTTGGGACAAAGGACGCAGCAGTCAAAAGCATTGAATTTTTTTACAATCTTTGAAGCGTGTGTGTGTATAGCGTACAACACGTGGAATTCTGTAACGACAAGTTTTAAAATCTACTATTTTAGCTCTATTTTTAAAATCTTCGACATATATATATTGTGCTTGTACAATAAACTTATAAACTGGATCTACCAAAGTATATTGGTACCTAATATTTAAAAAAGTTCAGAACGGCCTAACCCCCCTTTAGCTACGCGCCTCTACAAATGAACCACCCAACAGTATCAAAGTTGGACAGTAACAACTCATAATAAGATAAAAAATCGAGTAATATATATTAATCAAATTAACCCAAGTAACTTGAGTCAATTTAATGTTGTACCTACTTTCTTTCAATTTTTACCTTATAAGTTATTTTTCTCAAATTTTACGTGTTAATTTTGAGTTAATTTTTGATAATTCAATAATAAGCTGATATTTTCCACAAAAAAAGAATAGTTAGCAGGGCCGTAGCTAGAGCCTTGGGGGCCCTGGGGCAACAAGTAAATTTGGGGCCCCCCTTACGGAAGTGGTCGACGAGAAGGGGACCCTTTGGGGCCCCTTCTCGTCGGGGGCCCCGGGGCACCGCCCCGCCTGCCCCATGCTCGCTACGGCCCTGATAGTTAGTAATAGAAGGTGAGAACAAAAATAGGTGATTTCCCAAACTTAAATCCGCTAAAAAGATTACCTATTTTTATTTTTATTTTTTTAGCTCCTGATTGGTATCTAAGCTTAATATTATAGTTATTAATTACCACACAGAGACAATATTATAATTACTCGACGAACTGCGGTACAGTGTGGCTTACTTAAAGGTTTGTCTCCACTCACACAAACATACCTGACAAATTTCATATTGTACCTATAAAAAGTGATAAACTTATGTTTAAAAACTTGAAAACGTAAAACGCAACTTACCATCAGTAACTATGTTAACCACACGGTTTGAATAAAAAATAATCAAATGAAAAAACAAGGTTACCTATCTATTTTTTTTTTTTTTTTTTGGAGTCTGGACGCGTCCGAAAATTCGGTTACGACGGCAACGATTCCACAAAAAGTATTTTTAATTTGTGTTGAATTTTTCTAAAATCACTAAAACAATTTTGATAGTATTGATATGGTACCACCTCTACTACAAAGTATGTTCTATCAAACAAAACAAGAATCATCAAAATCGGTTCATAATTGCAGGCGGAGTAAACAAACATAATATGGAAAAAAACTTACAGACGACTATAGAGAAAATCCTCTTTTTTTAAAGTCTGTTAAGAATGTAAAAAATGGCTCTCGGGGCAAATGCCTCTCTATTGCCACCCCGAAAATACGCCACTATTGTTGTGTTACTTTGGAATTATTTACCAAATAGTTTTTTGTTTTACACTGATCGGTAAATATTTCATACGTCACGTTTGGATAGGAATTTTATATAATGATTTTATATAATACTACTACGAAATTAATCGGATTAAAACTCAACAGTTTATTATTAACCTTGATTTAAGTGGAGTTGATTTTTATAAATTAATTTTAGATTCTAAGCACAGTGAGTTTTTACAATGATGTTTTTTTTTCTTTTATCTGTGAACATACTCGGACGGCCAGATAGGTTTCGTCCAATCGCAAAATGTCATAGGTACAAAAAAAGTTTGAACTTGGATTGTAACTTACTTGAAGTTTTCTTTGAAATTTTTTTTTGTTTTCGTGTTGTGTCCAAAAAGGCCAAAACATTTTTTGACAAATTTCGGAAAACGGCATGAAATGTTGACATTCGTAATCACTTTTACGGGTGGCTCCGATCTTAACGTTAAATACCACAAAAAAATTGGTTTTTAAATATATTTTTTTGATATTTTTTGAGTCAACTACCGAAAATGACGAAAATTGGAACATTACCAAATTCGATCATCTGTGTTTTCGAGTGGAAGGAGCGATCTGATAAATGTGCATGTTAGGTACAGCACAAAAACGTTCGGGAATTCGATTAAAATTGGACCTAACTCGAAACAATTTTACATAATTAGTATGCTTCGATCCAAATACACACAAATTTGGACTTACAAATTTAGAACACTACATACAAACGAAAAAAAGGAAGGAAAGAAATAAAGAGAGTAAATTTGTGGTCAGGTGAGGAGTCCTTAGGTCTAGTAGTTGTTACCTAAAAAAAGACATATGTCACGTCTTTAGCTAGCTGATATTTTTTGTTAAATTCGATTTTTACCAGGACGTATAATATACCGTAGGTACCTACTACTAGACACAACTGAGCATGCTCAAAACCGTTTTTTCGAATGCAATGACACGTCATACCGTTGCTTTCAGACATTGAATAATGAGGAGTTTGATCCACAACTTCCGAAATATTGGCCTAGGTACCCATCCAAAAAAATGACCAAAGCGAAATTTTCTATACGCCGAAAAATTCTTCTCGTCCGACCTCAAATTCACTCCCATTCTTTCCGTCCTTCCTTTCGTTCTTTATCTATCCTTCGTTTTTAATATAATATACCTACTTACATAGGCGACCCACTCGGTCGAAAAAAATTTAGAACTCGACTTTCAACCCGACTTGTATTTCCCGTTTATACCAGCGATGTGTACTAAGCGAACTGTATTAACTGTGATATGACATGTGGTTTCACTGATCCTGCATTTTCCAGTCGTCGCGGCCGGCGTGATTCCGCACCTGGGCTTGTTCATATCGCTGATGGGAGCCGTGGCCAGCACGTTCCTGTCGCTGGTGTTCCCGCCACTGTGCAACTTGGCCATGTCGTTTGGCGACCGCGGAGGTGGCCGCGTCGGAGGGCGACGTTCCTACTGGCGGCTGCTGGCCGACGTCGGCACGCTGGTGGTGGCCGCGTTTGGCTTCGTCACCGGCGCGTACGCGAGCGTCCGCGAGATAATTTTCGCGTTCCAGAACGGCACGTCCACGGCCCACTGACGTCGTCGGCCCAGAAAAACACCACCCTACCACATCAAAGTCGGTCAGTAACTATACAACATTGTAGTTACAAAGTTACTAGAATCAGTGACCTCGTAACTATTGTATGTTATTTCTCGTGTACAACTTGTGACCGAACGAGTCGCTTTTTGATTGCATAATATTACCTATGTTATATTTGAGTAGGTAACTTGCGTTTTTTTATTTTTTTTTTCGATTAAAAAGTTACTATTTAATTTTTATTTCGTCACCGATACATGTTTTGCGTCTCCTGAACACGAACAGAAGAAGAAGAATTTTTTCCCGATGTTACATCATACGTACTTGCTCATGTCACCACAAAGCCGGACCGCAGTAACTATAATGTGGGTACCTAGTTATAAAGTTGAAAGTTATAAAACAGTCACTAAAATCAGTAACTCGTGAGCTACTTTTGACTCTCTCATAACTTGTCACGTCTCGACGAGTTTCTTTTAGAGCGCACACTAAGTTTGAGTGACTTGTGTTTTTTTTTTTTTATTAAAAAGTTATTATTTTATTCCGTCACCGATATCATAATACACCTAATTATACTGTGCGTCTCCTGAACACGAACAGGAGAAGATCTTTTTCCCGAGGTAACATCACATCATACTCGTGTCGTGTACTATGCCAAGACTCTTCAGCTGCGTTTTATAAATGGGACCCTGAGGCTCAATACCCAGCAGACGTTCACAACTAGACAAATGTTTTCAAACAAAATGTAATTTTAGATTTATACGGTTGTCTTTGTATGGATTTCATAAAAATATTTATAAAATAAATATTAGCGAGTATAAGACTCAACCAAGCTCGCTCAATGTCGCGTAAAAATTGATAAAAATGTTATTTACCATGAATTACATACACATACGTAATATGTAAGATATGTGTATTTTCAACTAAATTTTTCCCCCTTGACAAATTTTCGGCCAATGGAAGAGAACATTTACCTAGATATCTGTTATAAAAATTGAATTTCTGTTCGATGTTAGGGGGACCACGTGTAAAAATAATCGAACTTTAACAAACTAGTTTTTCACACCGTATTATAACTTAATAGAATATTTTACATAATAATGCATATTTCAACTAAATATAGAGACTGCTTAACAGAATCACCAAAAAATACTAGTTCAACAAAAGTTGAACACGTTTTATTTTATTTTAATGACCTGCCTAAACTTGAAGTTATATTTAACAAATGTCTGAGTTATTATGTTAATAATGACCATATTGAACATAAAATTACTTTAGTTCTTAGCCTAAATGCGGACTGTAAAATAGTGTAAATTACTTACGAAGAATGTGTTTTTTATGTATGTTTAGTTTCAATTGTTATAATGATTGTCACCATATAGTATAATATAATAAATACGTTACTGTCAATTTGTGTTTTTAAATACGTTTTATGTAAAACGTTTATTTAAATATGTTTTTAAATATATTAATTTTAATATTTTTAAATTTTTTGACACGATATATTTTATTATATAATATAATGCAAATAGTGAAAAAGTTATAAATACAAAGAATATACAATAAAAACAACATAAAATATTTAACTTCATATTTTATACTTATTATTATAACGTTTTTAATCAGTTGTATAAATAATATTAACATTAATACATGATTAATATTATATTATAATATTATGTAACGGGTCACTATTTCTACAGATATCTAACAGTATTATTAATGCATGTAATTTTATTTCATTTTTAAATTATTATACCTATTTCTTTTAAGATGGAAAGAGAATATATTAACATATTATATTAAACACGATAACATCAGATTATTAATATATTGAGTTAATTATCAGTTCAATTTAAAGACAACAAAACGCTAACATTTTAAAACAAACATCAGATAAAAATCAATTAGATACTCTACTATAAACATAGATCCAGTACTAGAAATCAATTTTATTTTTGACAATGTTACACTTTATTGGTTTACCATCAAGCAGTCGGTTGTGATATACATCCACCGCCTGGACAGCAGAAGAGAGATGCTTGTACACTACTTCTGCAACACCTGGCCGAATTACTTTAGATTCCAATAAACCTCTCATGTCCAAAAAAAGTTCCTACACAAACAAACGTGTTTAATTCATAAGTTACAAATACAACACCATACCAACATTCAATACATACAGTTATATCTTCAGTTGTTACAAATGGTTCTAAATTGGTCACAACAATTTTATGGCCAACAGGGCAAGCACTTTTAGCCAACACAGTGTGATGAATGTTTACTCTTGGAGGTGTAGTGTCACTTACCGACCTTCTATGGTTCCTAAAAAGTTTTAATTAAATAAAGTTACTTATTTTTAACAGTTAATAAGAAAATGATGTGGTTTGTGTGGGGTTTTTAAGAACACAACATAAAATCCAGCCAATGTAAGTACGTCAAAAACAAGCAAAACTCTCACTAAACAAGGGTAGTACGTAGGGAATAGCAAAATCGCCTTCCTATCATGGAAATTTTTTTTTTATATAAGGTATAATACTATAATAATGAGTACAATTTATGAACTTTATGACGTTATAAGTTTGAAACCAGTTCTGACCAGGAAATTTTGATTGAACGATCATTCAAAAAAAGCCACTTCCGATTGCACTATTATTTTTCTTGATAAAAACTACCTTTTTGGGTTCAATACAATTTTTTTTTAAAAATTGCAAAGAAAGTTCTATTGAACTAACACTTAAAATTCCTAGTACTTACAACGTCAAATTTGAATGAAATTTTTGGATTACGTTGCGGGCATTTCTCCGTATTATTAATATTTGTCTAGCATCCACAATCACCGCGGGTTCTTGGCTTTTACACGCCTTTTGCTAAAATCCAGAGCGGGCGTCAACCACATTGGTCTTGACTACTGGACTGGTATTATTTTTCTTTGCCAAAATATATTTGACTCTCTTTTGTCTGCGATTCCGACGGGTTTTTGACTTTTCTCCTCGGTTTGACGCCACTGGTCGCAAACAATTTTGAAGACCGGACTGGCCACTATTAAATTGTCTGAAACAAAATTGTTAAGTTTTATCGTTATGGTTCAGCGTGAACCTCGGACGTATATGGTAATTCATGGCGTAGTGAACTCTATACACCTTCAAAAGCCACATTCAAACTGTAAAAATATCATGAAATGGATTTTTCAGACATGAAGTCGACATATCCACGTGACATGGATTGACCAGTTAAATAACTATTGATTAGGTACAGCCAGATTTGTAAAAAAAATATAATAAAAACAATAATTTTGCCTAATAAATATATCTATAGCAAATGTTTTATATATCTGTGGTAACGGCAAATAATTTATTTTTTCATTCATCGTAGAACAAATATACGTTTTATCTGAATTTACCCTGTACGGCCGTTTCCGTTTAGAGATTTGTTCTTTTTCACGAACTTCATTACGCAGTCTCGAAACAACGTCCGACAGTTGGAGAATCACTAAAATCACTCGACTTTGTGCGGACAACAAAACGGATCGCGACGACTTTAAACTTTAAGAAATTTACTTTTTTATTTTTAAAACGGTACAATACACACTTACGGCTTATTAAAACTATAAAATTATATAATATACAAATATAATTATATAATCTATCTAATATACCTATATGTCAATATTATATTTACAACGGTGTTGCAATCGTGGCTTAATACCTACCGACTATAATTATAATAGTTAATTAATATATATATTAAATTAACTATTATAAATCATAAATTTTGGTAAAAATAGAGAACATAGGATTTCACGCGTAGCTTACAGGAAAGACTGAAGAAGAAGACTGAAATTTTACTACACAGCGTAAGCATTGAACTACAGCCGTAAAGTATAACAAGTGGACGAAGTGGATGAAATCGAGTTTTCCGGTTCGAGTCGTTCGGTTCGAGTCGTCACACCGGTGGATCTGTTTTATTCGTACGTGCGGTAAACCGTGTGTACCTAAAGTGTATATACAGGTCTAAAAACGCCGTGTTCTCGCGGATTCGCGTCGTCGCAAAATCAATTTCGCGCCGCCGTCGGAACCGAGCCGTCTTTTTTTAGAGCTTTACGGCAAAACGGCCGCGCTCGTTTTTTCTCTTCTTTTTTTTCTTTCTTTTTCCCTCCGTGTCGCGCAAACGTAAGTCGTAAAAAGTAACGCGGAGGGCGTGACGGGGCGCGCGAGGATGATCGCATTGTTTTGCGCGTCTCGGCACGTTTTTTTTTTTTTCGCCCCCGCAACACAATGCGAAGAAACCCTTGTAAAAAGGGTCCTCGCCCTTCCCGTCGTCCGCGCGCCCCGTCACTTGTCCCGTCGACGTCTCGCGCGCTTCCCCTCTCGAACGGCCCTACACAACTGTCCGCGCAGCTCGACCGTCACCGTCCACCCCGTTCGAGATCGTTCGCTGTAGTCGGTTCGCGTGGCCGGGAAACGAATCGTGGCCGACGGACTTGGATTATAACTTATAAATTATAAATTATATTATAAATTATAGAGCTACGCGATTACGCAGCAAACGACGCCAATTATTTTACTATAGTAAAAACTGATGAATCGATATCATTTTAATATTCTCTAAAAACAATTTCAAATTTATATAAAAAAAAAAACTACCATTTTACGAATGATATAACTACCGTACACCGGTCTAGCTTTCCCGGTTTCTCTCTTTTGAATTTAACAGCTCGTTCATAAAGAAGAAAATATTGCGTAGGTAATAAAAAATAAAAAACAAAACTACATCTGGGAGACAACTGTACCCATCACGGCAATAAAGTAGTTTAAAAAAAAAAAAATACCCACTTTTGAGAAGACATTCAAAATAAATTTTGTTACTTATCTAAAATTCTAATAAATTTAATTCTCGATCTAATAAGACAAAGAGGCCCACGATTGAGATTTTATTAGATCGTTTACTATTTATTTATACCTACACGAACTAAATCTATGTACCGACTATTTCGGAAAAGGAGCTTATTGTGTTTTGCGCATTTTTACTTACAAATAGTTAAAACCGTTGTTTGTTGTTACTGCGTGTATTAATCATTTTGGTTTTTTTTTTTTATATACTCGGTACGTAAATCCGTCTATTTTCGTCCACCCTTTTTTAAAAGATGCCGCCGAATATCTCGATGGTGGAAAGGCCGAATGTGACCCACAAAAATCTAAATGTTGTAAAGTAATAAAATGACGGTCGGTGGGTTACACTTGTGTTGTCTAAAGAGTCGTTTTAAAAGCCAGCGTTTTACTTCACTATAGTCCATAATAATAGTTTACATACTATATAAAAAGTAAATAATTTTCTATGGAAAAAAATGATCTGAGGGTTACGTGACTTGGCCAAAAGAAAATTTGTGATTTTTTTCATATTCAGTCAGACGACCGTTTTTTACGGTGATCGGGGTTACGTCACGTTGACCTTCCCGCCGCCGTCAAGTTCCGTTTCGTTTGAAACTTTGGTTTATTTTACTGCGAACGGGGTTGTATCGCCACAGTGCGTACAACATCGCGGTGCAGGTCGCGTGCAGTTTCCGCGGAAAACCATTTTTGTGTTACCCACGGAATGAGAAATGTCGAATTTACGGCGCGAAGGGTAAAGATATCGACTCCCACGGGCCACGTTTATGTTAACGAGTTGTTTTTACAATAAGGGGTGATCAACGTCGTATTTATGTATTTCGATTAAAGTCAAAGTGCGTCCTTGGTATATACAGCGTATCTGCATATGGACGAGATCTTGTTTATCCGCAAAGAAAAACAATGTCTGTGTTACACGACCGTTATTTTGCTGCCGAATTTTCGGTTGAACACCGTTGGTCCCGTACTATTTTGAGTAGGTTTTGGTTCGCGTTGTAAAATGTTTTTTCTTTTCCGGGACGTACCGCGAGTTCGCTCTGCACAACGACCAACACCCGATTTCAAATACTATAATACGATTGAGAACGTCGTTACTTCCAGAAACATCGACTTCCCGGTGACCGACGACTGTATTGTCGCTCCGCTAAACGACTCATCCCAGCTAGAATTCCCGCCTTCCTTACTTCGTTATTGTCTAACGGGAATGGGCAGGAAAAAAGGGTGTCGCAAAAAAAAAACGGCTTTAAACGGTCCGTAAACGGCGAGCCCGACCGCCGCGGCAAAAGAGCGCGCCGCGGTAACGACGCGCGGAGGAGCGGACGTCCTGGACCTTCGTTTTTTTATTATTTTTTCCGTGCGGGGTAAAAGGGGGAAAAAAAAAAAAAGAGATAAAACAGCGCCCGCCGCGAGATCGCGTCGAACTACGCGGCGTCGACCGTGCTGCGCGATGATAGCAATTGAAAACAAGCGAAAAAGGACGCCGCAGTCCCTTATCTCCCCCGCCGTCCCGTGCCCGTGTGTCCGTCTGTTTGTTTTTTCGTGTACACATTATTATTATTGTTATTGTTTTACCCCGTGTGTTACCTATACGCCGACACACCGGGACGACGGCGACGAGAGAGAGAGAGCAGCTCGCGCGTGCTTGAGAGTAATATCGTTGTGCGCGCGGACAATCGCACACGGGGCCCGGCGGACTCGCGCGAATCGTCGTCGACCGTTTTTCCGTCGCGTTTTGGATTCCACTGGGCCGTCCAGCGGCCGCGGGGAGCAGCGACGTCCGTCCGCGTTCCTCAGGTAACCCGCGGCGTTTGCTGATTTTCGTTATAGTTTTTTTTTTCTTCAAATATTTCTACTGGATTCCGACGAAAGTGTTCGGACCGATGGCGGAGTTTGTGGAAAATAAGAACGAGTAAACGCTGTTTCCTTCGAGCCGTGTCGAAAACGTCCTTCTCGAGACGCGTGAAAATTTACTTCCGTTTCGCGTCCGGCTAGGAAACGCGATTCGATCTGTCGTAGGTACAGATCGCGGTCAGGTTTTCAGTGGTACCCACGTTTGAAAAACCTACCTGCCATTAAACGATCGACCACAACACTATATGTGCGTATAGAAATTCTTAGCCGATTCTTAGTAATCACAGCGCCCAGTGCGTGTGTTTGCCAGAAAAGCTACGTGAAAAAATATGACCGGATGTAATAATTTTCAGCTTGTGGTTGCTATCCATTTAATCTGTTTGTTTTCTTCGCGGGTATAGTGTGAAAAGTATTTTTGGTAGTCGTCTCAGAATTATTTTATTACCTATCCGTTTATGACGGTTGCGTATGAAGGTTAATTTATCGGTTAGCCTAATCGACCAATCGTTACAGGTACGAATTTCTATCTGTAAACAGTTTACCAACAACTCATTAAAAACAATTCTCTTTCAACACAACTCGGTCCTAACTAATCCTTAACTGTGTACAACTATTTGTGTTTGTGTTGTCGATAGCTTTGTGTAGAAGATAGCTTTTATAGAACTCAAGGCTCTATAAAAACCTTTTTCAGATCCAACATTTTGCAATCATAGTAGCTACAAATGCCATTTACATGCCCCCCAAAAAAAAAAAATTATCATTTTATAGGTACTTGGGTGTTTATTTTAATTTTATAAATTTTACAAAGTACATTAAACCAAATAAGGCGTTGAAACCAAACCAACATTTATAATATATGATTTGTGTTATTGTTTTTGAGTGGATAAAGTTTTAATATATCGAGTCGCCTGAATACCGAGTTGTTGAAGGGGCCTAGACTAGAAAAGCTATATCCAAAGACGATCCTACTTCTCTATTTGTTTATTTTGGCTGCAGCTGGATATAGTTTTGGGCATATTTAAACGCGCCTACGAGTAGTAGTAATATAATTGGTTCACCGTACAAAATAATTAATACATTTTTTTAATTGCGTGTCTGCAATTTGGCCAATGTGCCACCCTTACTACGGTGTCTGTGTTTTAGATGTGCGTTCGAACGTATGTTTTGATACAAAAAAATATAAAAAATACTTCTGTTTTGCTTGTTTCTAGATTTTCAATTTATTGTGATGGAAACAAAAAACAGTTGTAAAGCTTAATAATGGTCTCGTACTCGGATAGTGTTCCAACTAATTTAACAGCTGTTGCCAACAATAATGTTCAACAGTCTGATCAAGCCGTATTTGAAGCGGACAAACGCGCTGTTTATAAGTAATTTCTAGCTTATAATATTATTAAACACGATTTATTAAAATCTGTTATAATTTTTCAATGTTTCAGGCATCCACTATTTCCCTTGTTAGCATTACTTTTTGAAAGATGCGAACAAGCTACTCAATCGGCATCAATATCTAATTCCGAAAACTTCAATATGGACATTCAAGCCTTTGTTCAACACCAGGAAAGTGATAGAAAACCATTTTTAATCAACGACACGGAAATAGATGGACTGGTAATTAAATGACTAGAGTAGATTAACTGTCAATTCTTTTCTTTTTTTTTTAATTTAACTTGAATTAACCAAAATTACATTGATAAGTAGGTGCTTATTTTTTATTTGATTTTTCAGATGATTAAAGCTATTCAAGTGTTACGGATTCATTTATTGGAGCTAGAAAAAGTTCAAGAACTGTGCAAAGACTTTTGCAGTAGATACATAACATGTCTTAAACTTAAGATGCAAAGTGAAAATTTACTTCGCTCTGATTACACTTCTGGTTATTTAGAAAACAATAGCAGTGGTAATTCGAGCAATAGTAATTCTCCTTTGTGCCATTCTCCACATCACGTGCAGGTAAAAAAAAACTAATTATAATTAAAAATGTAATCTAAGAATGTGTATTTTTATTTTTTTGTTATTTTTGTAAACTAGTCAAAAGCTTAGAAAGCTCACTACTTAAAAAATGCTAACAACTATTCTTAAATTAAGAATGAAGATTAAGAGTGTTAAAATAAAACAAAATAGGAATTTTAATAAAATTTTAAACTAAATATTTTGTCACTTCATGATTAGGTATTACTTTGTGCTTACATTTTACACAGAATGAGTCATAATTAACAATTAGTTTTTCAATAATTTTTATTACACCATTATTATAAGGACAGCCCATTAATAACAGTCCATTCATAGTTGGTTAACTAAGAAAATTACTCTGTCATAAAAATCCATTTTCATTTAAGTAAAATTTTCTTTGTCTGCTTATAGTATGTTTATTTTTTTTAAATCTGTATCATATTAAGCAGTTGACTCCTAGTTATGATTGTTAAAGTTGTGCTTAAAAAAAACAAGTATTAATTATAACTATTATTTAACTTAAGTTAAAAATATAATAGCCATTTCAATATGAATCTTAAATACCTATTATATTTGTATTTTAAGTATTTGTTTGAAAGTAAATTATTAATTTAAATTTTATTATTAAATTAAATTGGATATAACCTATTAGTGTTTACTATTTTGTTTTTATACATATTAGGTTTAGGTTTATAATGATGTTTGACAGGTGATATCCTCTTCAGGAGTTTCTGTGCGGCAATCTGGAGACCACGATGCTATAAAATCAAAAGCAATAATGGATTTAAAAAACATTACTAGTCTTTTGTCAAGCATCCCTTCATCAACATCTATAGAAATGAAAAATGTGTCTCAAGCCTCGGATAGTTCCCAACTTGATTTGACGGTTACTAAATCAACTCTTGAAAATTCTTCATTAGATAAAACTCCATTATCGGCAATTGGTACAAATTTGTTGTCAAACAATGTTAATGTTTTACATGGTAAGTGAACATTTCTGTTTCTGAAAATGTTTTTAAACTTTTTATTTAATTATTCACCATATTTGTTATTTTTATTGCTATGTTGTTTTTTTCTATAATCTCATAGACAACTTTTAATGATGGAAATAATCTCCACAAAAAAATAAAAGACCTTATGTTATTTAGTTTAGACCTTAAATTTTCATACATGCGTATAACATAATTTTCCCATTACTTATCAAGGTATGACAAATAACAACACTTTATGTGAGATGATTGAAATATATAAATTTTGTTTCTGTTTATATAATTTACGTATCATAGGTATTTTTAATTTGTTTACTAATTTTTAAATGCCTTAGCACCAAGAAAATTTTTTTTCTTCTTATACTTTCGTTTCAATGAGAATAAAAAGTATATTTGAATACAAAAAAAAGCCGAGATCTGTAGGTAGTTTGACGGAGTAGCAACTACGGTATAGGTGGGTCACCGGTTTGGAAATTGTAGTTCAAACGTACTATTTTTAATATCTAAAAACAATGATAAATCATTATCATATCTAGTATACGTTCTGGTAAAAATTAAATTTAACAATAAAACGGAGAAATAATTATGCGCAATTTTAATAAAATCTAATATGTCGTTAAAAATCTTAAAACCAATATCAGTAGATCAAAAACTTTTACGATTTTCAAAATTTTTGGTTTAACGTTTTAGAGTAACGTACGATGACTGATGTGGTGTTAAAATTTCAAGTAAAAAGATTAAAAATTAACCCGTTTATGAATGAAAAACCTCAAATCTAAAAATGGCTATAAATAGCCTAAAATAAAATGAAAATTTTTGAAGTTGTTTAGTACAAATAAATTATTATTTAAAATTTTAAGACTCTTCGATCATTGTTTTCAAAGTTATGGAGAAATAACTATACACGTTATTGACAAAATACTTTTTCGGTTTATCACAATTTTTCGATGGCTTTTCCGGTTGCGTTAAAAAACTATTGAGAAAATAACCTTTTTAAAGTACCATCTGGATCCATTTGCTAAAAAAAATAGTACTGTCTATACTTTATAGAAATCGGTGCACTCTTTTTGGTAGAAATTTTGTGTACAGTAAAAAAAAAAAAAAATAATAAACATCATTTTAAAACCACTAGTTATGAGCTATTAAAAAACTATGGTGTGTACTAGTTTTGTTTCTGGGACTACAATACTATTTTCAAAAAAAATGCACTAGGTTGCTGACAAAAACTGGTCCAATTTAGGATAATCAATAATTGACAACCAATTAAGTCTAAAATACTATTAAATATAAATGTCTTCTTTAGAGTTTGCAATCATTAAATGAACGTCAGCCATCCATCAGGTGTCTGATATGCCAAAGCTGTGCATTCTTATTTTGAAAATATTCAAGCCACTTTTGAGACATACTTGAAATAATTTTTTTAAATAACCAATTAATGGAATAAAATATAATATAATTCAAAATGTGCGTGCTTTTAATTAATTTCCAGCTTTAGTTATTTAATGCTCATTTCTATTTTTGAAACTTTAAAAATTAGTTATTGAATTAGAAAAAATTATAAAATTTTGCTTATCATTTTTAATTGTATAACATTTGCTAGTTTATCAACTGTTTTAGTTCTACTTCTTCAACTATTATAAAATTAAAACTTATGTATTTTAATTTATTACTATACAATTTTTGTAATTTTGAGTTAATTTGTTGGGTTTGTTTGATTCATTAGCTAAAATAGTTGATTAATGAATCTATTCAAACAAATTTTTTTATTTTTAAAACTGATTTGTATTTAGTGATGTAATTTTCATTATTATTTTTGTTTTACGTAGGTTCATTATCAACCACCAGTGGTGGCTCATGTGATGAAGAAGATGATTATTTTGGAAGTAAAAAAAAAAGACAAAAAAGAGGAATTCTTCCTAAACATGCTACTAGTGTGATGCGCTCTTGGCTTTTTCAGCATTTAATTGTAAGTATGAAACATAATAATATGTTAATAATGTAATAATGTTTTGATTAAAGGTGTTTTATAAACTATGCATAAAAAAAATTAATTCAGTCAAATTTTAGTGAAAATGCATTTTGTTTTGTATATTTACTTTAGCAACATCTTTGTATTCGTAATGAAAAACAATATATCTGGCATATGACTCCCTTTAGTTGTATTATATTTTTTCATTTTTTTTATGATGAAGAATTGAAAAGATAATATTTTTAAAAATGCTTTAAACTACATTAAACTTTCATACATCATTAAAAAATATAAAACATTTTTGTCCTGAAAATTTCAAATGATTTTAGACATAAGTGAACGGAACATAACTTTTATTCTTGAATCTGTGATTTTTGTTTCTGTCCTATAAATCCTAAAATTTTCAAATTAAAGACTGCCTATTCAGTACAATTCTAGCAATTTATTTTATTACAGTAAAAAATAAATGGTTTACACAATTTTAGTTTGTAGACGTTAGTACATGTTGTTGAGAATTTGGCTCACTAAGCTACTCCGAATTACTGTATCCATAACCTCCATATCATATCCATATAATTGCTTTCAAATTAAATATAAAACATTAAACTACTCCTCAAAATTATTCTCTATACTCAGTTCCCTTATTATTGTTAATATTCTACATAAAATTGTAATTTAAACCAGAAATTTATAGATAAAACCTGTATATTATAAAATATAAATAAATGTACACTTAATTACACTTAATCTTTATTATTTAAACTGTTGAGAGTAACCTGATATTTTTGACAAACTAAATATTTTGAAGAAAGTACCTATTTTTTTTTTTTTTTTAATAACTCATATTTTGTGCTTTGTACATTCTGGATAAATAAATTCAATGGTATGAAAATATTAAATAATCATAGCAAATACATTTTAATATATTAGTTAAATTAATGTTGAAATACTGTTTAACAGCATCCATATCCTACAGAAGATGAAAAAAAAATTATTGCAGCTCAAACCAATTTAACATTGCTCCAAGTAAATAATTGGTTTATCAATGCACGAAGACGTATACTTCAACCAATGCTTGATGCGTCCACTCCAGATTTAGCTGGTATTTATTATTTTACTTTAACATACTATTAAATCCAAGTATTTTAATTAGTAATGCATATTTATATTTCAAAAATACAGGTAAACAAAACTTAACTCTTTCTAAAGATAAGTCTGTAATTGTTGATAATAACAAGTTTTCATGGCCTGTTGGCGATATTGTACAGTCTCGAAATGTCAATGGTAAATAATTTTATTGCAAATAAATTAAAATTATTAACATCTCAATTTTATAATTTATGCTTTAAAATTAACTGCCGTTTATACTACAATACTACTTATTAATGCAATATAATTATATAGTAAATGCTACTTATCAATAAAATAAATACTGATTTGCAATAACTATTAATTATTTTGTAATGGCACAAACAAATTTAAAATTGTCTGTAGGTATTTATGCAGAATAAAGGGAATTTTATAAATTAATTTTTTGAACTAACCCAAATGCGCTCAATCTTTTTCTTAACTCAAATATGCTTATTTTTTGTACTAAACTAACTTTTATGAATATACTTGCTTCTTCAAGAGCTAATTTAAGTGAAAAATACTTGCTAACAAAATAACAATTTAGGGTGTAACATAATACATTTATTATAAAAAATTAAGTTTTATTATTTAAATACAATGTACACTTGCATATTGTTAATAGCAGTATGTAAGTTGTGTACAAAGAATTTTTTTGCCATTACACACACAAAAACTAAATATTATAATAAATCATGTTTTTCTTTCAGAAAACTCAAATGAATCAAATTTCGGTGAAAGTGAAGAAGAAGAAGAAATTAGTGACATATTTTCTCAGCATAGTGTAAATGAATCAGATTAGTCAGTCAGTATTCTTAGTTTATCTTACGTTTAATATATTTGTTAGTATTAGTTTTGTATGATGCAATTAATATTTAATGTTAAATTTAATAATACTTTAGATATATATATATAGTTTTTTATCCAAACTATTAGGTTTAAAATCAATCAATTAATAGATACGAATATTTGAAAGGAAAAACCTGTTGGTTTTTTCCCCAGTAAAAACATCTAAAAAATATTTAATACATGGAGTTATGGTATGTATAAATTGTTTTTGAGTTGATGATGAAAGCTGTCTTAGTACGTTCCTACCACGGTTCTATCTACAACCTTGGTTCCTACCAATATTTTGTTTTGAAAAACAAGCTGTAATCACATGTTATTTGGTGATTGCTTATTTATCGACAACCATCTGATCTAGTTCAATTTTTTTTTATTACAAATGTGTGTGTACGTAGAAGAAAATTTAGGCAAATACCATTGTGAATTTTGAAAAATGAAATAAACTATAGAACAGCTTGGTATCGTTGGCCAAATAATAGAAAAAAAATATAAGTTCTGCCACAACATCTGGCAGTTTTTTGTTGATTTTAAAAAAACCTATGATAGCATACATTGACAAAGCCTCTACAATATAATGGTAGAGTTTGGGATCCAACAAAAATTAGTGGCCTTGAAAAAAATGTGCATGACACACAGTATCAAATAAGAATCGAACATACAATGTCAGAAGCGTTTCAAGTAAGAACTGGCTTAATGCTGGGAGATTTATTATCCCCTACTTTATTTAATAAAGCATTGGGAAAAGCTATAAGGGAAATGAAAATGGAAATAACTGGAGTAGCAATCGGTCAACAACATATACTGAGTTTTTGAGATGATTTAAATATATTAGGGAAATCCATGGAGTATATAGAAAAAGCATCTTAAGCCCTCGAGCAAGCAGTCAGCAAGATGGGGTTGAAAATCAATGCCAAAAAAACCAAAATAATAGAGTTGCTAAATAACGGAGACAACCCTAATACGAGGTCCCTAATTTTGAAAAAGGTTGATGAATTTCGATACTTAGGAGCTGAATTGAGTTCTAAAAATGATTGGCTAAGGGAAATAGGAGTCAGGATAACAAAGGCTGAAAGTGATTCATTTGCCTTAAGTAAGTTCTTAAAATCAAAATTATTCTCAAAGAAAACCATAGCTAAACTATATACGACAATAATAAGGCCTACACTCACTTATGGCTGTGAAGCATGGACTACCACCAGTACAACCGAAAGAAGGCTTAGGACTTTTGAAAACAGAGTTTGGGGGACCAATTTATGATACCAAAAATGCAACTTGGAGAAGAAAATTAATTAAGGATTGCAAGACAATTAGGAATTACATCATTAGCTTTATAAGAGGGCAAAGGATTTAATGGCTAGGACATGTGATGCGGAGAAGCAAGGATGATGTAAGTAGAGCAGTCCTAAACTGGAAAATGACCTCAAGAAAAAGAAAAAAGCCCAGGAAAAGATGGCTGGATGTTGTTGAAGAAGACTTTGAAAAATTGGGAGTACAAGAATGGAGGGAATCAGTTCAGGATTGAGAGAAATGGAGGGATATTGTGATGCCGGCCAAAATTGTTAGGTAGAGAGTATTAAGTGCCAAAGGAAGAAGAAGACAAATGTGTGTATGTGTGTGTGTTATAATAATTGGTGTTGGTGTATGTATAAAAGCCCTACTCCAAACTCAGATATCATTAATATTAGGTTAAAATCAACACTTAAGATTAATAAATAGAAGCAAATTAACTGCAAGTAATTACTCACAATAAGTACCATTTATTAGATTAAAATAAAAGTGTCTAGAAAGAAAACTTAATTTCAAACACATCGGTAACACATCTAACACAAAGCAATAGTCTCAAGTACATTTTTGTTACCATTTATTACTAAATCCAAGACTTCTTGTTATGTGTGGTACTTGTCCTTCTGGTGTACAAATCTATGCTATGTTAAATGGCACTCATCCCCAAAGCAATATACTACACACCTTGCTGTGTTTAAAATAATGCTCATCTCCAACATGTTTATAAATTTGTTTTGAAACATTGCCCTAATAATAAATAATAATAAATTATCTTATGTATTTAAAAAAAAACCTTGTAATTTAAACTTAAACATCTCTACCATCTTAATCAAAATGTTCAAAAAGTTAAATAACAATACAAAGGGTATAGTCTCTAAACAAAACTTTTAAGAGAATTGTAAACATGTTAATTTGTTCAATAAAAATTTTAAAGCCTTTATTCAATTAGAAAAAAGTATGAATTTATAATTTGTTGGTAAATATGGTTTTGGTAGCCGTGACGCGTAAAAGATGATTTGAAGGGTTGAACACCCCATAATTTTTAAAAAGTGAAATTTAATTATTATTTTATATTAATCATATTATCTTACTCATTTCTTCACATATGTATTTCTGAATACATGCATAAACGTTTGACTGAGACCTTGGTTGTCAAACATGAAAGTGGTTGAGTGTCCTGATGAGGCTCAGACTGTTCTTAGACAAATCAACTACTGGGATTTTGTGTTATTTTTTCATTTTTATTCTCAGGCTTGTGTCAAAATGATTTATGTTGTTTTCTCTAAAAAGTAAAATAACGTAAAAACCATAGACATGATAAAGAATGAACTGCGTTTTTCCACCCTCCAGTCAATTGAACTTGCATTCCAATATATGTTGATAGGAGAGCACAGCTATACGTCTATTGGTGTAAAAGAAAAAACTTTAGTTCCAAATCATTGAAGAGAAATTAATTACGGCTTATAATTATAGATATAATAAGTATACTTATTATGTCTATGCTTATAATATGTACCATTGATTAGTTATACAATTAAATTAAATTATATCATTATTAACCAATGTATGTACAGACATGCCCTGTATACTCTATGAAAACTCAGTTATAAAGCTCGTACAATGATGACTTTTAATTGCTCTCTCTAAGCTCAGTCAATTAATTTATATGTCTATGGTAAAAACCAATCCAACATGCATTATTTTGAAATTTAATCTCACAAAATAAACAATTAATTTAAGTATAATTTAATTCAATGACTTTGTATTGTTATATTCATTTTGTATTTTTTATATTATATTATTATCATGTTCATTTATGTCAAGGCCGTGAAGGTTTAACTCTTCAAAAATTGCATCATGGAAAAACAATAATACAATAATATTAAATATTGTTAATGAACTATGTAAAATAATTGTATTATATTGATACTAAGATTGTATTTTTTTAATTTTTTTTTTCTTTTGTGAAATGACATGTTGTTAGATTTTTGTGAAATTTCATTTTCTTTCCAACAGTATAAATTATTGTATATATCATAATGAAAATACTAGTCTTTCTTAATTATATTAATAATCCTGTCATTTATTCTTATACTGATAAATTTATTTATACTGCTCTATACGATCACATGTGTTTTCCATTGTCAAAGTTTAATTTTAAATAATTGATTCAACAATCTTTGAAACAATCAGAATAATATTATTCTATTGTACAAGTAATTCCTTAAATTCCTAATTTTATAGTATTCATACAAAATATATTTTTTTTTATTTATAACAATATTTATGTTAAACTTGTGTTTAATCTGCTCTTGAATTTGAAAAACTATTGAAAATAACTCATATTTAAGTATGTATTACATACAGTGTAATCTGTTTTTGTAATTTTCATTGTTATCATAAACTAATTTGTATGAATAACGTGCATATTTGAAAACAATTTGCGATAACTATTGTAAAAAAATATGCAGTGAATTTCAACTCCGGGGATTTGTATTGTTTTGTGAAGATCTAAATATTTTAAAACAAACCAATTTATTCAAGTTTAGTTTTAATGAAGTATTTTATCCTAATAGCTCTATGTGAAACTTTATTATTATAAATGAAAAATACTTTTGTGACTAATGTAATTATTTACTTTTAATGTTCATAAAACATGATGAATTTTGTGTTTTGCCTAAAAGTGTACAACACAATATACATGTTGTCTTATACTTATGTTTGTATACATTGAAGTACAGCTTCACTTTAAATTGTGTGCATACAATTTTGTGTTACTAACTAAACATCCTGCTGAAATAAATAATAATAACAATTTGAATTTAAGTATCATAAACATTTTCAATATTGTATTCATTCTAAATTGTACTTTCTATTAGATATTATTAAAATGGTATTATAGATATTTTAAAAATAATTATGTTGTCTCATGTTTATGTCGTCGATAATTATTATTATTAAAGTTGCTCATTATGTTATGTGAAATAAATCTTAAATTGAGTGATATTCTGGTGTTTGTATGACGTATTTTGTTGCTTTAGAACTTTATTTTATTCTGTACTGACTACTGTAATTTGGAATTTTCCAATATGATTAATTTGCTCAAGTAATGTCTGAAGAACTTGCTCGTAAATAAAAACTAAAAATACTTATAATTGTTGGTTACTCAATTGAATGAGTACAACTGACACTGAACCAAAAACTAATTCAATTAATTTTACAGCTGTACCATTGGCGTAAACTGGGGTAATACGGAGTTACACTTGCAACTCACAAAATAATGTTGGGGTCGAATAGGCATACTTCTGCAACCCCAGAAAGTTCACCAAAATAATTTTTGATAAATTTTCTTATTTTATTCAATCATAACTTTTTACATTTGAGTCTCAAAAGTTTGAAAAAATTTATATTTGTTTTATTTTATTTAATTTATATTTATATTCGTGTATAATACAATTTAAAAAATATGTTAACACTCCATCTCTCAGATACAAGACACATTGTAAACAATACTTAAAGTTAATTAGAAAAAATTATAAAAAGTTAATTGAGTACCCCGCAAATAATAGGCGGAATACTACTAATGTTGTTCTGAAGTTTGCTATATATGTGAAAAAAAGAGTAGAGAACCAAAAGTTTCTGTTTATGGTGCTTGCATGAATTGTTAAAAAAAAATGGTCGTAAATTAGGATTTCATGTAACATGTGCATAAATGTTGGGTTATTATGTGAAGAGTTGGTAAACCATGGATGAAATGTACAGTTAGTAGCAAGGTATTATTCAAGATTTCTTAGTTTTTTTTTTCTTTATTTCAATTTCTATCTGAGAAATTTGTTTTTATAAGTAGCGTATACATCAAATGTCAATTATTGCGACATAATGAACATATTTGATGACAAAATTACAGTTTACCATCCGTTGTACACTTGGCAGTTACCCAGTTAAAATTTAAATTATTTAATGTCATTTTTTTTCTCCACATTTTCAATTCTGTTGTCACCACATGATGTATGTAAATTTTGATGAGTAAATTTTCAAAATCTTATTGAACGTGACAAAATTCTTCTTAAAAAAATCTTGAAGTTTTTTAATGTACAAATACAAATGGGCATTACCCGTTTGTGCCAAAAATGGAATACGTTAAAAAATTATTAATAATAATACTACCTAACCTAACCACTATACATTATAGGTACTTACTTGTTAGAATTATGTTAATGTTTAAATCATTATTCTAATTTAAAGTCATTTTATTCAGAGGTTATTATTTTTGTTATATTACATTTGTTTTTACATATTGTTTATGCACTGGACCTACATATTCTATACATATTTAATATATTAAGCTTGAATACAATAAAATAACAATATTAGTATAAAAAATAATAATAATGTAATAGATAAACATTAAAGGTAATATTTAGGTTTATCTAGCGCAAAAGAGCTATAATTAAAATGTACCGCACACAAGATATTTGTAAATACATTTTTTGGCCCGTACAAACAGGTACTTTCATTTGCCAACATCTAACCTTTGATACTAATAAGATGAGTGTCACCTCGATTGTAGACCTATCTTTTTGTTTACACCATAAAATGGAAAAAACAATTCTTTACAATCGTGGTTTACAGGCTACACAAGCCAAATTTTAAATTGATAAAAATATAATTTTATTAATAAACAAATAAACAATGATGACTGATTAGTAATATTGCACACCATACTTAAAAAAATTGTAAATTATGTATTTATAATACTAAGAATAATTTGCAGCAGGAAAAAGGCTCTGGGGGGTGATACATTAGTCATATTAGCCACTCTATAGCCATGCTACTGGCTTTCTCCAAGAGCGAGTTTAAATGATGGATCATTTTTAAATGTATTTAATGCCTTAAAATTAAATGCAAAAATAACAACGTAGTTGAGAAATACAATTTTATTTATGTGTAAACAGTGTATGATTATAAAAAAAAAAAAAAAATACAAAAATATACAAAATATATTACACAAAAAAGAATAAAAATTTAAAAACAAAAATATAATAACTTTAGCTAATAAAAATTAATAGTTTAAGAGTTTATTAATAAGTTATTTAAAACCAATTTGGTGGTGAGATTTCATTAATATTTTTTTTTTTTTTACAAAAATATGTTTATTTTATTGTATTCGTACAACAAGAAGACACTGCACATAATATGACGGATTCAATTATTTATTAATCTTTCAACATAACATTTAATTACAAATTATAAAATCAACTCTTAAAATAACATTTAACTGGACAGTTAAAACAAAATATGAATGATACTTTTTTTTTCTCGCAACATAAACATAAAATGTTACTCAATTAGCCACACTAGTACTTCTCTTAAAAATTCTTGATCTTCCATTATGATGTCATATCATATAAACTTGACTGTCGAAGTTTCCATGTAACAACCGGGTACAAGTTTATCATAATACGGTTTTGGTACATAGTCAGTCAAAAATATTACACAATCAAATGTTGTTTCAATGATTTTATACCTTGCCGTGTAAAATTTCAACAAGTCCGAATACATTTGGAGATTAGTTTACTCCCTCAAAAATGATCGAAATCGACTGAAATTTCAGCGGAACACTCACGAGACCCACCTAAATGACATATATAAGTATCAAGTCGATCGGAGCAATTTGAATAATTGGCCCGTTTTTTTGTTTTCTTCGAAAATAATCAAAATTTCAAAAAACTCTTTAAATAAAGTACCATCTCGGATCTATTATCTTTCTTCGAAAGGTATCATGCGTTAAAATTGTAGCAGGTTTTCTACCAGAACTTTAGATCACAGAAAAAAAAACGCTCAGAATCCTAAAAAAAAACAGAAGATTTAAATTCGTAACAAACAGCCGTACGCACTATGCACGCGGGGACGCTCGGACCACGGTGTAGGCTCTTTGTCAATTAATGTCGTTCGGCGTCAACATTATCTTTTTTTTTTTAATTATCACCGCCGGCGTTCGCGGGTGATGAGCGACCCGTGAGCCTGTCCTCGGTAAGTATACAGTAGGTATATAGTATATCTATACTCTATGGTATTATCACAGATAAGATAAAACAGATAAACAGATAAAAGATAAATTTTATCTTATCTGTGGTATTATAGCTGGTTTGTCTGGTAGCCGGTCATTTAACCGCGTTATCACTTTTTCTGTTATCAGCGCTGTTAAATTAACGTTTTATTTTTAATTTCATTTAATTTGTCATCATTTTTTTTTATGGTTTCATTGTTGTTCCGTGTTAACGGGTTCTGTCCAGCATCATTTGTCCGGCTGTCCGAAACACGTTTCGCGACCCTTTAAATTCGCCATTTTAACATATAACCTTTGTGTAACAATAATTTTCCCAGTTTTTTTTTTAAGTTTGACCGCTCAACACAGACAGGACCACCGACCGTCACAGAACCTCGGAGTTCTGGACGTCGCGACCACCCGACACAATCGTAATTTCGTCCAGTAATTGACGATTGTTCAGTGCGCCGTCATCTACTCGCGAGTAAGGGAAACTAGGTAGGTATGTAATATCAGTAGCCGTTTGTAGAAAAATATTCACTATGATACTGAAAACGTAAACAATCAATTTCTACTGAAACAAACTGGTATCTATAGACGTCTACACGTCAAGCATTGAAAACGGTTATTATTTTTAATTTTTTCATTAATAAAATGCTAGTGTTGTAATTGCAACAGACGATTTAATTTATTTATTTTATTGATGATGGGGCCAAATGTCCCGAACGCCCAATATAAATGCATATACATATAAAAGCCAAATGTTTAGGAATAAGCTGGACATGTCTGGGGGTCTATCAGTGTTGAGTGAATACAGTCAAATCAGATCTCCAGGTATGTGCACCAGGCTCAAAACTAGAAGAATATGAAGACAGAGAAAGAAAATAGTTGGAGCAGTGAAGGCCTTTAATGGAATGTAAAAGCTTAAAGAAGAAAAAGAACTCTCTCTGGGGCCTTACTAATTTTCAATGAAACCGGGTTTAATTTTACCAGTTGTTAGCTTTAGGTAGTAGACTGATGGATCGTACAAAGGAAACTTTTTCTAGATTTAAGTATTAGTATTATATTTAAGTATTTTAGTATTTATATAGATTTATATTAAGAGTTACTTAATACAATTTATGTTGTACATTCCTTAATTTTTTTTGGAAAATCATATTTACAGTTTTACTTCCTAAATTGGATTGGCAAACAATCCACACTTCTATGCACAGTTTTAGACTTAGATTGTAACACCACTAATTGTAATTTGTATGTTTTGTTGATTTGGTTGCTAGAATATTTTGGGTGGTATCTGGATCAAGTTTACTTTTTTTTTTGTAATTTAATAATCAATACTTATCTATGCCTATATTGATGATAATGATATTGGATGATCCATGAAACAAAAATACATAATAATAAAGTAGTACATATTGTCATATGATATTGTAAACAGTTAGATGCTTATTATAGAGTAGGCAAATTAACATTACTCAATTGAAACAAAACTATTCAAATCATAAAATATCAGTCCTTATAGGCAAACCGTCAATAATAAAGAATAACTGTAAAATTATTATACTTTTATTTGAGTCGAGGCATGAATTATTTTAATTAATTTTAAAGAAAATAATTTTTTTTCAATTTTAATTTAATTGAAAATTTGTTTTATCTCGTACTAAATTAAACATAATATTCATATTTAACTTGGGGTGGCTATGTTTTCTTTTGTAATTATTTGTACAAGAATTGTATGCAAATACATTCATTATTTCAGTATCTTCAATTTATTAGTTTATTAGTTTATTAGTTGACATAGCACTTATTTTGTTATAAAAAGTAACTACAGAAACAAAAACCATAATATTACTAATTCTTAAACAATTTCTTTCTGTGTTTTCCGTTAGAATCTATTAAAATCTATCATTAACATTTTAAAATACATTTTTGATCATTTTTCAGTTCCCAAAAGTCAAGTGACTTTTCCTACCAATCCATTTTTTGTACCTAACTAATATCTTTGTTTATTGTTTTAGGAATTATGAAACCTAAATTAAACGTTAAAAAAAAATTTAAAAATAATTTACAACAACTTTCAGTCAAGAATGTGGAAATTGATATTTTTTCAAACGATAGTAAGTAGTACTATAAGTTAATTTTAATTTTCTTATTTTTAAAAGTAAGTTGTTCATGACTGGTATATTGAGTAAGTAACTGTACATCATACATGAAATAAAGCCAATACAATACTTATTTAACTGTTAGTGGGTTAGCCTGGTTAGTGGGTAATTTTTATTTCTTTAATGAAAAATGTTTTGAAGTATTAAATGTATTTATTAAATTAAATAAATAAATAAAATATTTATTAAAAGTATTAAATTTAATCACAAATGTATTGTGAAGGATTATTTTATGTGTTTTGTTTTTGTTGTTTTATTGGTAAAAGTATGATATTTTGTCTAACAAATTGTATATGTGTTTTATAAGCTCCAAGAGTCGATGTTAAGATTGGACAAGAATTTCAAGCTACTCTACCAAAATTGCGTTCAAGTAAGAAATGTTTCAAAAATTATTATTTTTAACTGATTCATATTGGCATAAAACATAATTGTTTGATCATTTGTATGTGTGTACTATTTTCATATTTATTTATTTTATTATAGAACTTAGCTGTTACAGGATACATGATAAAAGCTGTTTATATTGGGCCCCAACTGAAAACATTTCAGAATTTAAATGTAATCAATTTTTATATTATTGACTATATTTTGTTTTTGTTGGTACTACAATAATTTTCTTATTATGTTTGCAGTAAACGAATTTCTATTGAAATCAAAAGAAGAAGCTAACTTTACTATTGATCAGGCATTAGGTATGCTGTTCTGGAGAAAGTACAATTTTAATAAAGCTTTCATTGATATACAAAATTATGAAATACAAACTGATTGGGCAGAAGAAGATAGCAATAGATTTGAAAAGGCCTTTAAGATATACAAGAAAAATTTTGCTGGCATTCATCTAATGGTATATTATGTTACAGTTTATGTCATTTATTGTATACATCTTTTAAATTTCTAAATATTTTTTAGATGCCTGACAAAAAAATATCTGCACTAGTTAATTACTATTATTTAAGAAAAACAAAAATACTTCAAAAGAATAATTCAGAAAATATCTGTTCAATTATGAATCAAAATAAAAATTGAATAAGGTCAAACTTAATAGCAATTTATGTCAAGATAAAAATGTGATTTAAACTAGTTATTGTGTGTGTTATAGAACTTATCTCTAAGTGATACTAAGCATGATAGTTATTATAGTTAAAATATTTAATGTATTACCCATGTTTGATTTATATTTAAGTATATTATACAAAATTCCAAAAAGTTTTTGAAGTATGAAAAGTGCTTAACATGCAATTGAGTCATTTTTTTTTTTTACATAGGTTAAATTAAGTCAAATTGAGTTGCATTTTCACATTAGTTCTTTCATTCTAATTTTAATTATCAAAATATATTGTTGAAAATTAAGAATTTTCAAAGACTGCATTTGGCATATTGCATTTCAAACGTATTTTGAACTATTTAATTTAATAATTTTTGCATTGATGTTAAAAAATGTTTAAGAAAAATGAAATGTTCTATCAACCAATATGATGTACTTGTATGTTAATGACAAGTTCTACATCACAAATTAGTTGATACTATTGTTGTTATACCTATTAATTGAATTTGCTTGTTTGTTAGAACATTTTTAGTTCACTACAAAATTGTATGATATTTTTTGTAAAATTCTAGTTAATAATTTTTATTTGTAGAAGTGTAATTTTTTAACACTTAATTCAATTTGATTAATTTATGTAATTTTATTTTTAATTTATTTATTGTAGTTAATAATTATTAACCATATTTTTATGTCATCAGCAGCTATTATTATATAATGCAAATGTATATTATAAAAATTATACAATTATGATTGTACATATTATTATGGTTTCCATGTAAAAACTAAAATATATTTATAATACACTGCCATTGCAACATACATTGATATTTTATGTGCTTTGAAACAAATTTATCTAAAATGTACACTGCGTGTATTTGTCAAGTAAGTGATGAAACTGAAGAGGGAAACAAAAATTAATATAAAATTATATAAATATAATTGGTATGCTCATGATGAATCATGAGTAAACCACTTGTACAATTGTATACAAAATATAAATGAATTTTAAAGCTGCTAAAATGTTAGTGATCTAAAGCGCTTTGGCTGAAAAAGTTTGAATCCTCCTCTCTATATACTATTGAATAGTAAATACGGTGTCTTTAAATTACTTTTAAATTTGTAGTACAATGTGTATAGCAGTTATTATGCGGTTCTGGTCTGGTGGTGTCCCATTTGAATTTTGAACAGCCTTGAATCCATTCAAATTCTTTTTTGCG
>CM029361.1:16666976-16689044 GCA_017140985.1 Hormaphis cornu
TTTTATATTCTTCAAATGTACATTAAAAACATATGATAATTATAGTTACGCTAATATTGTTACTGTGAGTCTTTTAAGGAAGTTTTTTTTTATAAATTGTATATTCTATCTGAACCTAATGTTGTTACACGAACTTATAATTAATAAAATCAATTTTAAATTTATAGTAGAAGATGATACACAGTAAAATTATTATACCTAGTAAGTTTATACAAATTATTTTTTACTAAGTACTTCATTTTCATCTTTATATTTGTAATTATGAGGTATGATTATTTAAGTTGTTTTATTTATTTGTATTTTATCATAGTTACTGCAATTATTGTTTTTTATAGTTTTTTTTACTTATTGAGAAAATAAGTTTAGTTAAGTATGTAAATGTTTATTTATTATTATTGCAAATGTATATTCAATAATTTTTATTGTAAAAACTGTTATAATTATTGTAATAGGTGATATAATATATAAAAAAATAGAAACTTTATTTTCTGTACAATTACCAACTTTGTACAATTGAAAATATTTAATCTGAAAAATAAATAACATCAGTATTTTTGATTTTTTTTTTTTTTTTTGCATTCTTATCTTACTTTTTCACTGTAGTAATGGATGAAGTCACAATAGATATTTGCAAGATCAGCTACTCTGGTGTATGATGTTTGCTGATGATATAGTTTTGATTGGAAAAAATGAGGGAGAAGTTAATAATAGGCTTGATAAGTGGAGAATAGCGCTTGAAGACAAGTAGAAGTGAAACAATGTTTATGGAGTATAATTGTGGAGCTGCCGATTGACGATACAAGATGAGTTATGGCAGTATGCGGTGAGACATATTAGAAGTAGCTTTCTGAGTGATGTGAAACATTGGATAAAATGGAGAGCAGCGTCAGGTGTTTTATATAATAAAAGAATTTTGATAAGACTAAAAAGTAAGTTTTACAGAATAGTGTGATGATGACAAGAGAATAGAAGAAGAGTATGGCAGAATTTTTTCAATTGTATATTTTAAAACTTGCATACCCAAACATTTTACTAGACAAAAAATACGTAGTTATTGTAGTGTTTTCCTAAATTCAACCCATTATGGTTTCTCATAATAATCACCAAATGGGTGCAGGCAACAACTAGTTTCAAATACATAACTCAGTAGGTGAATAATTTTTGTGAAAAGAGAATAAAATAAAACATTTTTGATAGGTATATTAAGTCACCAAAAATGTCATTTTACTTAAATTAAAATTTTTTTATTACTACTATCAACTTGATTTCAAAATAGTGAACATTCCAAAGTATTATAAGAATAATATTACCAAACTGTTATGACTAAAATGTGTAATAACATAAGTAAATTTGAAAAACTGATGACACGTTTATGGCTAGTGTTATACAAACATGCATCCTATCTTAAATCGTGCTGTACACTACATTACAAGCTACTTAAATAATAAATTAAGTATATATAATTATATTGATTACTAATTGAAGTAGAAGTAGGTTCTTCAAACACATATAATAAGCACAGGCTCAATGAATAAATCGGTAAATCCATACTTTGATGGATCAGTAATCACGCACAATAATTTTATCTGAGACGGGCAATCATAACTCAAAATTTGTAAATGATAATAAAATGGAGTGTTGTGCGGTTGACAGGAAAATAAAACAGAGCATGAGTGTAGCGAAAATGTGAATGCTTAGAATTTAGATGAATGAGTGGAGTAACAAGAAAAGATAGAATAAGAAACGAATTTGCGTTAAAAATAGTATTGGTGTTACATCAATAGTGGATAAAATAGAGAAAATAGGCTGAGATGGACATGTGATGAGGAAAGAAGAAACTGAAGCAGTAAGAGCAGTTATGAAAATTAACGTTGAAGGAAAAAGAGGTAGAGGAAGCCCAAAGAAGAGATGGGTGGAAACGATTGAAAAAGATACGAGGGTTGTTAATGTGTGTGTAGGGAATGTGAATGATCGTGATGATAAGTGGAAGAGTCGGACAAATGTGGCCGACCCCAAATAGTTGGAAGAAAGGCAAAGAAGAAAAATACAAGAATAGGTACCTACCGTGAAAACTTAAATCGCTATATTTGAACATACGTTCGTATTACAATATATCATACTGCACCGCCGTGCATGTGTTTAACTTTCATCTTTGTTATGTACAAGCAGTATAAAGGCGTTTATTTTGTCTATATAATATGTGGCATAAAAACAACGATTTTTGTTATTTCTTTCAAATGCGACGTTTGATAAATATCATGAATGTGATCAGAGGTTTTCGTGGGCGGATGGGTGGTTATATAATAAATATATTATGTTTAATGGCCGGCGCTTATAGAATGTAGGGGAAATGCTTGGAGAATTATACGCAAATATCGTTCCTCTGAGTAGATATGCAGTGTTTGACTTGAAAAAAGTAGTTAAGGGACTCTGCAGTTAAATAAAAAATTAATTTTGTATTTATGTGCCTATGCTAAACTGTCAAGGGTGGGTAGTATACTAAATTAGAAAGGGGGGCGCTAAACCCAGTCAAACGGTACGATTTGAAACAATTGAAGAAAACAAGTAAATATGTTTTTTCGGTTATACCTTAGTAAACGATCGAAATATGGTATACCTTATTAAAAACGTTGCGTCGGCATTTTAAAATCAATATTATAATGGACAAAAATACATAGATTTCATCACAATAATGATTGCTATGGTTATAGCTTATTAACTGGTACTATGACGTGTTGACAAACACATGAAGTTTTTTCAATATTTTAAAACCTAATTATACCTACCGGTTATATCGGTTTATAGTTCGTACAAGTGTATGAAAATGTTTGGCTTACAACCCATGTGTTTAATCTTAGGTTTTACATAAATACATATATTTTCACACATAAATAACCACACGTGTTGTCGCATCCAATTGTGCTCGATTTCATTTGAACGAGATGATTACAAACGACCACGAGTCTTTTACTGGAAATAATTTGGTTGACGACATACAACAAAAAGTGAAGTCACTGATGTCGTTATTGTCCGAAATAAAACAACTTGGTCAAAATGATGAAATCGATCAATCGTTATGCGATGATATTTATTCCTACATCGACGTAGTACAAACGGATTGTCAGAAAGTCTTGAATAGTGACAAATATAATCAGTTTTCAAAAACCGACGATACGATTCAGAACTTTTTTGGTAGGTGCTTACATATTCTACAATACAGTATATTTTACTTTTATTATTATGTTTCTGTACATTAAAGATGGCATAAATATGACAAAATCCGTACAGATTTTAAACACTAACGAATTGTACTATGAGGATTTTAAACAATTTGAAAACGAAATAGACTCTCAAGTTGACGAAGTAATAAAATCTCTTAAAATGTCTGCTGATTTGTTGGATAGTTACCAGAAAGAAAAGTAAAGTTGTACTTTTCTACTATTTTCATTTTTCTACTTTTTTAACAACTATAAATAAAACTGAACGTGTATGAACACAAAAAAACTGTTGTATAAATCGTTAGTTTGTTACTTGAAGAACAAACAAATGACGTGTATCAGAAAATAAATTCACAAAAAAACATTCTAAATGACAATATTGAAAGATTCAATAAAACAGACGTTAAAATGAAAAATGAATTCAACCAATGGCAAGAACGGCTTAAAGAACAGACTGAAATAAACGTATCTTTGGTTAAAGAGTCACATAGATTAATACTTGAGTACCAACAAAAAATGTGAGTTAAACAATAATAGATACATTGAATATTTTAAATGGACAACAATTTCCTTTAACTCTTAATACTCGTATTTTACTCTGTCTCTGTCTAGTTTTATACTTCTAGTCATTCCTAATTGTTAAAAAAATTTTTTTTTTTTTTATGTATCATTTTATGGGATCTAAATACTATTTTTTTAAACACAAATTAAGTACGTATAGGTTAAACGTGTACAGAAAATCATAAATAGCCTTTAAAAAATGTTAAAAGAAGCTTTTTGTTGCAATCAGTTATGCAGTAGTCTGTACCTATATAGGTACCTTTAATACTAAAAATAGTTCTCTCAGCTTAGCACATAAATGGAAATTAATTTGGGGTGAAATTGGTTATGAATTACTGATACTATTTGTTGCTACAATATAGGTCATTGGTAAAGAACAATATAATTAATATTGTTGAGACAATTTTGGAAAGTCTATCCCTAAGGGCTGAGTGTCTCAGGTTAGAAATTCACATAATTTGGGAGGGTGACACAATTTTAAAAACAAATAAAAATATCACTAAGCTTATTGAAGTGAACGGTCAAAAATTAGAATATTATAACGAACTTCTATGTCAAATGGGAACTGATAACGAAGAGATCAACAGAGATTTGGATCATATAACATGTACAAGTTTTAAAATGAAAAATAGTATATTTCATCAAATTCAAAAACATGATGCCGTTGCAAAAGTTGTCGAAGAAAAATTTAGGCAATTGTATGAATTAGACAATAAGATCCTTGCTACAGAAGAACTCCTATTGAACAGGTTAGGATCTTACAAATTAGTTAGGAGGGGCCTCTGTCCCTCAAGACTTAGTATTTTTTGTGCTTTAATTTCGTCACATTTTTTTTTTACTTTTAAATTGTCCTACAACTTAAATGCGGGAAGATCCTAAATAACGATTATAATACCTAATCTATTGACAACAAATTCAAATTTTTATAATATCTTAGAACTTGAAAACTACATTAAAATTTGTAACATTCTTTTTTTGTTGACAAATTGCATTAAGAAAATTTAAAGTATTTCAAACATTTAGCAATTAGTTCTTAGGTGTAAGTAAATAAACCAGTTTGAAATGTTATAGATTCTAGTTGCAATGAAAAAGTACTGATTTTATAAAACAGTTTTTTTTTTATTTTTGTGATTAACCGAGAGACTTAAAAGGAAGTCAGAAAGATGAAAATGTAAACGAAAAGGCCACATTCAAAATGACGGGCAGTTTAGGGAAAAATATCCTTCATGATCAAAGTCTCTCTTAGATTTTAGTTTTTCAGTTGTTTGCGATAAACGGTTTAATTTAGGACAGACATGCATTTAATTATTTTTATGTTCTTTAAATTAAATCGATTTCACCAAAAGTGGTGTATACTACATACATCAAAAGACAAAAACTCTGTGCAAGTCGGACTTAATTTGAAAATTGTTTTAAAAATTTTATCTTAATTCTTATAAATGAGATAAAATTTCTTATAATGGGATAAAACACAGCAAATACAAAATTTCTTTTTAATTTTTTTTTTTTTTTTTAATAACTCTAACAATTGTTCAAATTATTTTAAAATACCGCAAAATAATAAAATAAGTGAAGTACATACAGATGTGATATAAACAATTCTAATTTTTAAAAATTGTTTAGCTCGGTATAATATAGAAGCAATTACTTATTTTTTTTCAAATACTTAAGCAACTATAGTAACCCTAAGTATATACACTATAGAAACCCTGTACCTTGAGCCCGAAAAAAGGTATTACAATGATTCTAAGGAGTTATTATATAGACAACTCGTTATTCATTTTGTGTAGTTTTCGTGTTTAGAAGCAACACGTATTAGCTGTACCCTTTGGATCAAACTAAAAATTACAAAAAAAGATGAATAAGCCAGACAAAAATACGGGTACGTGTGGGATTACCGATTTTGAATTTGTAAAATACAACACACTTATTTACTAATTTTTTAAATTTTCTAGGAAGCAGAATTACGCATTTTTTTTTCATTTGGATTTTTTTTTTTAATGTAATACAATTTTTTTTTTTGTATTTATCAAAAATTAAAATTAGATTTTCAATTACTTTGGTTGAAAAATTCAAAATTTTGTTTCCTATATAACATAAAAATTTGTTAAGTAACTCTAATATTTTATAAAAACAAAGTCGGATTACCTAAAGCATCTTTATTTTAGTCTGGCTAATTGGTTTACTAAACAAACAAAATATGTGGGGATTGGATACAACGAGCTAATGGAGCTTCCTTTCCTCTGTATTTGAGAAAAAAAAATCTGGATTCAGAATCAAGTCTTCTTATTGTATCCCACATTGGAATTTTTTCAATATTTTTTTTTTTATTTATTAATTACTCAACAAAAATGTAAAAACTAAATATTGTGTTTTGGAAAACTATTTTAAAAAATTGTTTCCAATTTAGAAAAATATATAATATGATTCGTTTTTCTTTTATATCTGATGGGACTAGCAAACGTCTTCAAATTGCGAGTCAAGAACTTAAATAGATAATTCAGTTGCAAGATTTTTGTTTTCGTGTGTTACAAAAGCACAATCATAACTTTCTTTTATAGTTTAACGATGCTATAGCGATGTATTTTTTTCCAATAAGATATAACTTTGTGACTATAAGTAGTGGTTGCCTAATTTATTGCCCCTTATCAAATGTCGGGACGCGTATTAACCATCCCCAGCGCCACATATAAATACCACTTGTTCATTGGTTTGTTTGAAAACCGCGCAATTATATTTTTCTTATTATTCTAATCATATAAATTTGATTTATGTATTTATATTAGGTTTAGGGTTGGACCACGGTCTTGTAAAACATAGATTAAATATATTTAATCTATACGTAAAGTGTCTAGGTTTGAATGCAATAGGTTTTAAGCTATTATCTGTTAGCGGAGCAAAGCGACGGCGCCAAGCGAGCGAGTGCCAAACACGCGGATCTATATCACGTGACCGAACGTTTTATAAATCTAAGTGGCGCGAAATTCAAAATAGACCAATGAAAACGTTGTATTTATATGTGGCGCTGGGGCAATAAAGGGATTGTTAATACGCTGTCGGGACTGCAGAGGCCCCTTAATGTAAATTAGTAATCATTTAAATAGTTATTTGTTGTGCACATTACTCATTTCATATTAATAACTAAACATTGCAATTATTTATAATGTTAAGTCTATACATTTTATATTTGTGTACATAAAATTAACTATCTGCACATCAGCACATGCGTATCTTTCATGTAGATATGCAGTATGATAATATATACGTTATACATACTATACGTTGTACAAACATACATGGATACTTAAATATTTGATTGTAATGGTTTAAATTTTTTAAATTTTATATAGCATTGAAATGACTATAGTATATATAAATAAAATTAAATAGTATACACGATATACATAATACATAATATTTGTTAATAATTGTTTATTTGACGTATGTTAAATAGTAAACAATATTTGATGGTCGTAGAACAACAAATAAATGAAAATCAAAAAGAAATTGAAATAAAACACCAACAAATCGAAGATGAGAACAATAAAATTAAAGATCTCGCAAACAATCTTGAAGATAAAAAAAATCTTGTAATAAAAACGCAACAAAATGTTGAAAAAAAACAATCACTATTACAGGTAGACAAACAGTTTTTGTGATGTTATCCAAATAATATATTGAATAATATTTTCAATCAAAAATATTCAAACTTATACTATTAATATGATTGGATTTTTGTTCTCCTGTCTATTACACACAAATCATAGGAATTGATCTAATGATGCGATAAAGATTCTAAAAACTGATTTAAATTCTACTTGGAAAAGACTTCAACAATTTTGATTTTATGCCTTTTAATAATTATACAAACAAACCAATTTTGAAACAAATTTATTTTTGGAAAACTAAAGACAAAAAAAAAATTTAAAACGTTGGAAAGTCATTTTTGAATAGATTTAATGGTGAATTCAAATCAGTTTTCAGAATCGTTATTGCATTATCATTAGATAAATCTGTAAGTATATGTTTGGAAAAGGGAAACGTCTAAACTCCTATGATATGTGTGTGATAGACAGTGAATAGAAATTGATGTCCCCAATATTATTAATTTTAGAAATTTAGTTGTAGGTAAATTATTGAAAACAATGTGTTCCATGCTCGTTTGAGAGCTAATATTGTTAAACTAATTTCGTCCCTAATCGGCCGTACCTTTAAAAAAATCAAGTATCTAATTAAATTATTTTCTTGTGCAAGCAATTTAATGATTAATAATTATACACTTATAAACTGAATAATAATATATTATATGTAAATAGAGATGTAAATAGGCTATATTGTTTCATAGAGTTTATCTAAGTAAAGCTGTTGAAATTTTCTTATACAAACTTGCTGAAATCCCTTTATTATTTTTTTCAAAAATAAATACTAAATTTAAAATAAAGTACATTTGTTCTACTGCAACATTTAAAGCATATATTATTTCATTCATCTATAATTAGTAATAGCATATACTTATACCTATTTTCCGTTCCGTCAAAAGAGACTCGCAAAACGTAGTAGCCAATAGGTACATTGATAGTAATATATTATCTTAAAAAACGTATTTTTATGTTGATTTTAGGACGTTGAGTTGAAATATGATAGAGCATCAAAAGAATTAGAGAACAAAAAAATACAATTGCAAAAAAAACAAAAAAATTTAGAAATAATGAAATACATAATGAATCACCGCAAAAAGGAAACTCAAGAAAAATTAGAATTTTACCAAAATAATATCATCAAACCTCTAGAACTTAAGCAAGTAGCAGCTCTTATAATCCAGGAAAAATAAACAGGAACTATCTGCTATTAAAAAAAAAAATCTTAATTAATGACTTTATACCTATGTCGAAAGAGTAATTAGGAACAATTTAGAGAGCTAAATTATAGTTTTTGTGAAAACTAATAAGAATTAAATCCCCATTTCCCTTTGGAAATAACCATCTTCATATTTTTTTTAACTTGAAGAGCTTTTGAGATATGTCATATGCAACTTGGTACAGTAAACAAAAAGCCCATTAGACTTCACCATTATTTGTGTTTAGATCTTTATACTTAGCTTATTAGTTTTGTCCGACTAATTAAAGTTAAATCATAAATATTATGACTACTAAAACAGTATTATCAAAATTATTATACATTTACAAATTTTAAATTAAAAATTTATTATAATTAATTATCGTATTATCGTAATACATCAGTCTTGTGTAGGTACTTACTAGTAATTCAAGATTAGTGCTTTATAAGTTCCTTTTAAAAATAGGTTAATGTCAATACTTATTACTAAAAAGGTAAATTACATATAAATTATGGGTACACATAATATAGTTATACAATTAGCTAAAATATTTTACTTAGGACCTAGGCTGTACTTGCGCAAAATGTGCCATGTTATATAATTTTTGAACTATAGTTTTAAATAATAATTGTAGTTGAAACACTTTTAATAATTATATAACTCAAATTTACAATTGATGTTTATATTATTCATACAGGTTAGAAAAAAGTATTGCAATGGTAGAATACGAAAAAATGAGAAATGATAAGTTAAAAAAGAATAATACAGCAGAACTAAGTCCAGAATTGAGGGAAACAATTGATGATTATACACTACAAATTAAAGAGTTAGACGTAAGTACAAAGAAAAACTACAATTCATATTAATGTATAGTAAGTGTACCAGTCATTCAATGAGTTTTATTTTTGACTGTCCAAAATAAAAAAACTAACCTATTAAATTTACGATAGAAATTATTAAACGTACAACAAGACACAATGAACAATCTCAAAGATGATTTTAAAAGTGTTCAATTGAAAGTTTTAGATCAATTAAACTCAGCTGCAGCCAAGAGTGAAAATTATATAAATATTTTTCAGAATGTTATTGATTATAAGTAAACGCACATTTAGAATATTTTAAAATTTTGATCCTTAATGCTATATACCTAACTTGTAATAATAATACCATTCAATAATTATAAAAATTGTTTTAGGACTAAAATGGCAAGCAATATTGAGACCAAGCAACAGAATTCAATTTTAGAATGTGAATTATTCCAAAAACGATATGCATTAAAAAAAAAGCAAGAGAGATTATTAAATGACGAAAAGTTGTTGAAGTCACAGATCAATGACTTAAAACTGCAAATCCGTCAGCAAAGTGTGTTCAATAAAAAGCTAACAAAGCAGTATATTCAACTGAAGAAATAGAAGGCGTATATAATATTATTTTATAGTTAGCCATTAGCTCGGCCGTTAGGTATACCTACGATAATATTATAATTATTTTTGGTAGGTACCTAAATAAAATAAAATATAAAATTACCCTTATAAAATGGTCATGTGGACTTTATTATCGGTATGATAGTGGCTTGACCAACTGAAAACACCTTTTGACCGGCAAACAAGATTTTTTTTTTTTTTTTGATGTAACTATGTACGAATATTTTTTCATTTTCATATAGGTAATATAATAAGTTTATTATAATATTTAATATAGGTAAATTATATTTAGTATAATTTTAGTCGTAAATATATAAATAATACCTATACATAATATAGAAGATTTATACATCTGTCCTCTACAACCACCAGCGGTAACACACATTTTGAACTGATCATGAATTACGCAGGATAAAATGGAAATTGGAACATAGGTTCAGCCACAGAAAAAAAACTCTTTTTTATTGATTGTAGTGAATGTAGCATTATACGGAAGTGAGACATGGATATGTCTCACTTCCGTATAATGCTACACTCCGGACGTATGTTTTTATGAGCTGTTTCTTTGTTACTATGTTCATATTTATTGATATTAGTATTTTTTTCTTCTTAAGGAATGCATTCTTTGCTTGACCTATCCTGCTTTTGATTTCCTTGGTTGATTTTCTGTTGTCTGTTATAATTCTGCCTAAGTATTTAAAGTAGTCTACTTGGATAATGTCTTTGTTTTCTAATGTTATGTTTATAGATGGTATGTTTTTCTTGTAGTATACTAGGGCTTTGGTCTTTGTTGCGTTTATTTTCAGACTATATTCTTTGAACATAATATTTATTACATTTAACGCTGCTTGTAAGTCTTCCTCAGACGTTGCAAGAACGACTGCATCAGCAAAGAAAAGCATTGTTATTAGTACCCCTCCTATTTTCACTCCGATTCCTTCTTGTTCTAACCAAAGCTTTATTGCTCTTTCAATAAATACATTGAACAATGCAGGTGAAAGTGGGCACCCTTGTTTCACTCCTTTTTGGATTCTGGCAGTCATTGTTGTTGCATTAATGTTCGTAATGGTTTTCTTGTTCTTCATAAATCTTATAGAGAACACGTCTGTCCTTAAAGTCTATATCTGCTTCTTCCAAAATTTTGTTAAAAAACATTTATAATATCCATCAGTCGTCAAGAGAATTTAATCGAAATCCGTGTCCCATAGAGCAGCGGTTCCCAACCTTTTTAGTTTCGCGGACCACTAATTTTGTAAAAAAATATTTGAGGCCCACCAATAGCCTACACATACGTTTTCATAAAATTATAATATATAATATATGGGTACATGTATATATAATATTATAATATATATTTTATACATATATACATGTATGTATAGTTATTAGGAATATATAATACATGTAGTATTGGGCTGATAGAATCACTAATGAAGAAGTTTTAGAAAAGGTATCGGAGAGGAAATCAATGTGGAAGAGTATACAGAAAAGACGAAACGAATTAATAGGTCATATTTTAAGACATGATGGGCTGCTATTACTAATCTTAGAAGGTGTAATCGACGGAAAAAACCATAGGGGAAGACCAAGATTGCAATACATAAGTCAGATAATGGAAGATCAAGGATGTAACTCATACCAAGAACTGAAGAGAAAAGCTAGTGATAGAGAAGCATGGAAATTGCTGCAAACCAATCATTGGATTGAATACTGCAGAGAGATAATAGTATTATAAATGTATAAAATATTTAATATTTTTTTTTTTTTTTTTTTTTTTTTTATTGGTACAGCATCAACAACAAGGTTATTAGCTTACAAATTAAATATTAATAACTAAGTGTATCTTAAATTAGATTGTACATTTCTATTTTTTTTAAAAATGATATAATTTTTTGTATGTTAGCGTTGGGTCCTATTGCTTCATATAGACTGTCTGGAATTTCGAATTCTTTTCTGGCCTCCATGAATATTTGGCAGTGGATGATGATATGTTTTACTGTAATGGGAGTATTGCAAGATTGGCATATCGGTGGTTCGGTCTTTTCCATTAGGAATCCATGAGTAACTCTCGTGTGGCCAATTCTAAGTCGGTTCATGATAACGTCTTCCTTTCGATTTTTATAGTTGCATTTTGGCCAAGGTTCGATTGAGTGTTTGATTTCTCTTAGTTTGTTTTCGGTAACTTGACGCCATTCTGAGTCCCATAATTGTGTGCAATATTTGTCAACGTTCCTGATAATGTCCATTGGCAACATAAGAGAAAGTGTTACAGAGTTAGGGTTACTTATAGCGTTTCGGGCTGCTTTATCTGCTTCTTCATTTCCTCTGATATTGCAGTGCCCCGGAGTCCATATAAAACGTATGTGTTTATTGGATAAATGTATTATATTTTTTATCTTTATCATTAAGGGATTGATATGAGAATTATATTTTAAATTTGAAAGAACGCTAAGTGAGTCGGAACATATGTCGATTCTGTCATAATTTGTATTAACAGCTGTTTGGACTCCTTTTAAAAGTGCTATGTATTCGGCTGTATAAATGCTGCTATTACTATTTAATTGGAATGCTTGTGAAGAACTTTCGTGTATAACAGCCAGACCTATGCCTGTTGAAGTTTTTGATGCATCTGTATAAATTTGTGAATTATTATGGTTATCAGAGTGAATTAGTTCATTAAATAAATTACGATAAACTATATCTGGTGTTTCTTTTTTTATATGTGTACTAAGACTGGTATCAATTTCGTAGTTTTGTAAATTCCACGGAGGAGTGAGGCAGGTTTCATATTGAAGGATTGTGTAAGGGTAGATGTTGTTGTCAGCCATTTCTTTACTAAGTCTGATGTTTAGTGGTTTTCTGAGATTCGTGTTTGAATCATAAATAGATGGGGATTGGTTTATATTTAAATATATTTAATATTATACCTATGGCTATATAGCGGCCCATGGGTTGGGAACCGCTGCCATAGAGCATTAATTAAGTATGATAATAATAAACGACTTGCAGTGTAAATGTATAAATAGTTTTATACATCTGCGCATAAACCTGCCATAGACCAAGGTTATCACAGATTATGTAAATGAAATTTATTATTATTGATTAATTACATTTCATTAATTATTCTGTGGTTATATTATCAGCTTCGGAGCACGTGCGCCACAATGCCATTTGCGATTTAAAAATAAAAATTTTCTTTTTGTCATGCAAAATACTTATATTTTAAATGAATTGGCCTAAGTTTGAATAATTTCTCGGCTAATCAACACATCATTTGTTATAAAATAAATAATTACAAATAATTTTCTTTCTATCTGACAACACTGTTTATAGGACATAATTTAGTCGCCAGTACTTAATTGAGCTTCCCGTATTCTCGTTTATAGTATAAAATTGTGGTCGAATCACAGAATCGATTAAATTGTGTCTAAACGTCTAACCGTTGAACGACTTTAACCTATAACCTAACTTGAGATCCGGATTATTTTTATCAAAACGTAATATCTGTTTCCCCGTTGCCGTGCGCGCGAAGTTGTCGGTATTTTCTTTTGTCGGAAACTCCTCTCGCTACATTATTCAAAAAACGTCGTTGACGCTCGGGTGAACGAAAGCATGGCGAGAATTTTGAAGACCGTGTGGAATTGGGTCGTCGGAACGTCAGAGTTGCCCGATTTGCCTCCAAACATAATTTTCGAGAAGGACGTGTCGTCGGACAACGATTTTTGGGTAAATGATTGTCGGCAACCGCCGTGGGCTGTTATGGGAAATTGTAAAATAAACGTACCGATCGAACGGATATCGAATGGGCTGGATCAAAACCCTCTCCGACGATGAACTCTCAGGAACGTGGTGGACTCATTTCTAGAAGGGGTGAGGGTGGTGGCACACCCTAGAATACGCCCTTGTAGAATGTAGCCTATTGTGTGATTTTACACGTGTTTATTAATCGAGATTCATTTTTTTGTTTTGTGTTTCCTCCAATTTTGGATTTTGGTTTTGTTTGTTGTCAGGTAATGTGCCTGTTGAATCCAAAATTGGAGATTAAATACCACAATGGTATAGTGACAAAGATATTGGACTCGGACAAGTGTTTAATTGACGGCATGTACCACTATCAGCCAAAAACGGAGAAAGAGATTCGTAATTTTTCCTATTTAGAATTGAAAAGTCCTGTCAGGATGTCTCTTTACAGGACAAAGAACTCTGAAGATGAGTGGCAAGTGGCCAGTTGTTTTTTGGTCAAAGACTATCGTTTGCATCAAGCTACCAGGTACTACCTAGGTACACAGTTTATAATATTAAAATTTTCCACTCTTCGAGAAATAGGTAAAAATATAATTAACCTAAGGCTGAAATTCATTTGACCATCACGTTCCCGATTTGCAATTTTTTTTTTTAATTTGTTCATTTTTTGATTGTATAAACGATGGTGTGATTATAATTTGTCGGACTTATAAAGTTACAGTCATTTAAAATTTGCAAATATACTTGTCTGTTCTTGGGCATAACCCTTGTACCGTATACCTTCAAATATTTTAAAAATTTTGTTTTTGTTAATATGTTAAATATCTAAAACATTTTAACTTTATTGATAAGTTTAAATTATCCAGTATTTTGTTGATGGAACATTGTTTGATTTGCAGTTTAGGGCTAGGATATAATCATGTTTTGAGGAGCGTAGTGACAGTGCCAAGTGCCAAAATATTGTAAATTACATTCTTTTTTAATGCATAAGTTTAAATTATACCACGGTTTTTGAATAATACATCGTTTGATTTGTACTTTAAAATTAAAATATAATCCGTGTTGATGGTTTACAAAAAACAACACATCTTGAAAATTGTAATTTAAGTTTGATATTTTTGATTTTTTAAAAATAGCAAAAAAAAGGGAGGGTGTCAATACAGGTGTTTCATATAACAAAATAAATGTTTAAAAAAAAAATGTGAAAAAAAAACATGGGTTTGTAAAATGCATTTGTTCCAAAATATAAACTCTGATATAAACTTATGATACGGCTCAGAGTGCATATCAAGTATACATTTTGGGAACAAAGATGTACTAGGTACTGCATTCTCTTACAAATTAAACTTTGGTTGTGGGTGACCCGAGTGCCATTTAGTTTACATTTTTACTTCGGTTTAATTTTTTTGTCAGTTAGCTCTCTAATAACACCATAATCTAGTAGTACATTATGAAATGTTACTATAGATAGTTTTTATAAGTACATTTTTAATAAAAAAAAAATATAAGTAGGTAGGTACATCAAATAATTTACAATTCAAAGTTAATTAAAAATACCTACCTACAATTTTTGTTGGTGAAAGTAGGAATAAATGCATTTGTGATCATGGTGCTTAGTTTAACATTTTTCAACTTTTTTTTTATATATATACCTAGGTATATATTTGCAATAAATTGGTATGTTACATGAAAAAATTTTCATAAAATTATTTTCAGGTGTTAAACAAGTACTAGAATGTAAAATAATTGTACTATTTATTTATATTTTTGGTACTCATGTGTTGTGATTTATGAGTTGATAATTTTATTTAAAGTGATAAAACATAAATGTATTGAATTTTTACGTTTGACTGTAATTGTCTATATTTTTTAATTAATTTGTTTCTAAGTACAAAAACTGAGTCCTCCCTGTTTAGAAGAATGTAATGTATGAGTAGTCCCATTCCGGATCATTTTTCAACTGAAAAAGAAAAAAAATTTAAAGTTATTGATTAAAACACTTTACTAATTTATAAATTTAAATATCTAGGAGAATATTTTTGAAAGAAATAGGTAGGTAGCTAAATTTTTAAAAGTTTTGGTATAACATTTTAAGTTCAGGAGAGTGGCAAATGTTTTGAACGTATTAATTATCCCGTAATTATTTAGATTTAGACGTGGCATATTTACGGAGGGGATATGGGGGTTAGTTCCTCTTAAGCAAAATATTTTTTTGTTTAAATTTACTATCTAGTGTACTAATATCTTAGGTGAAATTTCGGAAAACAATTACAAAAATAAAAAAAAATTGTTTACATCCCCCCCTTTTAGTCAATCCTTAATACACCACTAAGATTCAATATCAAAACAAATTTGAATTTTTCCGGGGGATTATTTGTGAAGGGAAATTGGTTCTCAACAATTTAAGAAATAATAGTAAAATCTTAGTTATCCTAGTAAATCACATGAAATTTTGCAAGGTGATCTTAAGAAAATCAGAAATCTGGTGTACATGACTATCAATTGTACATTACCCTTAGATTTTTCTTTTACTTGTAATACTTATGTCTAAGTTCATTAAAGAATTCTAGATTTTAATTTGCATTGTTTTTGAACATTTTAATATTAGAGTGGGGGAACATGTTTTGGATTGTGCTTTGGATTCAACAGTACCGACTCTTCAAATTAATAAAAGTATTACTTCAACCTCGACTCAAGAAAAAGAAGATATTATGTCAGTTCAAGTTATGGGTGATATGCCTAAAATAATTGGTTTTGAAGATGAATGTACAATACAGGTTTAACATACATTATATTTTATTAGTATTAACTAATGTTCACAGTATAATTTCTAGTAAATGTTGTTTCACAAATTTTGTTGTTTGTATTTAAAATGTATGTATACATAAAGATAAATGTATGTAAATATTCTAAAACTACTTATCTATATAATTAAACATTATGTTATGGACAAGCCAAGAAATATGTTTTAGATCACAAACATAGCACTTTTTGGAAAATTAACACTTCCTAGTTCATCATAAAATATACTTAATAATCTTAAAGTTGTGTTTTTCCTTTTGAGATCTGCTCTTAAATTAGTTAAAAGCAACTGAATGAATTTATTAATCTTATTTTGGCATTATAGATATTGTTTATAAATAAAAGTTATGCTGAAGAAAAAGAATTACTTGATTATAAAACTTCAGAAGGAAATAAAGTACAATTGTCAGTTGATAAAAAAGTCAATTTGCCTCTAAAAATTGGAATACAGTCACAATATGTTTTTGATGTTCAACTTAAAGGAAAGTAAGTGTTTGTATAAATTTTGGTGCATTATTAATTCATTTTACTTTGATGTAGGTACCAGTAAATTACTGATTATCTAGAAAACATAGTTAGATATTTTCATAAAGTAAATTTAGGAACTTAAATTCAAATACAATCAAAATATCAAAACTAATTTATCCATTATTATTAATAATAATGAAAAAAAATATTGAAATGAAGTACTCAATCTTTTGTTATCTGATTTTAAACAAATATTTAATTTTGTATGTACTTCCCTAATACCTATAACAAAAGAATAGACAGTGTACCTGAACAAATAAAAGCTTAAAAAAAAAAAATACAAAAATATAAAATACTTTTCTACCAGTTTAAACTTAACCAATTTAATTAAGTTATGTGCTAAAAAATGTGTGTATATATATGTATATTATTCCTCTTTATAGTTGTAAATAAGAAATTCTTATGATGTCTTTTGAGTAATAATCATACAACCCGTAATACTTATTATAGGTTTTCTTTTTTTCGGTTATAAGTAATTAGCATGAATGTAACCATTAAATAATTTGTTATATTTATAATAGGTATTGATTGTTTAGTTATATTTATAGTGGTAGTGATTGTGCTTGGTTAGTGTCTAACATTTTATTTTATAATATTTAGGTACTTAGGAAAATCCACTGAAAAAGTTGAATTTCTGTTCAAAGATATTACTTATAAGGTTGGTATTAACATTGAAGTTACGGATCCAAGATTAGTTATTCCAAATTCTGTAGGATTTACTAGACGAGAAGTTGATATGAAGTAAGTTTTAAAATTTTAAATATTACAAAAGTAATTAAGTAGATGTTTAATAAAAATGTACTTAAATGTCTGACATTACTGTTACAGGAAGTTATTTGAATTACAAAATGATACATTGATTCCAGGAGTAAGTAATTCTAGTAAAGTACAGTTTCCAACTGTGAAACTAGCAAGTTGGAGCATTCCCTCTCACTTGAATAAATGTTACTGGACAGATGCCGGATATTATAACATGTAATTAAAACTATAATGATATATAATATATATATACTATAAATATGCTTTATGTTATTAATTTAATTAATTTCTTTAAGTTTATACAAACATATTTGATAGGCATGATATGTGGTTCAAACTGTTAAGAGTTCTAAATCTGTCGAGGGATAATTTATATGTATTATTTAATTGGTATTGGTTGATGATAAGGAAATTTAAACTAATTTATTTTAGTATTCATGTTAATTATTTTAATTTTAATATTATTCTTTACATGTTTCTTTTTACAGTTTCATAAACTATTATTATTACAATTGCTATTATCTTATACTGTTTATTATTGTGTTTAATATTCTCTTTGAATTTTAAAATATAATTATAATAGGTATACTTCATTAAAAATAGTGAATATCTGTTTGTGACTTATGGACTCTTTTACCGAAGAACCAATCTTTATGATACCTATAGTTAGTAATTGTTATATTAAACATCCTAAAAGTATAGGCTAAAAATTTGCAAATTAAAAAAAAAATTGGGGTTAAAAATGGAAATTCTATTTCTTGGTTGGTTTTTTTTTAAAACTTACTGCATATATACTCTAAAATGCAAATAATGAAAATATAAATTATCTACATTGTTTTTAAAAATTTTTAATTTAAAGGGGATACAAATGTTATCTTAAGGGGATTAAATGAGGTAAAGAGATAATAGATAAATATTAAATAGATTAAATTAAATTGAATTGATTTAATATAAAATGTATTTAAGTGTAAATTAAACACAGGCAAATTTTAACACACAGTTGACGCTGTGTACATAAGTTACTTTATACCGTGTGGGTCCCCAGAGGATAACTTTTTTCTATTTATTTATTTTTTAATCTGATTTTTGCAAATTGTAACCATATACAAGCATGTAATCAATTTTTTTTTTTTAATTTTGAAGCTGAAAATCAAAAAATTATTTTTTAGATTCTGAGCGCTAGCAAAGATTGTATTGGTTTTGCAATGATGTGTTTTTTTTTCTTGTGATCAAAAGTTCTTTTAAAAAAACTACACCAATTTTAACGTATGATACCTTAAAAGATAGATAATGGATCCTAGATGGTACTTTATTTGAAGCGTTTTTTGAAATTTTCATTATTTTCGAAGTTCCGAAGAAAACAAAAAACTAATTTTTCGAATTGCTCCGATTGACTTGAAATTGATATGTCATTTAGGATGGGTCTTAAGAGTGTTCTGCTGAAATTTCAGTCAATTTTGATCATTTTTGAGGGAGTTATGGAACTTTGAAATTTTCGTTGTTTTGGGCATCCATGTATTTCTTATGGAAGGGACAAATAATTATGGGAAACGTGTTTTTTGCATGTCGATTTAGATTTTTTTTTTCAATTTTTGTGATCACTTTTTCTAGTAGAAAGAATGCACCGATTTTAACATATGATACCTCAAATGATATTTAATTGATCCCATATGGTACTTTATTTCAAGCGTTTTTTAAAATTTTGATTATTTTTTAAGTTCTGAGGAAAAAACAAAAACAATCAAATTTCCTAAAGTGCTTCATTTGACTTGAGATTTATGTGCGTCATTAATAAGAGTTTAACGAGTTTACTGCTTAGTTTTCAATCGATTTTGATCATTTTTAAGGGAGTTATAGAACTTTGAAATTTTTTAATTTTTTAATTTTACTCAGTTATTGTTCCATAAAACCTCTATTTTTTATATTTAATTCTCGAAACTTTAATACAATCTAAACAAAATAGTTTTACCTATGTGGTTAAAAATTTAGAAAATTGGTTAACAGAATTTTGGTTTATTACCGATTTCACGTCGTTATTTTGTCGTAAAACTCGTCATTCCGGGTGAAGGTGTATTTCTTATGGGGAACAAATAAGTATGGGAAACGTGTTTTTTCCACATCAGTTTATATTTTTTGATCTTAACATCCAAAATAAAGATTGGACCTTTCATAATACTAAAATAGGAAAAATACAAATTTGATAAAAGTTTTTATTGTTAAAGTAATGTTTTTTTTACGACGACATATACTAGACAACTGAGCTCGCTCAGAATCGTATTTACAAAGGCAGTGATTTATCGTATTTATTTTTGGATTTTAAAAAATTCAATATTTGCAATATAAAGAACATTCTTTTTCTGAATTTTTTAATTGTAAATCCTATAAAATAAGTTAATCAAGTACAAATTAAAATTTTTAAAATGTAATTTTGTATGTGTTATTCGTATAGAAAGACAATTACTGAAGTTAAGGAACTAATAGCAAAGTTATATCCAGATGCTTTTGAAGTACTTACGTACCAAAATTATAAAGCAAAGTTTCATACACTATTATTTATGGAGGAAATAGAGGTAAATTATTGTTTATTTATTTTAATAGCATGAATTTGTATAAAATGGCTTTTTACTATCTTAAAAATTATAACCTTAATTGAACTATAATTTGAAATATGTTAACTTCAAAATAATATATTAATTTGTACAGAATGATCAACTTGCTTAAAAATATTATTCATTTTAGATATTAATCTATGGTTTTTTTGTCCAAAAGTAATTAACTTATACCTTATACTTTAAAAAAATGTACTTTTACATGTAGTCACAAATGTTGGTTTAGTGCAACTACTTTTCACTATGTATATGATTCTAGAAAATAACCCTTAACTAATGATTATAATTTTTGGGTTTACCATCATCATTTATTTTTATGGCACTATGGACTAGAGCTTAAAGTAATATAAAGTAATAGTCTTTATTTAGTCAGTAGTTTTTTATTCATATTTAATTTGTTTTGACGCCATTTGATTTTTTTTTTTTTACCAGTTTTTAAATTTTAAATTTACAATTTGGGTATCCTACAAAACGTACTTTGACAATAATTAAAATTCAATAACATGATGTATTAATTATTAACTGTAAAACATATACTTTTCAAATTATTAATATTTGTTTAAACTTTAAAGAGACCAATCAGTTCAAAAAAATTGTGAACTGTCATAATTCATAAAATATTAATTGTAGAAGGAAAATTTTCAAAAAATTAACGACTAATTTATTTGTTTATTAAATTTTATTTATAATGCCAAAGCAGGCTATAATTTTATTACAATTACATTACAATATACAATTAAAAATATAACAGCTTAACAATATTTAGATATACATACAATATTTAACACATTTGAGACGGCATGTCTCTACTAATAATCATGTCAAGGACATGACATGTGTCACATTGTGTCTGGCAAGTAATCAAATTTTACTTATAATAGACAAATGACATGTCTAGTATATGATATTTTTACTATTGATTTTCAAATATTGATATAAAATTATGTTTTAACACCACAGTTATCATACTAGAATAAATTGATTGGAAATATTTTGCATATTATTAAAATAATAATAATAATAATAATAATTTGCTCCATGTGCAGATAGTAGTTTAGATAATAATCGGTGTATAAGCTTAAATCCGCTGTTTTTTAGTAAAAAAAACACATTTTTTTTTAATAGAAAGCAAAAAAATAATTTATTCAAAGTATTTGCCCTCGCTAGCTATACATTTTTCCCATCTCTCGGGCAATTTGTGCATACCACGCCAAAAGAATTCTTCACCTTTCAAGGCAAACCACTCGTCAAGCCATTTCCCGACGTCTTCGTACGAATCGAAGTGCTGTTCGGCGAGCGCGTGACCCATCGACGAAAACAGATGATAGTCGGAAGGGGCCAGGTCTGGTGAATAAGCGGGGTGGGGTAGCACCTCCCAGTTGAGTGTTTCCAAGTAGTTTTGGACCATTTTTGACGTGTGCGATGGGGCGTTGTCGTGGAGAAAAATCAGCTTCTCATGTCTTTGTTCATAACCCGGCCTTTTTTCACGCAAAGCACGGTGCAAATTGATTAGTTGTTGGTGGTAGCGATGAGCATTGTCAGTTTCACCAGGTTTCAACAGCTCATAGTAGACGACACCCTGCTGA
>CM029361.1:16689444-16715134 GCA_017140985.1 Hormaphis cornu
TAATGCACTGTCACCATAGGCCTCCACAAGCATTCGATGCGATTCGGTAGCCGATTTTTTCAAATTAAAGCAAAAAAGTAGAGCTTCCCGCATATGCTCTTTTTGTGGCATAAAATTAGACATGATTACGCAAGGAAAAATGTATGTTGTTGTATGAAATTACTGATGATGTGCACTGATTCATGTAAACAGGTGTCGAACTCATACCAAAAAAAGTATGACGTTTCTATGGTAGCTAAATATGTTCACTAACGCCATCTACGAGCAAACAGCGGATTTAAGCTTATACACCAGCTTATACACTAAATTTTAGTTTAAAGAGCCAATTATACTCGGAGAATAGGCAATACTTTTGTTGACCAAAATAATCATGTAAAGTAAGTAGATATTAGGTTGTAGTTGCCACAATTATTTTTGATACTGGGGTATAAGTAGTTATTTTATTACAAATTTATCACTGATTTTACCCTAAACTGATAGATTATTGATAATATAATATATTTTATGTAAAATTTATCAGTCTTTAAAGGAAATGTTTCTACCTTATTAAGTATACTACATTCATTAAGTATAATCATTGGAGTCGTATAACTTATCTAGAACAGTAGTTATCCCCTTAAAATTTGAAATTGCCCCCCCCCTAATAATGTGTACTTTCTACGACCCTGTTCTGTAGACTGTTAATATATTTAGATTACTAACTCATTTATTTTCCATCTTATTCATTGTTATTATTTTATCTTCCAAATATTTTTCAAATGAGTCAAAATTTTCTTACATTATTGTTACAAATAAAATAAAATTTTTATAAAGTTACTTAAAAAATAGAGTCATGTATAAGCTTTAAAATTTATAACTTGTTGAGTATAGGACTAATAATTATACTAATTAATAATTATAGGTTACAATATCTCTTCAAAAGTATGCTCAAGAAAAAGCATCTTTTGAACACGCTGGTGAATATCTAGTCTTAAAAGTGGCAGATCTTTCAGAGCAACGTCCTTCTTTAATTCCTGGGGATCGAGTTGCTGTTACTGATCCTCCAAATTGCACTAAAAGGCTAGGTAATTATAATATTGTTCTATCACTTTGTTTTGACATCTCTGATTATGATGTCTAAAGGAACATATGTATGTATGATCTACATTAGAACCTTTATTATAAGACAGTTGCCCAAATCAATTAACCGTGATATCATGTCATGGAACGCCATTTTGTGTCTAATTTTAATATTAATGATGGTAAATATTTTGCATAGTGCAATCGGTAGTCATGATGTTTGTTTGACATTTCATATAAAATATTAATCAATCAATCAGAAAACTTTATGCAGTTGGCTGCTTTTTTATAATAAAAGATACTTTTATATACTCTATTTGTATGCTTATAATGTAAATGCTTAGTATACAATTTATCAAATTGTAAATGTTTTATTTTAAAGATCTACGTTTTACTCCATTTTTAATGTATTGGTAATATTGATCTTCTAAATTTAAACAAGTTATTCAATTTTATGAAATAAATGATAAAAGTTCCAAATATTTTGTATATCAATCTTAATAAGGCATACTTATTAATGTAATTCCTACTAGGTCTTATGAATAGAGTGAACCAGTGTATATGATATTGTAGTGTAAAAAAAAAAAAAAAATATATATATGAAGTTTAAATAATTTAATTAAAATAATTTAGTACTTTTCTGTTTTATTTTGTTCTCAATCATAATTTTATAAAATTATTATTACACAAAGTAAATTTACATATTTTGGGATAGGTTTTCAGTATCTATTCATACAACGGCATGAAGTGACCACTGTTTTCTTTATAAATAGTACAGTATATTTAAAAACTAATTTTAAATCATTAAAACCATTGTTTTAATAAATAATTTTGAGCAAAATTTGAGTTAAGTTTTGAATATTAAGGCAAATAATAATCATAGAAATTCTTAAGTTTTTTTTTCTTTATTTTTGTGTATTCATATTTACTTTAACTTACTATAATGATAATTTTGAATTTACATTAAAAATGGTTGTGAGAATAATTGTTAAGTCATCTTAAATAAAAAAGAAACTGTTATTCATTGTAAAATAATTCCTTTAATTTTATTAGTAGAATGGATAAAAATAATTGTAATTTTGAATACAAATTGTTTTTTTCTTTTTTTATTAATCTTGCAATTTAAGTATTTTAAAATTTTATTTATAATATTTCGGTTTTCTGTAACAAATAGGAGAATTCGGAAAGTATGAAGGTATCATTCATAAAGTTTTGGCGGATGAAATATGGTTGAAATTTGATCCAGAATTTCACACAATTTGTGGTCATTGGCAATATAGCATACATTTTTTCAATGCTAGAATGATGTATCGGAAACAACATGAAGTTGTCAATGAATTATGGAAAAAAAATAGGCTAGGTGAATCATTTTTGTTTCCATTTAAGGATACATTAGAATATCAGCCACCTAAATTAGTAATTACTAGCTTGTGTGAGACAATTGATACTACAGAAGTTTCTGACAATGAGAAGAATGCTCTGGTGGCTGCTCCTAAGGTTATAAAAAAAATTAGATGGTTTAATGTGCTGTTGAACACTGAACAAAAAAATGCTGTCATTAACATTTTAAAAGGCGAAGGAAGGCCAATGCCATATGTCATTTATGGACCACCAGGAACTGGTAAAACAATCACATTAACTGAAAGTATTATTCAAGTCTACAAAGAATTCCCAAAGAGCAAGTGAGTAACTTGAGTTGTTTTATTATTATTTAATTATCTTGCCTTATACATCTGTATATTTTTCATAGTTAATCTTTTATTCAACAATTGAAGTTTTATGTAATATTTATTATAAACATATTATTTAATAATATATACTACATGTGGGTATCCTGGAGATTTAACAATAGGTCATTTTTACTAAGAATGGTTTATAAAAGTAATGTCTATTTAAACAAAATTCAAAATATACACTGAATTACAAATGTAACTGTATCAAATTTGAGAACTGAATAAAACTGTTTGTAGTCCATTATTTTTATTATTATTTGTCATGGTTTACATAAACCATAGCATATAGGTACTATACATTTGTAAGAATATTTTCATTTTACTGTTATTATTTTTTTACTAAAATATATAAAATATGTTTTAAAATTCAAAAATGTGTACAATGTATGTGTTTGGTATATTTTTATTGTATACTTTTATTTTTTTATATGTATACTCTGTTAAAAATGAGACCGTACCTTGGCATCAGACCTCTGTGCATGGGCTTTGTTCTATGTTATGCGACTTATATGCTTGTGGAGTGGGAGATACAACGACAAACAAAAACTGGACTCAGCCGAGGTACAGTCTCATTTTGAACTGAGTATAAGTGTATAATTATGTTAACTGTAAGTTTCTTTTTGGAATTTTAAATAAATAAATTTTAAAATATTTTTTCTCCCCAATATTTAAGGTTCTTGTTTTAAACCATCTTTGTTTTAGACCTCCACTTGTCTAGATCCCGCTAGACATACCCTAGTAACCCTCATATCATACTCTAAAATATCCTATGATCTTTGTTCTGATTTTGTTGGGAAATTGTTTTTATAACTCTTATGTTGTCTATCAGATAATTTCTTTAATTTAATCATATATTTTGTGTCATGCAAGGCAATTAAACTTATTATTGAACTCATTTTAGTACGTACAGAGTTAGTGACATTTTTTAGTTAAATGTGGATCTTTTTTAACTTATTATTATTATGTTATTGTCACTAGGATTTTAATTTGTGCTCCAACAAATTCTGCTGTTGACATGTTATTAGGAAAGTTAATAAACACTGGTTTGTTTGAAGAAAATGTTATGAAACGGCTGGTTGGCTATAATCATTATATAAGCTCATCATATAATATGGATTATGATAAATATTGTGTTTTGCCTGAATATGAAAGCGCTTACAAAGCTGATAAAGAACATGGTAAATATACACAGTAATTAAAAGATATTTTATAAAAATAAAAATTTCTTAGTTAATATTTATTTTTGCAGATGATAAATTAATAAAAAAAAAAGAAATATTAAAATTACGAATAGTTATTTCTACTGAAGGCACTGCTGGTTTACTCTATATAATGGGATGTAAAAGTGGGACATTCACACATATATTTATTGATGAAGCTGGACAGTCAATGGAGCCAGAAATATTATTAGCACTATGTATGTGCAGGTTGCCCATTAATTTTGTTAGTCAAATATTAAAATTGTTCTATTCTTTTATGTTTTAAATGCTACTTACAGCGTTTTTGGATCCATATAGAGGTGGACAAGTTGTCTTAGCTGGAGATCCAAAGCAATTAGGACCAGTTGTGATGTCAACATTGGCAAAAACGTCTGGTTTGGGACTGTCTTTATTGTCTCGGTTTATTAATTATCCGTCATATCTCAGAGATCCTAATCTTTTCCCGGAACACAATGGATACAACCCAAAAATTATTACACATTTGATTAGGAACTATAGATCTTTGCCTGAAATTGTTGATAACTTTAGCAAATTATTTTATCAGTCATTACTAATATCTACTGTAAGTAATAAAAATTAACTTAAAACACAATTATTACTATAATAATGTTTAATTGGCATATACTTTATTTTACCAATGACAGAAATTAGGTGATGATGTAAAAGAAAGAATTATGTTAAATAATTTGAATGAAAATTTTCATTGGGATATTGGTTGTAAAGGACCAATTATTGTGCACGGTATATCGGGCGAAGATAGTCAAGAGCCCACTAGCCCATCATGGTACAACCCCCATGAAGCATTTCAAGTATTATTGTACACAACAAAATTAATAAAAGCAGGAATATCTGCTGACGACATTGGAATAATCACTCCTTATGCTGCTCAAGTTCGTCGATGACTACTATTTAGCAAATAACTAGCATTAATAATTCGCACATTATTCTTATTAATTGATTTTTTTAATGTTAATTTAGCTTACCAAAATCAACGAGTTATTGAGAATGTACCATCCAGATATCAAATTACCCAAAGTAGGCACAGTGGAGATGTTCCAAGGCCAGGAAAAAATGATCGTGATCATATCGATGGTCCGTAGTAAATCTGCAACTGGAAGGGATAAAGATATGAAGTTTAAACTAGGTTTTCTTGCTGCTAAAGAAAGAACTAATGTAGCATTGTCCAGGGCAAAGGCATTAATCATCATAATTGGAGATCCATCTACAATGCTATTAAACAAGCATTGGAAATACGTTTTATTACAAGCCATCAAAAATAATAACTACATTGGTTGCAGTGTTCCTGACAAGAGCGTTACAATTTTGTAAACATTTCTGTACGAATTTGTATACAATTTTTACTTAGTTACAAAAACTAACTTCCAATTCAAACTTCTTACCAAAAATGTTAAAAGATTTTTTTGTAATTACAGGATCTTTAATAGCTTATTAAATTAAAAATGTAGTACAACATGTTAATGCATCTTCAATGCTTTTTTTTTATATCGTTTTTAAAAAGTATTGTAACTATTAAAATGGGATTTTCAAGAATAATCATATAATTTTACTGAATAAAATATTGATAATAATATGTTTGAATATTTTTGTTTTAATATTTTGAAAATATGTTTTATAATTTATATTAGTAATTTAACCAAGCTAAGTGTACTAGCAATGAATGATTAATGCTTTATTAATTTTTATAATTGCTGTAAATTCTAAATATTGATGTTAACATTAACGAATTAAAATCCATTTTGAAGCATATCTCAATATTGCAATTTTAAAAAATTATAGTATTTAATAGAGTTAGTCAACAATGCATATTTTTAATATTGTTATTCTGTGACACTAACAAATTGTAAATACTAAATAATAATTCTATTAAGTCATAGGTTGACTTATTATTGACTTATAACTAACAACTATTAACAGCTGTTAGGCATTACAATAAACTGAAAAGTACATAAATATTAAATTTAAAGTGTATTTGAAAAATTATGAATTATGAATTTTAAAATTACGTGTATTAAAATAATATTGTAATATTTTCAATGACACTGTATAGATATTGATATTGAATACTCTGAACTAAATTCCAAGACATAAATACCGTATCAATTTATTGATATTGATGGTCAATACTAAATTAGTTAGCATTCATGTTGTATTCATTTTTTAGAAATTAGGATACATTGTCAGTAGTGAAAATATGGAAGGATGTATCTCAAAGAACACTAAAAAAACTTAAAAAGTAGTTATTTGTATAGTTGGTCTCTTAAAAATTCACAAATATCCTCAGGGGGTTTAAGAGTTTTCTTTTTATTTGCGTTACCGCCTAACATTCTTATAGTTTTTAAAATATTTAATTTGTATTGAGTTTCAATAACTCAACACGATTATAAAAAGTAACCAAAAGACAGTTTAGAATCTCCAACTTGATTTTTATATGCTGTATACCGGATGTCTTATGTGTTTGAATCTATAGATGGTATAATTTTAAACACATTACTTCTTATAGTGTAATTGTTTAATTTTTGTTTACGATTGCAGTTCCAGAGGTTTTATATTTAACATCCTGTACATACACTATAACATCTTTATTTAAACAAAATTTATAACAAAGCAAGCTGCGTACTTTGCAGAGGGTCAGATAACACAAAGTACTAGTATAAATTGGTAATACTATTTATCGTGTTCATCATGAGTTCTTTTAAACAACACTAGCCAGTTTTCTAAAAAAAAAAAAAAAATAGGAATTCTTGAAAATATGTTTATATATATATATATAAATAATTTTTACAGACCACATTAAAATAGATCTATTAGTTTATACTTTATACAGTAACAAATATATACTAATCATACACATGTTTAAAAACTTTAATCACCAAAAAAAAAAAAAAAAAGACAAACAATGAGCTCCTTTAAAATCTTATCTTTTGGTATATAAAAAAAAATAAAAGTGGAGCTTTTAAGTATAAGGTTAGAAAATATAATTTTTTTCTTCTGATTCTTAAGTATTATACAACTGTCCATTATTTATGAAGGATAAAATTTTTTTGATTTATCCTTGGCGTGGTCTAACAATAACTGACACGGTTGAAAAGGTAGACCGTAATCGTTTTGGAATGTTTGCATTTTTGATACAAGCTTGTCAGCACCATACCAATCGACCCATCTAAACGGACCACCAGAAAATGGAGGAAATCCAAGACCAAAAACAGCACCAATATCACCTTCGACCTAAAATACATAAATAATCAATTAAAAACCATAACAACTTATGGTTGACAATTTTTGTTATCATAGTATATTTAAAAGATACCAATAAAAAATGAAAGGGGCTAAATTCTTTGGACGGAAAGAAAGAAAAGTTGTTTCAGGTAGTGACTACGCTTTGGAGTGGGTCACTTTTTTGGGTAGGTCATTGTTTCAAAATCTGTGGTTCAAACTTATTATTTAGTAAGCAATAATAAATCAAATTGAAAAACCAATTCTAAGCAAGCTTGGTAATCAACACGTCTTGGCAAAATAAAAAATTTAACAAAAGATATTAGTAATATTGATGTACTTATACTACCTAATAAAATAGGAATTTTTTTATAAGCGATTTGTTTTACAAATACACATGTGCTTAGTGACGGGTGAATATCATCAATGTAAAGAATTAACAATATATTTTTAAAACTATGAACGATTGTGCACTTTGGGAGTGTCAAAAGACTCGGATTCAATAACAATAAATTTATATAAAATATTATACAGCCAATATGATGTGTTGGCTGTATAATATGTTGCAATAATGCCATCAGTTGCTATGGAAATGTAAAAACAAAAATATGATATTTAGGTATAAAATTTATAGGTATTGTGCACCAAAATAATGTTTCTATAGTTTGAGTTTCAATATCTGATTTAAATAAGAATACAGAAAGCATAAATAACTGTATAAGAAAACATACAACTGATATTCTAACGCCTATTAATTATTAGTAGTTTTGTTAAGTTTTATTAAAATAAATACGATATTCAAAGAATAGTATAGAAGATGTATTAAGAATCACCCAGTCCAACCATAGAATATTAGTTATAAGTTGTAGAATATGAGTACCGGGCTGTTGAGAATTGATTCTTCCAAACATAAAACCGCTTCATTTACAAATCTTGATACCATACGTAGTTGTTGATTTTCAACAGATTGATCACCTTTTGGTTCCAACTTAAAGTTTTCCAATAAACTAATAGCATCGGTATTTTCAGGTCTACTTTTGGTTCCAGCTTTGTACTCAAAGTAACCTTTACCAGATTTTCGTCCTAAAACCAAACAATAAGACTATTTACTTTCGTTTGTTTATTTATATTTTATATGTTTGAAGATAATTTGCCCACAGACTTTTATAAGAGTCTATTAAATATGTTAATCACTAAAATAAAATGTAAGTGATAAATAAAAAATATTTTTACCTAAGAAACCACTTTCTACCATGGTCTTTAAAACATCAAGGTTACCACCACTGAATCGTTCACCAAAGACCTTTGCTAAGTCAGTGGCAATATGGAAACCAACGTCAATACCAACTTCATCTGATAATGTTGCAGCACCAACTGGGAATCCAAAACTTTTAGTAATTTTATCTAACTGTTTAGGACTAACACCTTCCTAAAGTAAAAAAAAAAAATGTTTTAAACACTAAAACCAAAGCATTACAATACAGTTTGAATGCTTGTTAATGTACCTGCAATAATCGCATTGCTTCAGATAACATGGTACTCAAAATACGTGTTGTGTAGAATCCAGGACCATCTTTTACTACAATTACAATTTTTCCTTGTTTCAAACCTAAAGATACAGCTGCAGCAGCAGTATCTTTAGAAGTTTTATCAGTCGTAATAATTTCTAAAAGTTGCATTTTATCAACGGGAGAGAAATAATGCATTCCAATAACCTAAACATAATGTCAATATAAACATTAAACAAAATTCAAAACTTTCTAATTTTCTTAAATTTTTAGAAGTAAAATTTACCTCAAACTTTTGATATACCTACTATAAAATGCAAACATAACAACAACAGACAAGTATTTTTAAGAATATTTTATCTTTACAAATTGTGCAATATAATTCGTTAAAGATTTAGTCATTTAAAACACTATAACTATACATGACAAATAAGTTAGAATACATTTCATTTAATTTGTCATTAAGAAAACAAATTATTACAAAATATCCAAGTGAATTTTTGTAATTTTAAAAATCAAATTAAAAGTCAGTTTTGTTTGGAAATTATTCTGAAGAGAAATGACATGTGTTCATGCCATATAATTCTTATGATAAGTACCATTCAATAAAAGCAGTGTTTATCGTTTCTACCAACTTAGCTTTGAATTACTTACATTTTCAGGACGACAACTGCCTTCTGATATTTTTCCGATTGGTATAGCGCTTGTGTTTGTAGCAATAATACAATGTTGTGGTACAACTTGTTCAAGCTCTTTTATTACTTGATGTTTAATTTTTATATTTTCAAAAACAGCTTCAATGACAATATCCGCTTTTGAGAATGATTCATATGATAAAGAACTTGTCAAGTCAGATACATATCTGTCTTTTTCTATCCTATATTAAACATAAAAAATCACTAAAATTAAAACAAAACTTTATGACTAATATAAATATTATAATATAACGTCATATATGTCAGGTACTTGAAAACTATTGATAACTAACAGTTATTTTGATGTTAATTTATAAAATTATGAAATACATATTTATTTGTTTCTAAAATGTTTGATTTATAGTGATTATATTTCACATACATACAAACATATACATAATATACAATCCAACATAAAATATGTCAAAAAAGCCAAACAAATTAACAGAACGTAAAACAACATTTGTTAATTTTTTGCTTTTTGTTTTTACAAAACATCCAATACATATTTTGCTAAAATTTGAGATGCCAATCACACATACTTTTCTATTTTTAGCTGTTTTATACCAGAGCGTAAATCTTAAAACAATTTCTGGCTGAATACTACAATTTAAAACTACTAATTTAATTTGATAACATTTACATTATATTAATCATATTTTTATAATAATAATACATTTTTTTATGTAAGAATTATTAGGCATACTGAGCATTTGATATGTTAAAATGAATATTATATAAACGACCTTAGATTTAGGATGAAAAAGTTCTAATTTTAAAATTTCTAAAAATTATTTTACTAGTCGTACTATTTAACAATGTAAATGCTGTTGTATTATATGTGGTTGACACAAATAACAATGCTCTAGACAATATTGTTGAGAATTAATGTATTTACCTAGAGTTGTGTTAAGAAACCTTAACCTTTCTGAGATTACAGAATACCAAAAAATATTTATTTTTACGGAACCTCTATGAAAATTATCTTCAAAAAATTAGAGTACCTACACAAAACATTGGTCATAACCAATTAGTATTTTATCAAAAACGTTCAAATATTAATTCTGTATAAGCTATGTAGGTATATATTATAAGTACACTATACATTATTAATTGTTGTACAAGGATCTTCTTTTCCCATTCACTGCTACTGATTTTTAGTTAGGTTTTTTTAAAGTTATTTTATTGAAAATTTTGAAAAAAACACAATTTAGTTTAACGAAACACAGTTTAAGAGCATTCATAACTTTGTTTGGAAATAAGTTGTCTAATTGACATTTTTTTGGGTGTAAAATGTATGAACACATTGTTAATCTAAAGGTGTCGTTAATTTTAAATGTAGGCTATAAATACAATGTTGATAGGTCATTTTCCTTAGAACACCATAACAGTGACAAAAATTTGCCAATTTTTGATCTCCTCACAATAATAACAAAATTTATTATAGTTTTTAATCAATGTTTTAGAAAATAACACAATGTATATAAAATATTTAATTTTATGAAATAATGTGATGTATCTACAGTTAATTGTGTATAGTGGTTAAAAATAAGAAGTTATTTTGATAGGTTTATTGTTAAATTATCCACCTATAAATAAATAAATAAATAGAAAAAAATGGCTATACATTATTCATACCACAACACTCCGCGGCATTGAACTTGTTGTAATTGAATAGGGCAATTAATTACTATTGAAATGGTGAGAATTTGTCCATATTGAGAGAGATACAGAGAACACAATGGTTCTCATTCCCAAAAGATACACTTTTTTCAGGGGAAAATGAAACTATTTTCATTTATTGAAATGCTAAAAATAGTGTAATTTACTTAGACTAATAAAATGTTTAAGATAAAATAGTATTATAATAATATTATCCAGATAGAAAAAATTTCTATCTTCTTCTTCACCTTCCCCCCGACTATTTAGGGTTGACCTCCCTCGACTTATCCCTCCACTTTTCACATCATTCACATCCTCAACACACACATTAACAATTCTCATATTTTTTTCAATTGTTTCCATCTATCTTTCTTTGTTATTTCTTTACCTCTTATTCCTTTAAAATTTGTTTTTAAAAATTTTTTAGAAAAAATTTCAACCAGTAGATGTTTTTTTTGATCCTTAAATATTACTTACCAATTTTTCTACATGAATTGTAAATTGTAATATAAACATATACAATCATATATTAGAAAATTGTCTGATTAATTTTATATTACACATGGTTTACATATAAAATACAATTTAGCATGTGAAATGTACGTTATGGGTATTGTAATTACTAATTACCTATTACTTTTGATGGAAAGTCAGAAGATAAGATTATTTTCAAGACTACATAGGAAGCGTGGCAGATCTCTTTAATGATTATTGGTCAAAACTTTTATTTTTTTTTTCATATGTGTCTATTAGAAAATGTGGCAATACTCAATATGGGCCTCCCTTAAGGTTATTAAAGCCTTGAACAGTTGTCTTGTATAGATCAAAATAACATAATGTGTTTAGCAAACCTACAGGTTTTTTACCCAATATCTACATGTCTTGTCAATTTTTATGTATCTAGAGCACTCCTCACTGGATAGCTTGTAATGACCATTAAACAAAAAAACCAATAATATATTAAATCTTGGCAACTGATCATTATTACAATTAATTTTTATTCATACTCATGAATTAGTAAAAAACAATAAGTATTAAATTACTTAAGTTCCTTTTTTTGTAGGTTTTTTTCATTTTATTTTTATCTTATACAGACACATTTATAAAGATAAAATATGATAAATAAGTTCATCAATTATAATAAAAAATAACTAGGAACTTAATAAAAAAATACAAATTAATGAATGTAATTTAATTTTACTGCACACCAATACCATGACAGATGCAATTAAATAAAAAAAAGTAAATGTAAATGTATAAAACTGGCAATTTCTTTAAGATAACAAATACCAGAAAAGTTAGATCTGATACAAAAATAGTTCAACCAAACTACCTACCACCTTATATTTTATGGCTCATAAAATAGATTTTTAAAATAAAATATTATGCAAAATGCACTTACGCAGTCATTTTCTTGCGTTTAACAGCGCCCGACAAACCTTTTTCAATTTGTCCAATACCTCTTGCTAGGCCTTCTTTATTTGTATCCTTAAGTACTACTTGAAATCCTTTATCTACAGTTACATGGGCTATTCCAGCACCCATTAAGCCAGCGCCAAGAACACCAACAGTCCTAAAAATAAATATGTAAAAGTTAATGAAAGAAAAAAGTGCAAGAAAATGAATACTGGAAAAAATGATTGATTATTGTATCAATACATCACATAATATAAAAATCAAACAAAAGCTTTACAAAATTAACATACTAGTTCATTATTATCTAATTTGTTAAAAAAATCATTATATAATTCAAAACTATATAACACAGAATGGTGGTTTAAAGACAATTTAGGATTTTTTTTTAAACACTACAAAACTTAAATTAACATATTTTTTGATTATTTAGGTATGTGAAACAAAAAAAGGCTGATTTTTCATTAGAAATAAACAATTAATGAAATAACTAACTTAATAGCCACTTTAGGCTCTCCAAATTTGTTTTTTTTGCATTCAGTTTGACCTTGAAACAGCCCAATCAAACCTTTGCTTTGAGGTGTCATTGCTAACTCGGCAAAACCATTACTCTCCGCAGCATACCCTTTGGCACTGCCTTTAGCAATACCAGTTTTGATCACATCAATTATCTATAATTTTAAATAAAATCGGTAACTATTACAACTTTTAAACTATAAAAAACTTACTTTTAAAGGAGCAGGATACAAACCGCCAGTGAGTTTCAAGACTTTGCTCTTAGCACTATCAAAAAACTTTTCTCGCAGCCATTCTTGTTTTAATGCCAGATCAATAGCACTATCAATTAAAGATTTATTTTTTATTCTTTTTGCCAATTTTTGACCAGCTGCCAATTTTTTTGCTGCATCAACAGCAATTTCTTCCAAATACTCTAATGTCCTTTATTGAATAAAAAAAAATTTAATACAAACTATACACAATAAATAGGTAACTACAGTTGCCATTACAAAACAAACCTTTCAAGAGGAGTATTTAAACCAGGTCCAAGAGGTGTTACAAGTTGATCAATCAAACCAACTTTTAAGGCTTTGTCAGCTCTATATGATTTGCCAGTTAAAGCCATATCCAGTACAGTTGGTATAGCAACTAATTTTGGTAAACGTTGAGTACCACCAGCACCAGGTAATAGTCCTAACATAACTTCAGGCAGTCCAAGGGCTGTACTCTTACTTTTTACAGCAATGCGATACTGACAAGCCAATGCTACCTAAACACAACAAGCAACTGTATTAGATAACTTACAGTTCAATAATATTGATTACAAATGAGTTTCTATTCGAAATTTAAAAATGTACATTTGTTATCAACATTTAATTCATTGATACTATCATTGTAACACATTTAAATTTAAACTAAACAAGAACATCCAATCTTAACAACTATATTGTCAAGTCAACTATAATTTTACTAGAATTCTAATAAATAATTTATAAAATGTAGAAACTATATTGTAATTTATATTGCAGTTCTTGAGGTTTTCATATAAATATTAATATTGATAATCTCAGTATCAGTAGTAAATCTAGGAGTTATCCAAGAGGGGGGGGGGGGGTTGACAACTTCTAGTTTTGTTTTAGTTATAAAGGTAATTATTGTAATATAGAACTACACATATATTAGGATTGCCATACGTCCCAGATTTGCTGGGCCTCTACTAATTTTTTGCCATGTGTTTTGGTGGGTAAATTAAAAAAAAATCTACAAAAAAAAAAATGTCTATATCATAGAAAAAATTCCTCTACTGCCCAATATGTTGTAAAGAATGGACATTAAGAAAAAAACACAATATAAAGTTTCTAAACACAAAAATAACTCCAAGCTGATAATAAGTAACAATTTAACTATATATTACTTCGAGACCACCTCCTAAACACGATCCCATTATGGCTGCTACAACTGGTTTTGGTGATTTTTCCACCTGCTTTAACATGTTTTGACCATCTTGTGATATTTTATGAACTTCTTCACTGGTACAGCATGCTTGTAACATAGATATGTCAGCACCAGCAATGAAACAGTTTGGTTTACCAGATATAATAACACTTCCTTTAATTGCCGAGTCTGTAGATGCTTTGTTTAAATTACTTTGCAATTCGTTCATTACATCACGAGATAAAGAATTTACCTAAAATCATAATTATTGAGTTACATGGTATAGTAATTGTTTTAAGATTTTAAACTTACTTTAGAATTTGGACTATTTAAGGTTATTACTAGGATATCATCAACAATTTTAGATGAGGTATGTTTTTCTTGCCTCACTAATCTCTGACCTGAAAAAACGTGTTTGAACTGTTAATAATACAAAACAATTACAGAAGACTGTGGTTGTAATTGATACAATACAATAAGTATTGCATTAAAAACATTTCTATAATTAGTAACACAATTTTATTAAAAATTTAAATATTAGTAACTTTGATTTATAAATAAAATTTCTAAGAACTACACTTTATTCCATATAAGAATTAACTGTTTTTGCACACGCAGACAGTCACAGATCATTGTCGACCCCTCAGGTAATGCCTACGTGTTCTGTGATTGGCCAACAGTCATCGTACTTTATCATCGGCGCCTGTGCGGTAGCCGTGTATTCTCTGTATAATACAGAGAATCATTTGGTCCACCGAGCGGTTCATTCTTAGATGGAATAGAGTATAGAATGACAAATATGAAAGTAAATTCCATTGTTTTTACAATTGAGTAGGTACTTTTTAATGGACTTAACACATTGAAATTTGTATGATAATATAAAAAAGTAAAATGAATATCATTACTAATTTCAGTTTGATAGTAAACTACAAATTTTAAAATAAAACAAGTTAATAGATAATTTAATATTAATTTAAACAATTTAGTATAAAATTTAATTATGTTTAAAAGATCAATAGTTATTATAATGATGTGAAACATTAAAAAACAGCATAAAACATTTATTCAATTTACTACCTGATAAACAAATAATGTACTTAATTTTTTGTAAAATATTATTTTTAATAATTAGTAGTAACCTAATCAGTAGGTAGACATTTTAATAAAACTTATGAAGTAGGTAGGTACTAAATATGTAAAAGTTAAATTTTAATAATTTTTACCTTTTAATTCACATTTTAGGTTTTAGAATTTAAACAAAAATAAATACTTCACATATTCTTATACAAAAATACAAAATTATGTTTATACTATGACATTAATTATTTAATTTATATTGATGTTGGCCCTGTAGAGGATGTAAGGAAGTAGAAAATCACTACTTTTTAGAAAACAAATAAAACTAATAACGAGACTAATAACTACACAGGCATTTTAAAGTAAGTTAGATGATGTAGGTATTTCAATTCAATTTATTTCAAATACCAGAATTATTAGTTAATTGTAAGCACAGTAAAACAAAAAATTACTCAAGTACTTAATTTAATAAAAAAATACAAATTAAAAATGAGCAAATAAAAAACCATCTATTTTTGATGTTGTGTAGCATAAACTTACTGAGTAATATTATTATTATTGCTAAAGGAAAAAGATAAACTGGGGGTGTATAGATGGTAATAATAACTTATAACAGACTATTAGGTATATAGTCAATTTTGTTTCTACTAACAAAGGTATTATTCTATCAAATTATGAATCAATTAAAAATGATAGTTTTTTGTTTAATATTAAGCTAGTTGATTATTACACATAAATAGTAGCTAATTAAGTCAATACACAGTAGGTAGCAAGTAAATTTAATCTAAATGTTAAAATATGTAATAATTGATTTTTTTTTTAAATAACTAGGTAGCCTAATAAAATAACAGGTACCTATACAAGATTTAATTTATCTAAATACATTTTTACACAAGATATTTAGCTTTAATTTTAAAATAAATCCTAAATTTAATTAATAGAGAGTAGGTATTTACATTAAATAAAAATCCTAATTTTCATTTATAAATCACTATTTATATCTTGGTATTTAAATCTTACATTAATTGGTTATAACTCTAAAAACTGAAACAGTACTAATTTTTCATTAAGAAATTTTTGTAGGTATAATATGACACCAATAGTGCAGTAGAGTTAAGGATTGATGTAGGTTTCATTTCAAGAGTTTGTGTTCATTGTCTTACTGATACTAAAATAATATGATCATAAACTGCACTTAGAAGATGGACTTTGTATTGATAACCAATACGGTGCACCTTAAACTATTTAACGTGTAGATACCTATCAAATTATTATTTTACAGTATACCGGATTTGATGAAAGTTGTTTATAGTAATTTACTTCAAAGTTATACAAGTTACAACAACATAACTGTAGGTATTACATATATTATAAGTAATATAATATCTTATGAGCAAAATAAAACTGATCTTTTTAAATTGAATTACTTATAAAAAACCAAGTTAAGTACCTACCTAGGTACCAGTTGTTAACTTAGAATCTCTCATAGGAATCTTGAAAATTCATTAACTATAATGCAATACCTAACGTGAATTGTGATATATTTTTATTAACTCAATGTCATCAGCTGAAGAAAATGTAGGTTAAATAGAAATAAAAAATATTTGGAATCCAACCAAAAATTTAATCTTTTGTCCTAGTTATAACTAACAATCAAAGTACAAATGATTGTACATTTAATAATATGTTTATTGATAGGTGAAATAAATTAGGCATCACATTACAAACACATTGAAATGCAAACATAGGGTAAAAAATTGAATGTTAAAATATTTTTCATTTAAAGTGAAAAATAAGTAATTATGTACTTGCTGGTTTAATTTAATTTTAGGTACATATTTTTAAAAAATTGTACATCAAAATATAAAAATTAAATACTCTAATTAAAACAAATAATTTAAGTACCTATAACATTTATGTATATAGGTAAGTACTAATAATAAAAATGTACTGACAATAAGTGGATAATTAGCAAGCACCAACGACTATTAGTCTAATAATAGCAAGGTGTATTAGCAAACAACAAAATTATAATTTTTTTAAATAAACCAATCTACATGCGTACAGTATTTATTTAATCATATCTATAAGAAAAACACTATCATTAGCAATTAACCAAGGCATTCATTAATATAAATATAGAACAAATATTGAAAGTTTTTTTCGTTAAAAGAACAACTAGGAAGTCGTTAAAAATGCTAAATGATTATTGTCGATAAACCATTATGTACCTAGAAATATTTCAGCTTTCAACTATATGAGTGTATAGATCAAAAAATGTATCGACTGAGCTGCAATATTGCTGTTTATTATCATCACTAAGTAAGAACACAGTCAATATATTATGTAGGGAAAAACTTTTTTTGTGTAGGTAGAGAGATATCTAAAAAGATAATTCACGGTTTGGTGGACCACTAAATTACTTGTCAACATTCAGGGTATGGAGAAAACACAAATTTTCTTAGATCGGTTACAAGAATTCACAATTTTTTTTCCAGTCAACTCGTTTCAGAAAATTTTAACATCATTCGATTTGATCGTCAAACATGTTCACGGTCAAACATGTCGTGTCCCGAATTCGATTGAAACGTACAGTTATTCGGCCAAGACGAACGCACAAACACGGGTCAAACGACGGATGGACCCGGAAACGGCTTCAAAATATCATTTTTCACCGGAGACGGAGGGACTCGAGCTTTCGGACTAAATCGTCGAGACCGCCGGAAAGAGTGCGGGAATCGCGACGATTTATAGTCGTACGCGACGGTTCGGTTTTCAGAGTGTGGTTTACGTACCTGTCATCAGGGCTCGCTTGATGTTGATCAGCGACATTTCGTTCGAAATGCCCACTAGTCTGCACAACGCCATCGCGTCTATGATGCCCCCGGGTGAATCGAATGGTCGGATCGAAGAGAAACAATGAAATCAAAAATAAGAAAGAAAAATCAGTCTTTAAGCTCTCCACCAACTGAGCAATGTCGTATGTGACGAACGGAATAATAAAAATTTGTTGTGTAATATCGTGCGCGTACGGACGAGAGATAGTAAAAAAATCTTTTATTATCTATGAGTGAAACACACACATAATAATATAGACCTTGTTATAAATGTTCCGCTAGCAGTATTTGATAAATACGCGCAGTGGTTCCCAAACAAACATAACAATTTAGGTGTCCGTACTTAAGTCAACATAGGCAACCTAAATGCACAAAAACAAACATTTTGCCTGCCTACAGTGCCTGTTATTTAAAGTGTTCAATTTAATTATATTTTATACGGTTATAGACACTATAATTATATAGCCGTGCTAAATACGTTGGAGATAGAGGTACCTACAAAACCATGTGAATTAAAAATATAAACTATCTTATCTTTATTTTAAGTTTAGTTAATTTTTTTTATTGTTAACTTTTAATTTAATAAATTTAAAAAATAAAAATAAATTATCATTTAATTTAACTTGCCTTTTTTTTTTCAATTAACTTAACTTAACCACTTATAAAAAATTTGTTAACTTGCCCAGTCTTTATTAATGCAAATTAAATACTTAGCCAAAAGAGTATATCTCGTTTCAGGTAATTTGATAGGTGCTTTACTAGCAATATTGGTAGTTTCTAATTGTGTTTTTATTTAAAATTAGTACTTTTCAAGGACACTAAACAATTAATACGTACACTATAATTTGTGCTTGTGGGATAATACGTTTGAATTATATTTTACTTGTATATTTTATAACCTATATAGTTTAACAATAGTTGTGTACCAATATACCGCGAGGTTAATACCTTGGTCGTTCATTTATCCAGTCATACAGAAAAGTTGTAAATCCTACACGGGATTAATTTTAAAAACAAAACGCTTGAATCCGAAAAAATACAATTTTAGTATAGATAATAATATATAAAAAATAACAAATTGTACACATTACAAAAAAAAAAACACCTTTAATTTTACAAGATCTGCACTATCTGCTTAATTCTTTAAATTGTAAATAAATCGGATCGACGGGCGTGAGCAGCACCGATAATGGATTAATCTTGATGGGTCCTGGCGGCGTCTCCTTACACGGCATCACTTCAAAGTTGGTCAGTATTTCCGCCAAGCCCATTTTGGCTTCCATCAACGCAAATCGCATACCTGTACATCCGTGTAAAATGTAATATAACACTTAATATTATCTATAACACAATAAATACTAAATAGTTGTTAATTTCCATCAAGGCTAGAAAAAATAATAATTTTTTTAAAATCAAAATCGAGGGATGACTATTCAAATATATTAATAATTTATGAATACTGAGTCATATGATTGGAAATCGATTTAGTTTTTTGCTTTCACGTCATTGGTTTAAGTATAATATTGAATTGAAAATCAGAACTTTTTTCCAAAACGTACTAGTACTAAAATTGTGTTAAAATGCATTGTGAAAAACATCCCAAGTCCCACGAAGAACTATTAAAAAAAAAAGAAAAAAAAAACAACTAATATTGCTCATAAAAATAAATAAAAATATCGTACTGGAAAAAATAGGTTTAAAATTTTTTTTTACAAATTTAGAATATTTTAGATAAACTTTATCTTGTTCATTAACCGTCGAGAACAAAAAAATTTAAATTCTGAAAAATGGGTTAGCGGACGTAGTATACGTTTTGAAATTATGTCACTCTTCAATTTTTGTCGGAAATCAATGAAAATGTTGGATAGATCAGTCAAGTCGAAATTTAAGTTATATATATACAAACATTAACTTAAGTTCGGTTAATCTGTTTTAACAAAACAACAAATTAATCAATACTTAACGATTAAATTTGTCTCATGGTGCGCGTTTTATCTAAAAATGGATTTAAAACCATATGAACTTAATTGAATCTTTTCAAAAGTACTTTACGTTAGTTTTAAGTTAACTAAATAAAAAATGAATAAAGTTGATTCATAACTGGAAGTGGTAAATTAAAAAATAAATTAAGTAACTTAATTTCTAACTTTTTAACTCGCCCTTCTTTGATTCTTACCGATGCAAATCCTTGGCCCGTCTCCGAACGGAAGGTACGTGCCATGTGGCCTAGAAGTTTTATTCTCCTCGGTAAATCGTTCAGGATCGAACACCTCTGGGTTCGGAAAGTACTTGGGATCGTGGTGAAAGGAGTAAACTGGTATCATTACCTTATCGCCGACGTTGAGTGTTATTTTGCTGTCCGGTATCGTGTACTTCTTAGTGCACACCCGGATCAAAGCGGGTACCGGCGGATGTATTCTCAATGTTTCTATTCGTAAATAGTATAAATAATTAATTAATTACTGCTACAGCTAACAGACAGGTACGAAACTTAATAAAAAAAAAAAATAATAATATCTAAAAAAAAATTGTCTGTTCTTTTCGATCAACATTTTTGGTTTCCGGAACTAAGCGAGTTATTTTTAATTTTTACTCTTATCGATACACTTTTACACGAAGGAGTTTTATCGGACAGTATTCTAGACAAAACGATTTGAATACAAACGCAATTGTTGAAGCTTAAAAATGGAATTAAAAGCACTCTGATTTCACGAAATTTAGGATACATACCTACCTATATATAACTGCCGTGATTGCCAATACGGTTTGCGTCGTTGATAGCTAAAACGTTTGATACTTTTGGTGGCGTACCCAGAGTTTTTTCGTGATTTTACTTGAGAAACGGGAGGAGAGGGCTGACGAGCAGAAAATTTTATTCACTCAACAGACAACAATGTTTCAGTATATAGTTAGGGTATAGGTTCTAGGGTGATGTGTGTCCCTCTAAGTGTAGGTGTAACCCGGAAACCGTTCAAACAAGTTCCGAGTGTAAGTACAATAATTATTAGCCAAAATCTTTCTCATTACAACATTTCTTTGCATTTTACACTACCTAGTGAAACAAATCGCTGAAAATTTATAAAAGTATTGAAACTTGTAAAAAAAAGCACTTAGGTACGTGTTTTTGACAGTACTTATTATAAGGCACGATCTACATAATAAAAACTGACTTGGGTCGTATTTCCTATACTGTATTACATGTTTTCCAATATTGTGACGTGTAATATTGTTTTCCCACGTAGATCGCAAATACCAACAATGTGATAGTAATTTAAAACGTATATAAAATGTTACGATAAATTCAAATGACATTTTATTACAAGCACTTGTACCTATTGTCACGTGTAGAATTATGATGCATTAAAATAAAAATTTAAGGTATTAAATATCTGCAGTTTGAATGAACTGCAACCTTCCTATAAAGTCTAATAAGTACATTGCTGACAACTTCCATTATTATAAGTAAAATTTTTATAAATATTATTATAATTAAAAAGTTGATGAATTGATCGGCTTATAATTACAAAACTGTAACTAATTACAAAACCTTTTTTCTTAAATCAGTTTTTTGAGGTGCAAACTATTATTTTGCAAAAATTATGCAAAAAAAAAAAATTGTTTTGTTTTTACGCACGGGGTTCCTTATGATTTTATGGTGTACTGAAGTTATAAATTAGTTTAGGTCGTTTTAAGTACCGGGCATCTCTCTTGTCATATTGAATTCCGTATTGATGATAAAGATTGAAAACTTACCTTTTATAACCATATCCAAATATTTCATATCTTTTAACGTGTCATAAGATAATTTTCCATCGGTTGTGCTCAACGTTTGATTGATGTTTTTCCGCAATTTATTTTGGATTTCTGGATTTTTCGCCATCTCATACAAACAGTAAGTTATCGTTGAAGCTGTTGTTTCAAAACCAGCGATAAAGAATACAAATGCATTTGCTGCTAATATGTCATCTTTAAATAGTCCTGAAAATTCAATTAACTTAAATTAGCCTTACAATAATAGATTTGTTACTCGTTAATTATTTTTAAGATATGGTTGATGCAAGACTTTTTGTTGGAAAATCAGTATAAATAAACAGTTTAAAACAGTTTATTGTATCGGCAAATTTTGATTAAAATCATATAAGTTGACTCCACATGCACTAGGCATCTCAAAATTACTCATTTATAATTTTTTTTGCATTTAATTTTTTTTATCGTAATAAATATATTTTTATTCATTTAAATTGTACTAATATTTTTTAACCCTAAGGCTTCTAAATTCAAATAAAATATATTTAAAAATCAAAATCTGAATTTTTTTTTAGTGGTTATCGTAATAAGACCGGAGGAGCCACCTACAACGCGTAAAAGTGATAACAATTAGTGTCAAAATTTTATACCATTTTCCTAAAATAGTGAAAACATATTTTTGATTTTTGGGCCATGACTTGAAAGCAAAAAAATTATAAACGACAGCTGTAGCAGGTATGTATTATAGAATGATACTTGCTCTGTTCGGGTTCTACATGTTTTTCCTCGTTTTTGAGTCTCGCCAGAAGCGCGATGAAATCGTTTCGGTCGCTCTCTCCCGTCTCGTGCTGTCTCCACGCCGTCTCCAGCAGTCTATCGAAAAAATCGTAGATGTGATCCGGCATCCCTCGTACCCGGAACAAATCCAAGAGCCAGCCGAGATCGACCAGTCTGATGCAGTTCAGCACTACCGATCTCAGCGAAGGGGTGAACACGTCGCGTCCGGCTTGCCGAAACTCCGAGTCTGGATCCGACAGCGAATTGAAGTCGAGACCGAAGGCGCAACAGCCGATCGTGTCGGTCGTGTACTGAGCCGACGCTTCACTCACGTTGACCGTTCCTGCGCGTAAAACGAAATCGGTGTATAAATTAGTCTGCAAGATTGAGCAAAAACGAATTAAGAAGTCAAAGTAGTTAAGTTGTTTTTACTTTTTATCTTAAGGGATCGCGGGCACCGGCTATGTGTGAAGTATTAACATTAATTACCATTAAAGTGAAAAAATTACATTGGCTAGGACATACTTTGAGACATGATAGTCCTGTACAAGAAGTACTCCTTGAAGTTTCCTTTTCAAGTTGCCTGTGATTATACTTAGTACAAGGTTTATAATTGTAATACCTAAACAGTTAACTTATCTGTTACGCATAAACTTTTATCAGAACATAATGGATACAATATTAAACATGCGTGTAATTAGGTTAAGTCTAAGAAGACTCTAAGAAGATTGTAAATATGGTTAATTTTTGTTGGAATGCAATAAATTTACAAAGTTGAGTAGGCATATTATGATACTTATGATAATCACATAATTATGTGCTTCATACAAGAACTATCAGTTTTGCACTTGGTTGAGTACCTATTGTTTTTAATAACATTATAGCCGTTTATCATGATTCATTGTTTTTTATTGTAATGAAAAATAAGTATAATAATATGTGCAATATTACGCGTTTCGGATTGAAAATATTTTAGAATTTTTTTCCCGCGCTTATTTATAATATGAAAATTTACTTCTAAGTAGTTCTAAGAACATCTATACTGATTTGACTACATTTTACAGTATTATTTGTCGCGTTAACTCTATTTTTACTTTATTTTATTGAACATTCTGTCAAATGCGATTATGTGTTACATACTAAAACCGTTGTTATTAAACATTGTCAAAAATCAATATTGTAATGTATTATGCTAGGGATGGGTTCTCGATTTCTTTGAATCTTCGCACACCTCAAACTATAAGAAATTCAAACACTTCAAAGTCGGAGAAAAATCCAAGTTCAAAATCAAACCCCGAACATCTCGAGCAGTTCGATTTTAATCATATGTTCGAATATTCGAACAGTAACAGCAAATTTTTTCAACAGTTTAAAAAAATGTTACTCTATGGTTTGTAGTGTTCATACTATTTCAAACTATTATTTATTTATTATGTTTACATTATACGTCTTGTGTGTGTGTGTCATTTCATGCGATCAAGTAAAGAAATGAAGGTTATTAATATCATACAATTCCAAATTCGGATGTTGTTCATCGTTGTTATTACTCATTTATATTGTTACATTTTAAACACATTTACCTTTTTTGATATATTTAAGTTTTACTATTTTTTAAATATACTTTGAAATTCATCTCGGATAAAATTGATGTTCGACCTATCTCTAAGTCAATAAGGATCCCCTCCTGCATTGAAAAAACGTGGATACCTATTATATCGTATATGCAATATTTTATTATAATATTATAAAAACATATATCTATACAACGATCACCGTACCGTCGTGGTTTGCGACGCTGCGTCTCAATGAGTCGTTCAGCCGTTCCGTGCACAAGTTCATGTCGGCCAACATGGACTTGAGCTTGGCCGCGGAGAAGGTCGGGCTCAGCTTGGCTCGGACCGCTTTCCATTGGTCGCCGCGCAGGTTCACCAGGTGGTCGTACAGCCTGTCGTGCTCGAACGACACCTTGCCCGCTCTCCGGTCGCAGAACGATCCGGCCGAGTCCCTGACCAGGACGGCGTGCACTAGCGCCGGGTCGCGAACCACCAGCACCGGTTTGCGGACCTCGTAAATGCCGAAGTACCGGTGCCCGTCGAACAGCCGGTACAATCGCCCCAGGATGTCAATCAGCGGCATCCGACCCATGATCGTGTCACCCACGTGACCGAACAGCGGCTTCGGTTCGGTGTGCGGCACGCCGAGCCTTCTCCACTTGCCGTAGTGGTACGTGGCGTACGCGTAGCCGGCCAACAGGGCCACCGTCAGCGCGGCCGCGGTCAACCCCAGGAACAACGGGATCGGCCACGCAAAAAACATATTTGGGTCCGATTTTTCAGTGCGTTATTATTTCCTAATAACTGTAACGTAAATAACATAGGTGTTAATATCAGTGTAAGAGATCAAAAACCGAATGTTCTTTCGTATTTCGATGTGCTACTAATTTTAATCGATATTATTTTGAACTGTTTTAACCGTTCATCAGAGATCAATTATAAAAAGGGGCATCATTATTTTTATGACTTATCAAAGTGGACGTATCATATAAATAATGATCATTGCATGTTAAGGGTTATAATTTTACTAAGTAAAGAAATTACCATTGACATTGTTTTGAAGTTATTCATTCATAATTGCAAGTAATACACCTGTAACTAAGTTAAACATAATACCATGCAAGACAATAGAGAAAATTCCGATTTTTGATTGTAAAAATTAAAAATTGATAACATAAATGTAACTTTTGTATGTTGAAAAATATCATTAATATTATGTAGGTTATAAATTGTACGTATACAA
>CM029361.1:16715534-16807375 GCA_017140985.1 Hormaphis cornu
AGTTACTCCTCCAATAATATGATTAAATTGTTTAAAATTTAAATTTTTAATCAATTGATTCATTGACTTCACTATATGAATTCTAATTTGCCGAAAATTGTAGACCATTTCAACTTATTTTTCAATTCTGAGCGCAGCGAAGAATGTATTGTTTTTACAATAATTTTTTTTTTTTTTTTTCTGTGAACAACTTTAAGGATAGTAAAAATGCTCAGATCAATGTCGATACCTCTTATTTTCATCTACAAACTCTGATGGTACTTTGAGGGTTCAAAGTTGTAAAAGTTACAGTCATGAAATTAAGCAGAAACTGAGGTGATACTAGACGAAAACTAAGGAGAAACATAAATTACAGCAATCGTGTTTTTGACATATCGATTTAGTTTTTTGGCCATAACATCCAAAATAATGATTAAAATAAGCTGAAACTTTTACATGATATTAAAATAGGTAAGACACAAGTTTTATTAAAATTTTTGAGCCAAGTAGAGAACTTTGAAATTCTTGAAAAATTTACCGGGACGTATACTAAACAACTGAGCTCGCTCAGAATCGTTTTTTCGTAGGCAATGATTCATCATTGCTTTCAGGTATTAAAATATAATACGTTTGAACCTCAACTTCTAAACCAGTGAACCACCCAAAGTGTAGTTGCAATTCTGTCTAACTGCCCACGCGACCTAGAGTGACCTATTCCCGGCATTTTATATATATTAGATACGTTTATATTCGATTTACTGGCTCGATCTCATTTGTTTTTCAAACACTTTTAATATTTATTCAGTATACTGCTATTCGAAATAGTGATGCACTTAAAATTGTGATCTACTTAGGTAAGGAGGCTGCTTAGAAATCAAGGGCTTAGACATTTTTTCGTGCCCAGAGAATGAATATTATATAATTACACCTATACTTACACATTGTATAGTAACACTTATACAAAATGTAATCATAGTTATTAGCATAAATATCAATAAATTTATCGTTTTTTGATTTAAGTTTTAAACTGTTAATTATCATAATTAGCTGGTGTATTCTTTTTAGTGTGTATACAACTAACTATATAGCGATTAAGTTTAATGAAAATATAAAACATTAGCTACAAATTTAAAACAAGGTATGTACATTATCATAATATATTTTTACTATATTTTAAAACAAATAATAACATATTTTTCTCATTATTATTTCATAATATTTGTACTTGAAATAATTATAATTTTTTTTTTCGTAAGTTTGAAATTTTTTTAAAATCCGTTTGTTTTGTTTATTGAAATGTTTTAACGCATTTTAGATATTGTGTTATCATACAATTTTTAGCCCACAATCGTAGTAACCAATCTTTTTTTTTTTTTTAAACCGAAAATATAATTAAGTAAAAATGTGTTGACGACTAAAATTAAAATGATGCTTAAACGTTAGTAAAAGTTAGTGAAAAATTGTTTTTTTACAATTTTATGTACATCTTTAAAACTTACTAACTTAGAAGTTGTTAGTGTTCTTTAAAACATTTTAAAATTTAACTATTCCTAAAAATAACTATTGAAAATCAAAATCACTTTGAATAATGATAATCGTTTGTCAAAAATATTTATCTATAATACACTAAAGTCATAAAAAAAGAAAAGAAATAATTATTATGTTTTATAAGATTTTTAAAATAAATCTTTTTCCATGGCGTTTGGTAAATGTATACACTTTTTATATTTCTATTTAGTTTATGCGATACACGTCTTTATTTAAATAGTGTTCCTAAATAAAAAAAAAAAAATCTAAATAAATTTAATGACTCTTGTTCAAACAAATCAATTTTTTTTTTCTTTGAGACAAAAATTTTACTTTTAACTAGTTATTAAAATAATCGGCATACACTTACCTTTAGTTATGTTATGTTAGTTACGATAAAATCGTTTGAACCGTACAGCGTTACCTACTCAGACCGGCTCATCGTCGACACTAAAATATGAATTATGAACGCATGCTGTGACGAAGCTTAGTTGTTTTTGTTTTGTGTTGATGTGTGATGGATACACATTTGAGGAGGAGAGCTGGCTCATGATGTCAAGGTTGGTCAACAGTGATAATTTTTGTACATTGTTCCGGCTATACTCATATTTAAACCTTATTGTAATTTTTATTTTGTGATTCACAGGATTTAATTGCCTTTATACGTACTAGTGGCGTATTTAAAACTTTTTTTCACATAGGGTAAACGGTGTTATCAATAAAAATATAAAGTAAAGTACATCAATATAAATATTGATGTACTTTACATTTAATTTAAATACGAGTTTTGCGTTGATAAAATTTTTATTTTGGGAGTGGAAATCCTAGCGCTCCCCCTTCCGTAAATACACCATTGATGATGACATATATTATTATACTAGTGTGTTGTATTTATGTGTTTATTCTTTCAGATTCTGAGCGGACTGTCGAGGAACGCACTATTATGTTTTTTTTCTGTAGTCTATTTTTCGGCTAGTCACAGTTTTTCCATCGTTACGACGTCGAATGATTTCTCAAAAGCTAGATAGATAGTATTGACCTTAGACTCTAGAGGCTAGTAGGTAGACACTAAGGTTGAACTTTTTTAAATTTCAGATTATAATTTTTAGTTATGATCCAAAAACATACAATTTAAAATTTTTATAATAACATGTTATTGTGTTAAAACATAAATAAATGCAAAAAATGGTTGAAGATGTTATTAGATTACTGATTATCTACCTATACTGTATCTATCTAACAGACAGATACAAAAATAACTGGTGAATATTTATTTTAAATGAGGTAGGTACACGTACTCAAATCAAAGTTCGACCATTTAATTGACACTAATACTAATAGTATTAGGTACACTTAAAAAGAGTTTTATAGTTATTATTTTTTAATATAGACCTACAGTCTGTGAATAAATAATTTATTAGTTGATTAAATGTTTAAGCCGATACTAAAATTCAAATTAATATTATGATTTATTACTAAATGCGATAAGTTTGAACCGCAATTTCCGCAACAATGACCTACCCAAAAAAGTGACCCACTCCAACATAAATCAAATAGCAATTCTATCCTTTTGTTATTTTGACGCGTTAAATTTTTTTTTTCTTAGTTTCTGCAGTCAAATTTCTTAAAATTCAATACAACTTTAAATGTTTTTGATTTAATTTCCATCATGGATCTTAGGTAGAGATACTTTTGGTTGCTTTCACGATGGATCAACAAATGATTAGGATTATTGATGGATTTAAACCAAAAGTAGCATAAAGCAACTTAATACATTCTGTACTTAGAATTTAAGTTATTCGTACGTATTCATGACAGTAAACACGGTATTATGTAAATTTTTAAGCAAAAATATTATCGACTGACTCGTTATCGGAATGTTAGGTGCTTAATGATTGTGTTTGTTACGTCGAGTTGTTTTGAACTGTAGTACATAGGTACTCCGCACACCGATGGGTTTATCGTTTACATTGAACAAACACTATTCATACTTTGTTCTGTTTTACAGTACTTACGCATATATACATGTACCTATATACATTATAAAGGAGAAAGAGAAAACTTATGTCTTGGTAAATAAAAAAGTATAAGTAGTTTCAAAACGTTTGAATGATTTATAAATTAAAAATTTGAAATTACTTAACTACTTAATATACCATTTGACATAAGTTATATGATACCAAGTGGAATATAAATCTGTTCAGTGTTTGATGGTGGACGCCTTTGAATTTGTTTTTGTTTCTAGTTTTGCTGGACTCGGCGCGGCTGAGTGTTGTGTTACCGTGTGCGTTTTTCGTTATTTTAGATTCTGAGCGTTAGCGAAGAATGTATTGTTTTTACAATGATGTTTTTTTGTTTTTTTTTTTTTTTTCTCTGTGAACACTTTTTAGGGTGTAAAGAATGCTCCGATTTTTACGTTCAATATCTCTGATGACGTATACTAGACGTATTTTCGAAGGCAATGATTTATCGTTGCTTTCAGATATAAAATAATGCGTTTAAACCACAACTTCTAAACTAGTGATCTATTCAAAGCGTAGTCGCTATCCCGTCAAACTACCCACGCGATCTAAAGTGATCTCGGCTTTTTTTTTTAGTTTTTGTTTTACTATATACCGTTCACTTCTTCGAAACCCAACATCATGATTGTGATATTTTGAATATGACGTCCGAATCGGTCAGCAACGAGTTCGCGTCACTATATTGTCCGATTCCATGACGTTTATATAGTGTACGAGGAATCTATAATCGAGTGAATAATTTTTAATTATGATTTGCATTAGCGTGGTTTTACTGAATGCACTAAAAAAATGCAATAAGTATTAAATATTTAGACTAAAGAACAAATCAGCTAAAAAAGGACAGACGAAATAGTTAAGTTATAACAAATTTATATTTAAATATCATACTGCAAAGCAAAAATAAAATATTATTATCTATAGAGTTACGGTAAAAACCAAAACACGAATTTATGTTAGGGTTGAAATTATCGTTATTTCAGAATTAATTTATTTGTATTATTATGGTGGTTTTTATTACTTACAATATTGTACAGATTCTTTAAGGTTATACCGGTTAGGTATATGTTCCATTAGGAGGTCATTTTAAGGACTATTGCAATTTTCTCAAACGCGTCGAAATTTAATCTCACTATTCACATAACATTCTCATTTTAAATTAAATTTTACATAGTAAATTTTCTTACTTGAAGTTTTTAAATTCGTTATTTTCATAGTTGTTGTTTAAAATTGCATATATTTAGTGTAGGAAATTTGTTTATTTTTATTAAATATTATGACCAGTTTTTTTCATGTACAATAATATAATTATTCTATCATATTTGAGCAAAAAAATAATTGTTCGAAAACATGGATTTTCAAACATAATATGACCTTCTAGCATATTACTTTTTAGACAGACGACCCACATACTAAAAAAGAAAAAAATTCAACAATAATAATCAAACAATAAGGAATATTGAAAGTTCAGTGTAATTGACCTTATTTGTGTGTAAAAATTTTAATAGTTACAGATTTTTAACTCGTGGACGTTATAATATATAGATCATATGTTATATTATGGATGTTAATTAACTTCTGTTACCACAGTTTTATGAGAATTCTACGTACTTATCTTTTTTTTTATACAATCGAGCCAATTATTATTGTTTTAAATAAGTGACTAATAGTATTATATGTTTTATTCACTACTCTTTTCGTATAAATATCACATTAATTACCCACGTATCGTTCATTATAAAAACGAAACGTTACAAACATTATAAGCATATCTCGGTTCGATAATGGTGTTAAAAGATTAAAGTGTAGTTTTAAAATTTTTCAGCTTTTTTTATTTTTGTTTTTAATATTGATTTTCGATCGACAATTGATCACTTATTCCAGCTGTAATTATACGTTTTCATATCATTATGTATATTTACGTTTGTGGTTTTTGTATAAAAGAATATGATACATATAAATAAATTTTGAACTGAGTATAAAAATTTGTTATTTTCAAAAATTTTCATTTTTTTTTTCAATAAAAACAAACATTTTCTGGAAAAAGTTTAAAAGATATATTACGAGGTTACAAGGTACAGGTCTCAGAAATACATATTTCAGGAAATAAGTATTTAAAGCGATATAAGGCGAGGCTTTGAAATGGAGTAACTGGCAATGTATATTTCTAGATGTACATGTAAAATGTACAAATAAAGTTTTTTTAAATGTTTTATGAGAGGTTATATTTATTGTTTTTGTTCAGTAATAACGTATGAATTTGACATTGTACAAATAATCATTGAAATTCGGCAAGAAATGCTCTTTTAGGATAAGAAAAGAAAAAAAATCTAAATGAAAATTATTCATCAGGTTTTTATTAATTTATACACAGTAGTAAAAGAGAAACATACAACAATTGTAATCTGGTTGAAAAATAAAACAGATTTCAAGCTGAATCTTAAAAAATTCAATACCTGCAAGTTTCAGGTTAAAATCTATTTTAAAAACTTATAAAATAAGGATAACACATGATTTGTAAACATTATTTATGAAGATACGTAGTCGTTTTGAGGAAATAACGTGTTTCAAAATTAAAAAGAGATTAAAAATAGAAAATAAAAAAAATTGTTGTGTACATTAATTTTTCTAATGGTCATTCGTGGTCAATTTTTAATCTGGAAAATGTCCATTCTTCTCTAGCTGTAGAAAACATTTTTACGATTACGATTCTAATTTGCACACGACAAAAATCAAAAACGTTTATACCACAAGGTCTCTGAACAATGAATCATAGTTAACAAAAACACTTTCATATACTTTGTTTTCCCCAGTCAAGAACTATTATACAAACTCGTGCATATTTTCAGAATTAAAAACAGTACTAACGGTACGTAATTTTGGTTTTACGTTTCGGAAAAAATGTGTAGGTTGATTATTCAATAATTCTGCAGATAAATAGGTACGAGTCATTACATAATATTATGTAGGTATATATTATTATCGAATAAAAATTTTCAATCACAACGATGTAACAACTTTAATAATATTATAATATGTTAGGTCAATATAATATATGCACTTTCAGTGGCGTATTTACATGGAGGGAAGAGAGGTAACGGAGTCAGACTTCCCAAAGCGTAATATTGCTCACTCAAATGTGTACTATGTCTTCGGTTGAATTTTAGAACACCACATGTTTAGAAAAAAAATTGAGTAAATATTTTATGTCTGTCGGTGTAAAATAACGTAAAGGAAACGTATGTCAATTAATTTTTTCGAACTTCAAACGAATCGGATCGATCGGCGAGAGAAACAGAGACACCGGATTGACTTTGATTGGAGTCTGCGTGTACTCGCACGGCATCACTTTGTAGTTTGTCAGGATCTCCGCCAGGCCCGTTTTGGTTTCCATCAACGCGAACCGCTTGCCTGCAGTCCGCACGATCATAACATCCGTAATTGATATCGTTATTAGTAATTTTTTAAACTTTATCATACTATTAACTATTGAACGAATATGCGTAAGAGTAGTATAGGTATTGGTGGTGTTGCATTAATAGTGGACAAAATGAGGGAAAATAGACTGAGACGGTTTGGATATACAATAGGTAGAAGAAGACCAAAGAAGATATGGATGGAAACAATTGGAACAGATACAAGGGTTGTTAATGTGTGTGTGGGGGATGTGAATGATCGCGATAAGTAGAGGAGGAATAGGACGAAGGTGGCCGACGCCAAATAGTTGGGAGAAAGGCGAAGAAGAAGATTAAATTAACAATTAAAATTATATAAAAATATTAAAAATACGAAAATAAATTAACGTTACGACCGTTTGAATGGCGCTAGTGCATACCTATACAAATCCTGGGCCCGTCGCCGAACGGAACAAACGTGCCACGCGGCCTCAAAGCACAGTTTTTCTCGGTAAAGCGTTCGGGGTCGAACACCTCCGGGCTCGGGTAGTACGCGGGATCGTAGTGCAACGAGTACGTGGGCACGATCACCTTCTCGCCGACGTTCAGGGTCAAATCGCTGTCCGGAACCGTGTACCTCTTGGTGCAAGCCCTTTCCAAAACGGGTAGCGGAGGGTGCATCCTTAGTGTTTCTATGAGTATTTCGTACGTTAACAGTTGACAAGATCAGGTCGGGCGTTTAGTAAAACTGAACGGTTAACTGCACTGACGTGCAGTGGCATATATATATATATATATGGAAACTTTATTCAGCGTTGGTCAATTTTACTCCGATTATCCAAAAATAAAAGTTTCTAGAAGACTTTGAAGCGTTTTTGGAGAAATTTTAGATTCTGCGTGTAACGAAGAACGTAACGGTTTTAACTACGTGATGCCTTTTATATATTTTTTATTTTATTGTTTTATTCGGGGAGGGGGGGTTTACACTCGTAAATTATTTTAATTCTAAATTTTCACTAAAAAATTTTGTGTTAAAAACGTATTCGAATACTACGCCACTGACCGTTTATCACCATGTCCAAGTACTCCATGTCTTTCAGTGTGTCGTAAGAGAGTTTCGCCCCGCTCTTGTTTAGCGTGTCGTCGATTCTTTCGCGCAACTTATTTTGGATTTCTGGATTTTTCGCCAACTCGTACAGACAATAAGATATCGTCGAGGCGGTGGTCTCAAAACCGGCCACGAAGAACACAAACGCGTTTGAAGCTAATATGTCTTCTTGAAACAACCCTGAAAAGAAAAAAAAAAATTTTAAATTTGATGACTTAATGCATTCTTACTAAACAGCCGACGTCAAATTAAATGTAAATTTATTTTGATCTATTTTCAAGTTAACATAAACTCCATAAGATCAAATCAAAGCAACAACGATGTAGTTATAAGCTTGCTATCCGAGTTAAATGTTTGAAATCGACTGAATTTCGCCAACTTTTAATCCAGCCTTATATTAAATCATAACAGTTTTACATCAGAACTGTTGTAAAACACATATTATAGAATCAACAATAGATAATTGTTTTGGTACATGGTATGTCGGCAGGTGATGCAATCACCTATATTATTTGGCGCTTTTAAAAAGTTTCTGTTCCACTTTAAAATAAAAAAAAAAAATAATACTGTTTTAATATTATCTGTGTATGAAAATTATTTTGTCCTGCAGTGGAATCAATTTCACTCCGCACTACATCGAATGGCGTATTTAAATATTTATTCAGTTTCGGCAAGCTATACTTTTTTAAATTGTGAGTCAAATATCATAGTATATATTTCATCTTAAATCATAAACTTAAAAGCGCATATTGTGAATATCGAATGTTTAAATATTGACAAACAGTTATGAAAAAAAATTTAAAAATTCAAAACTTCTACATGGGAATAGTTTAAGAGTTATACAAAAAAAAAAAGATAAAATTTATTGATTTGTTTTCAATAAAAAGTTTAAAGTAAAGTTTACTATCGATAAATACACTATAAGACTCGAGTTATAGGCGTACTGGTTCAATATAAAACGCGTACAGGTTCAATATTGTTTTACTATTTTTTTAAAACTTTTTGGAAACTCTTTCGCAAATTTTATGAATAGAGAGAACAAGAACTTCTTTAAATTTAAAAGCATTATGGGATAGACCGGTGGGATTGGTATCAATGTGTAGTATATTATATAATTACTTTGTTCGGGTTCCATAAGTTTTTCCTCGTCTTTTAGTTTCATCAAAAGCGCGATAAAATCGTTACGAGTGTTTTCTCCAGTTTTGTGATGTTCCCACGCGGCGTTCAGCAGCTTGTCGAAGAAGAAATAAACGTTATCGGGCATTCTCCGTATTCTAAACAAATTCAAAAGCCGCCCAAGACCGACCTTTCTGATGAAGTTTAGCACGGTCATTCTCCGCGAAGGCGCGAGTAGATCACGTCCTGCCCGTCGAAACTCCGAGTCTGGATTTGACAGTGAATTCAAGTCGAGCCCAAAAGCACAACAGCCAATAACGTCGGTGGTAAATTGAGCCGCCGCTTCACTCACGTTGACTATTCCTACGCACAAATTTTCAAAACAAATACGGTAGGTTATAAAACTTCATACGTGTATAAATACGATTTATTGTAAATGTTCGTTTGTACAAAACTTTAAAATCCGAAAGTTCTCCAACATTTACTTAGGGTTATTTTTCTTTTCGTAGACGATTTTCCGTAGATAGTTTTTGTTTTTAAGATTTTCCAAAATGCCATCCCTAACCTATAAAGTAATCTTACACGACGTATACATCACTGGTACCGCTTATAGTTTTTCCTGGAATTGTTTTACCTTCGTCTGTTATTCATCAGGGTACCTACTGTAAAATGTGCTGTCTAAAGTCGTGTAAGTCGTATGTATATAACATAAAAATTTAAATACCTACACTAGAATATTCAATTGTGTCTCCCAAACGAAGAACGAAATATACATGTATATCGTACGCACGAAAATTTATGATCGCTTGACAGATTTTAACCAAAATTTGAGGTATAAATTGTTCTTTGGGATACCAAGAAGGTTTAAAGAAACAATAATAAACCCCTTAGAAGGATATTATGGGATGAAAGTTGTACAGTGTTATGTATACCAATTTTTTTCAATAACATAAAACACGGATGCATGCTTCTTTCCTACCTACCTTTCCAGCTATGTAACCGTAAAATAGGCCTAAATTCAAACTGGCAATAACCGAAATTAAACTTTTTAGGGAGGAAAAATGAGTAAATCAAAAAAGAAATATTGTTTTTGAGCGAATTTGTTTGAAACTAAGCGTAAATACTCCGCAATACAAATATTGTACATATAAATATTTGTATTAAAGTATATTTCGAAGAAAATATAAAAAAGGTGGAAAATTGTTCCTTAGATCCAGGTTGTTTTATATTATTTACTTCTATAATTTTCGTTCCTATACCGAAAATGTTGAAAATAATTTAAAAATGTATTATTGCGAGAGTTAATAAAAACACTAAAAGAAATGAAGATATTGGTTTAGGACACCTAATTTATTGATAAAAATTAATGTTCTAATACATGATTTATGTTTATTTATAATTTTAGAATAATATTTATTGTAGACATTTTTTTAATATTAAGTGCACATCTTCCAATAACTATTGATCCAACATACTCATAATACTACGTGTATATATGTATGGTTATTTTTTTTCTTTTAAATAAATTTTTTTTTAAGTTTTACACTTTTACCATTGAAACAAACTTGGAACCAACGCTAAAATCGAATAGTGGTTTTCAGTGAACAACTTTGAAAAAATGACATTTTTTGCGAAGACTCGGTAATTTTTTCGGAATTAGGACCAATACTTTGACAAATACTCGTATGTTGACGATATTGACGATTTTGAAATATCTCATAGTATCTAAGGTAAACGCTTGAAAATAATGATAAAAAACAATTTTACATGAAAATTTAACGTTAAAAATTTGTAAACATGTATACAATAATTGATAAACTTGTAAATATCATGTTGATAGATCATTCAAATTTAATTTAAATTATGTATTGTAAAACAGTAAAGTAATCAAATATAGGTGTCGACAAATGCGAAGTATATTGACCTTATGTACCTATTTTCATTACGAGATAAGTTGAGATGTGCTAAATTTGTTTTAATTTTTTTAACGTAATTAAATTCGTTTTGATACGATGAATAATATATACAGTTTTTATTATTTATAGTTCAATCAAAATTTATCATCAATTTTATGAAATTATGTAAATAGTTACTACTGAACATGTGATTACGCCGTGTTCGCAAAGCTTCACTGAAAATTGTTCAACCAATTAATCGATGCAACATACTACGATTTCTATAATTATTCCACGTACCACGTACGTATAGGTTCCAAAAGTATTATTCTACTTTTTATTATTCCATGTACCACGTTTCTGGGGACGCTATTTATCATTTTCCCAATTTTTTTTTGGCAGAGTTGGCCCGAATACTCCTCCGATCGTTATAGCGTCGTTCTATTATCGATATATGTTGTTTTGGAGGGACGGAGGACGCTTCTGAGGACGCTATTGAACTATTTTTCATCGCACAGTAGTTCCGATTACTGCCCCGGTCGTTATCGCCCCATATTTCCCATTTTTCGATTGTTGGGTAAGGTGGCCCCCTTTGGTATTCCTATGTACGCCTATGATTCTGAGGATGCTGTTTGAAATTTTAACGTTTTCTTCTTTTTTTTTTGCAAATTTGTTCCAAATAATCCTCCGGTCGTTATAGAGACACATTTTTTTTTTTTTTCGATTTTTGAGTTTGGAAAGACGGTGAGTGACGGAGAGTCAGGACGTCAGCTAGTGACAATACGGGTGATATTTTATAAAACGCCGTACCGTCCCGTTCCGCTATTTGACGCTTCAAGTTGTTCATCAGCCGCCCCGTGCACATGTGCATGTCCGCCAACATGTACTTGAGCTTGGCCGCGGTGAATATCGGGCTCAACTTGTTCCGGATCGCTTTCCACCGGTCGCCGCGCATGTTGAACACGTGGTTGAACAAGGTGTCGTGGTCGAACGACACTTTGCCCGCGTTCCGGTCGTAGAACGACGCAAAGTCCTCTACCATGACCGCGTGCACCAGCGTCGGGTCGCGCACCACCAGCGCCGGTTCGCGGGCCTCGTAGATGCCGAAGTACCGGCACCCGTCGAACCGCCGGTACAGCCGCTGCACGAGCTCGTGCAGCGGCTTGCGGCCCAACAGCGTGTCGCCCACGTGGCCAAACAGCGGCGTCGGTTCGGTGTGCGGCACGCCCAGCTTTCTCCACTTGCCGTAGTGGTACGTGGCGTACGCGTAGCCGGCCAACAGGGCCGCCGTTAGCGCGGCCGCGGCCGTCTGCAAGATGAGCGGGATCGTCCACGCGGTCCACATGCTGTTGTTATATGATTAATGTTGTTCGGAGTGCTTCGGCTGTGAACGGAAAGGTTTATCGACTTTTAGACATTTTACAAAAAAATGGAATGGTTCGTCGGGGATATACTGAAGGGGCGTTTTTTTTTTTTTTTTTTTTTTTTTTAAGACAGCCGGCTGCAGGATTTTCCCAAATATCTAGTTTCCAAAAAAGTATTTGGACTATTGGCTGATTTCGACCGTATTATTGGTCAAATTCACCCAGAAAAAAAAAAAAACTCCGAATCAATGGTCAATAGTTGTGGTCCAAAACAATACTATATTTTTTGACCTGTACAAAAAAAAACTCAACTTTTGAACTGGTTATCGAATGCTATAACAACTGATCCATATTGTATGATACGTCCATTAATAAAAAAAAATATTGCTTTTTTTGATATTGTGTCACTGACAAACGGTTAGAACAGTTTAAAACTACCCGCAGTATAGATTAAAAACATTCGTATAGTTTCATTTTATAGCACATCGAAATTATCGTAGTTAAATTTGTGATGAAAAGAAAGTTGGCAGGGGTTTTTGTAGTTTTAATTTAATTTAACAAAGATTTATTTTTTTTGCCTTTGGTATTGCTCCGATGTACTCCGCTCGATACATTTTCTGAAAGCCCAACTTATTCATCTTTGATGCATTGTTTTTAACGTTTTATTAAAATTTTCAATTCCAAAAAGTTCTACCCGAAAAACACAAAACGGTAAAAAGTACGGCAAAGCCGTACATTACTTACATAATAATGATTTTTAAGGCCTTTTACAAAACGTGTATGTGATTAATATACATGTTGATACCAGTGGCGTAGATAGGGGGGGGATCAGGGGGATATATCCCCCCCATGAGTCCAGAAAACATATCATAAATTTATAACATAAAACTTTAAGTGAGTCATATCCCCCCCCCATGGCAAAAACCTATCTACGCCACTGGTTGATACTAATTTGAAAAATATATCAATCATTTTTGAACTAAATATAGTACTTTGAAATTTTTTAAAAATGTCCATTTTTTGTGGTTTTTCTCTTTATAAACAGTTTAATCTTGACGTAAAAGCTTTCAAATTTGGATGCAAGGTTGAAAATACGTAGTTAATCATGTGAATACAAATTTTTAAAAATTGCGCTAGAGAATTTTTTGTTGTTGTTTCAAGTTGGAAAATATTGGTCTTATTTGTGATTTTTTTTTTAGAAATTTTTTTGTAAATAACTCAATTTTATATTTTAAAACTTGGAAATTTAGCAGCTTATGTAAAGATGTCATGACAGTGTCAACAGTCTAGACAATTATACAAAGGGTTATTACAACATAAATATGAAGATATTCAATTGTTTTGTAGAACGTCAATAAAATTATAAGCAGTATATAACAAACAAACGTCATTTTATCAATATATTTTTTATACGCATGCTTTTGAAAACTGTTGGGTAAATTTTCTTTTTAATTTTTAGACTTAGATAAAAAACGATGTTTTACATAACGTACTAAAATATCAAAGCTAAAAAATGAGAACGTGTTTTAGTTTTAAAAAATAAATCACAATATTATTATGACGAATTTTTGCTAATTTTTCAAACTAAACGAATAAAAAAAAAAAAAATTGTGATCAATGTTCTTTGATTTTTAGTCATAGATAGAGATATAAACGTTTTTAAGATGTAATCTTGTCTATGAAAAACTTCAATCTGTATAACAAAAATACCATAAAAAAATATTGATTTAAAAAGTTTCCAGGACCTATATAATTAGTCTAAAATCAGTTAGAAAACTTTGAACATCGTTTATAAACTACTTAACACAACAACGTAGATTGCCCAGAAATACGCTATCTTAAATAAAAATTAATGTCCCATCACATAATATTCAAAATTAATCTGTTTTTTATATGGACCACCATTGACAAAATTATAGTCTTAATTTTCCACTTAATCGCTTAATATGCTTTCTTTTTGTAATTTAATTTCCATTTTCACTTTGATAGACAAAGTTCATTGTACTTATAAGTAAAATGTCTGTATTTATATTTTGTTATTATTTCCTTCTCATCTTGTGGTAAACTATTAAATATTGTGTTACGATTGCTATTATTATTATTGTTACAATTAATACTTTTTATATGTATATTTTTCGTCTGTTTACCGGTTATTAATTTTAGTTAATATAATACGTACATTTGTTGTTTACTTATTAATAAATATGTTATTTTGTAAATACGCTGTTCGAATACTTGTTCTTCGTGGGGCGTAAATATAAAATATTAATTAAATTAATCATCCGATTGAATACATCGATTATATTTTAAAATGTTTTTTTTTTGCATTTCTTCACTTTTCTTTCATAAGTTTCCGTATTTCTGGGACCCCTTGTATCATAATATTCATCGTAAATGTGTACTATCACGGGTTTTGACATTTCGAGTACTTACAAACACAATATTCAATGAAATTTAAACGAAATAGAATGGATATCATTGTTTTTGGCGTAACATTTTTACTTACCAATTAACATGAGTATTGAGCTCACTCACAGTTGAAAACAAATTGTTTGCCAGTAGGTAGGTACTCGTTCTACTCCGGAGCTGTAAGAATACTAAAGTAGGTCGTTTTTATGCGAGCCTTTGAACAAGTTTATACGTCTGGCGTCGTTTATCATGACGCGTGTTATAGATAATATTATACACATCGATCGGAAAGAAGGAGGGGCACATTTCTCAGACAGATAATAGCAAATCATTTTTAGACGATATTTTACATTGTTAGGAATTTAATATTATTAGGTTATACGTATTTAAAGTATTCAAGATTAGTTTGTTATTTCAATTTGTTAATTTACTATAAACACACTTTAGCGTTCGACTAAATCGAATGTTGTTTGCACTTATCTTAAGGAATACATACTCAAAAATTGTAAGTATACATGTATGTATGTCGTTGTATAGTTATTTTATATGTAATACAGGCCACAGTCGCAGATACGTTTGTCTGTTTTTAGCCGTATATATTTTAACATTTTACAATCTAAATAAACATCGCTAATATTTAAAAAATAATTAAGATTGTTAAAAATAAGTCTTCTCCAAAATATTTTAAGCCAAAATGAATCTTCCATGATTTTTTATTAACAGTTTCGTACGAATAAAGTTTAAATTAAATTTCATAAAACGATTTTTTATAATTGTGGGCTGAAATGTTACTGAAAGTATCTGAATTCTTATAACATTGGTTCTAGATCGTTTTAATTTTTGAAACCAGAAAAAATTGGCACTGTTTTCTGTAATTTTCGTGTATATGTTTTTTTTTACCAAAACGATACCAAAACCGTCTATTTTTTTTTTTCAAGAATATCAAATACTTAACGAAACTTGAAAGTCACTTTTTAATACGTTTTTTAATCTAATTGTGCACATTTAGGGCTGTTTTCATGCTATAATTAGTATAATAGATTAAAAACTACTATTTTGTTATAATGTACCTATATATTAGCATTTCAAACAAAATATTTATCTATATTTTAGATGTTATGCCTTTTCTTTGATCAAAAACAAGCATTGTTTTTTTTTTTTTTTTTCTCGGAGGACACTAACAGCTACAGAAAAGAGTCGTAATAAAAATATATTTTATGCTCCAAGTAAAGGTATATCATATCCTATACTTACGCAAAATTTAAGATTCTAAGTGTTTTAAATACATAACAAAACGAAAATTTGAATTATCATTTTTTTTTATATTTATTGCTCAATTTAATAATCTAAACAACTTTCTGTTAGTTAAAAAGGCTATATACTACCAGCCTTGAAGAGATTGTATAAAAAATTGGTTTCTACCTACTACATGAAAAAAATAATTTATGATACTATAAAATCAACACATTTGCTACGTTCTGAATTTAAAAGCATACCTACTTTTCTGCGTAAATCTATAAACAAGTAAAAAATAGAATGACTCGAACAAAATTAATTAGTTTTTCACGCGCAATTATAATAAAACGCAAAACGATTTAGAAATTATCGCTTTATTTTATAGACGCGCTAATAAAATTGTATTTCAGAAATATTCTACGTAGAACGAGGAATTAAAATTGAATATACACTTTTTTCAAATAAAATTGTTTTTAGGATTGTACATGACAAACTATTTAAATTATAATTATTGATTGATTAAAACTATAAGTGGGTACCTACTACTTATATAAACTATACTGACTGATATTTTTGAACAGTCGCAGTGTGGTATGACAGTTTTGTGAGCCACAATTGTTTAAGGCAAATTTAATGGTTTAGGTATACCAAGGTTTAGAAATTAACTTTTTAAATACCTATTGAACACGCCGTACCTAACTATAATATATGTACTAGTAAATTGTAGTATTATGATGTAAGTCTTTGAGTTGAAATAATTATCGGAATACAAGTTATCAAATTCATAGGTCATTAATAATACTTAAGCGATTGTGTTTATTGTGGTCTAATCGTTAGAACTGTACGTCGTTGTTTGTACTCCAACGGATTTGCATGCAAAATGAAATTTAAACAAATAATTGTTGGCACTGAAAAAACGCATGTCGTGATAGTGCTAAGTTCTTATGTCTTTTGTGTAGGTATCTAGCTTTAATTAAATAGAACGGTTAATACCTACGTAGGATGCGTATTTTTACGAATTTTTTTTAAATTTACTTGGTAGTTGGTGGTGATTTTTTTTACGTTTGTTTATAAAAATTTGTAAATGTAAATGGTATGTAGAAAATAATTATAATACCTGTTGTTGTTTTTACTGAAAACGCCTATACGCAATGTGCTATAATATCAAATTTGGTGACCATAAAATTAATTCGATAAGTCAAAAATACTTTTGCCTTAAGTAATTGTTAACGGTTTTTCCTTAGTTTATTTTTTGTAACCCTTTCAATTTCGAGCTCTTAAATCTATAACCTCATCAAAATATATAGACTATACTATAGAGCTACCAGAAATCAGGCATGAATGTCATAATCGGAGAAATTTGAAAAAAGTTATCGCGATAAGTGGTTTCAGAATGATAAGCAAAAAATTCACACATCGTGCGTGTTCATCTTCGACACCAATACATTCTTCGCTACGCTCAGAATCTAAACAAAATGACCAATGACAAAGGTGTAATTGCTATTTCAACTTCAATATATTATATCACAATACTGTTTAACAATTGTGAATAGTACGATACAACGGTAATTTCATAAAATGTGTTTTTTGGATTTTTATAAAAATGTCGAGTATTTTAAGTATAATGTTTGATGTGGTTGAACATAACAAAATAACAAAAAACCACATTTGTCACATAATCTTTTCAAACTTCAATTTAATCGGATCGACCGGTGAGAGAAATATAGTTACTGGGTTGACTATGATCGGAGTCTGCGTGTCTTTGCACGGTGACACTTTGTAATTTCTAAGGATTTCCGCCAGTGCCGCTTTGATTTCCATCAACGCGAACCGCTTGCCTGCAAAATTGTTAAAATTATTATTAGCATTTTTTTATTTTATAATATTATTAACTATTATTAAATAAATAATTATAATAAAAAAAAAAAAATTCGAAATCAATCTAGGTAAATTGGTATAGTTTGATGCTGTGGGTCACTATTTTGTAAAGTTTATTTAGAAATTGTACATTAAAATGTAAGCAATTGTAAATGGCTGACGGAAATAACGATTCTTAGTGAGCTTAGTTTACTTATAAAAAACTCATCGAAAAATATCAAATACCACGCAATAGGTATCTGATTGATGGTTAATTTTTTAGAATTTTTCGAAAATTCCGAAAGTTGAACCTACTAAAAATTTCAAACTATTTGGATCATAATTTGAGGAGTTATTACGATTCAAGTATCACATGCACAACAGTGCGTAAATTTACGATTCTCGTATTGTTACACTCAAAATAACACCGTTTTATCAATACTTTTTTATACGTTTATAGAATCTACAAGGTGGATTTTTTTGAAATTTTTTGATGCAGATAGCGCATTTTGTTTTACATAATTTATAAAAATACCCACGGTCGAACATGGACCCTTCGTTTTTTTTGAAGTCGGTTAAAAAGCGAGCGGTTCCACTATTCGAAAGGCGCTGTGGTTATCCGGGGAATGTGCATCTCTCAGTCGCCAGCAAAATGATTTTAGTGCGATGAAAAAACTAAAACTATTATTATTTGTCGATACTGGTGCCGATTTTTCAGCATGACCACCTATCAAAAATAATTTACAAAATCAAATAACGATTGTTTGCCGCCAACGGAACGGTGTCATTCAAACACACGACGAAATAATTATTTTTCCAGACCAGCTGCGGGTTTACGCAGGCACGCATTTATAAGTGATTATTCGTTGTAGCAGCTATAAATAAATCCATCATTGGTGCTGAATTACTCAATTTTGTGGTCGACATAAAAAATTGGTCGACCAAAACACAAAATCATCGATCAATGGGAACATAAAGAACACTCCGTCGTCGGGCGTCAGCGCCTTCGAGGACAGCTCCAGCAGTGCTCCACCTATAGGTACTTCTAAAAAAATTTCCGATCTTGGTACGAATCGATGTATTCGGTTTTAGTGCTAAACATATTACATATCGCATAATCGCGTCGTGGTCACCAATGTGGCGACTAAGAGATCCCCTGGATCGCCACAGCGCTTGTACAAAGTATGCATGTATATAATATATATACCTATACAGATCCTGGGTCCGTCACCAAACGGAACGAACGTTCCTAGCGGACGCGACATATCGTTTTTCTCGGCGAACCGCTCCGGATCGAACACGTCCGGGTTCGGATAGTACGCGGGATCGTAGTGCAACGAGTGAGCAGGTATGATCAATTTTTCGCCGACGTTCAGGGTCAGATCGCTGTCCGGAATCGCGTACCTCTTGGTGCAAACCCGGTTCAATACGGGAATCGGGGGGTGCATCCTGAGGGTTTCTGCAACGTGTAAACTGCAGTTAACAGACGTGCGGCTGGTTTACACATAACATGTTAGTGATAATACACTGATGTTCCAGTGCTCGAAAGGAACGGGTTCAAAAGAGCTGGTCCCTTTGATTTCGTTAACTTTTTTGGAACAAACCGCAGGAATGTACACCTAGGAATTGAACGTAATAGAATTTCGTTTTTTTCGTTCCTTTCACATACGTCAATTTGTTTGAATAATTAATCACTAATTTTTAGTTATAAACTTGTAAATTTTTCAATTTCTGTCCAGAATATGATGTTTAATTGTTTTTGTTACCAGTCGCAGATACAGAGGCACAGCCGACCAAGATTCACTTATAATTACGGTAAAAGTGTATTATTGTAATTTATTATAAAAGAAAACTACTATAGTACCTTTCAATTTTGTAGTCAAACATTTTTAGTTAGTTTTTGATATACGACGCATACTTTTATTTTCAACCTAAAAATATAATACGTATTAAGTATCAGTAAAATAGTGACACACATCAAGTAAATGCGATAAAAACGGTGATTCATATAATCATTACAAACTTCAGTAAGCATGTTTCATAAATTCGTTTAAACCAATCTTAATAAGTCTGTCCCCTGTTTAGGACATCATATTATGTATGTAACATAAGATATTTTTTAGGGTTAGTGTTTTTGAGTCTAGAATATATTAAAATTTATCACATAGCAATGAGCAGTTTTTTTTTCTAAGAAACGTAAAAGGTTTTGTTAGGATCGAGGAAAGCTACGAGTTGCTTTTTTTAAGGTTGGAACCAGCCGGTAATTTGTTCCTTTATAACAATGAGAAAGAGAAAGAGAACTAATTCATTTGTAAAAGGAATTTTCCAAGCACTGCACAGAACACTTACCGTTTATTATCATGTCCAAGTACCGCGTGTCTTTCAGCGTGTCGTAGGAGAGTTTTCCCTCGCTCTGGTTCATCGTTTTATCCAGTTTTTTGCGCAAATCGTCTTGGATTTTCGGATTTTTCGCCAACTCGTACAAACAATAAGATATCGTTGACGCGGTCGTCTCGAAACCGGCCACGAAGAACACAAACGCGTTAGCCTTTAAAATGTCTTTTTGAAATAACCCTAAAAACGTAGCCGTTAAAGTATAAATTACGCGTCATTCTAATATTATTTTGACATTTATTGCTAAAACAAAACGACATTTCTACAAGTAACATGTGCTACTAAACTTAAACAGCAAACGCGCGTACTTTTCATGCATTTAGACCAAAAAGCGAGAATAAAATAACCATACTTCCTGTGGTCGGATTCAAATTCAATGGTACCTATGTATTGAATCTTTTACCCTAGGAAAAATATGGAGTGGATTTTTTATCCACTCCATATTTTTTTTTATTTTTTTTTTGAAAAGCCACAATAAAACATTTTAATTTTGTAAACATATCTTTATTAAATCTGTTTACTAATTATTAACGAACAATTTAATCTTAAATAGAAAAACTGCTCTCTATTTGTCCTGTAGCTAAGATGTAAAGAAATTCAAATTTTTTTTCAGAATTAAATTCCGTACACTTAAAGTGAACGAGTTAGACTATAGCTTTTAATTCTAATTTGGACGAAGTTTAGGCGATTTATATATTATATGTGAGTAGGTAAGGTATTTTTATACAATAAAAAATTTAAAAATGTTGGAATTGAATTTTTTAGGGTGGTAAATTAGTTATTTTAGAATTTAGGTTTAATCTGAAGGATACTGGAGTTTGTTTATCGCTTCAAAAAACATAAATCAAATAAAAGTATGTAATAATTCTTTAGAATCATTAGGTTTGAAATTTCAACTTTAACTTAACTTATAATTTTTTTACAATTATTGTTTTTATAATATGAATTATTTCAAAATGTTTTGCAGTTTTGTGTTTCTATTACACACGGAATTCCATTTTTTCTTATAGTTTCAACCAATTTTATTTATATAATTTATATTTATTATTTTTTTTTTACATAAATTGTATAAGATATATATACACTAGCTGTCCTGATCTGGCTTTGGTGCACTCACTTGTTATGATTGTATATATATATATATAGACTGCCGAGGGTGCTTTCCAAATTAAAAATTGTACTCGGGTTCAGGATGGTCAATCAAAAAGCCTTTAAAATAAATGAAAAACGAGTTTCAAAAGATTTACGTTTGTTTAATTTGAGTTGAACTTAATAAAAAAAAAAAATAGAAATTCTAGTTTTTCATAGTAACGCATTTAAAAAAACATTGAAAACAAAATGTATGTGAATATTTGTTTATAGGTGTGTATTATGTTTGTTTAAAGCTGAGGCCACACAGAATGCTGCGCTACGTATGCTATGTTTACGATGTATGCTTTGTACGCTATGTTCACTATACGGTCTGGCAACACAGACCACGCTACGTATACTACGTACGATATTTACTACTAGTCACACTAAACAGGTATCAGTTATGTTCAAGATGTTGTCAGGTGACGTTGCCTTGGGAAAGTGATAGTAGTGATGATGAAGCTTTATTATTATTTTCGTTAAATAATAATAACAAACAAAAAAAGAAATGGGTCCATGAAGTAAACATGGAACGTAAAAAGTTTGGTGAATTTCATCATCTTTTAAAACAACTACGAAAAGATGAATTAAAATTCAAAGAATATTTTCGTATGAGTATGAAACAATTTGATCAACTTTTATCAATTATTGAAAAAGACATAGAGAAAAAAGAATTAAATCTCAGGGAAAGTATTACAGCCGAGGAACGATTAGCCGTTTGTTTAAAGTAAGTCATTTAACAATTTTTGAAATAATAATACAAAACATCGCTCAAAAATATAGCCATAAATAAAACACTCGGCGACGCGTCGCAACGTAGCTAAGAACAAAACGTAGCGTACACTATTCTGTGTGGCCATTTACGTCTTCAAGATAGAAAACTATTTTTCATTCAAATAGCAAACATCGCGAACATAGTACGCATAGCGTTCTGTGTGGCCTCAGCTTAAAGACATTCATTTAAAGACATTTCAATGTCTAGCTCTAAGTTGACTGAAACATCGAGAACTGTCGATAAAAAGTCGGTTTTTCCTTCTGAAAAAGTTTTAAATCTTTCAAAAATCGTTTTGTAGGACATTTTCAAAGGCAGGACCCCTTAATAAGCCCTTAATAAGTGGGGTTAGATTAGGTTAGCTTAGGTCCTGAATACTCCCCCTCCCTCCCCTGTAGTAGCGCTATCACTGACGCCACTGATCGACTACTAACGATTCTTCAAAAAAAAAGGTATAAAATAGGTAAAAATAGGTAAAAATAGGTAAAATATGAAAATAAACAGATATAGTTACTTTGCTCCGACGCAATATGTTTTTCTTCGTCTTTGAGTTTCATCAATAGCGCGATAAAATCGTTACGGGTGTCTTCTGCCGTTTCGTGATGTTCCCACGCGGTGTTCAGTAGCTTGTCAAAGAAGTAGTAAACGTTATCGGGCATTCCTCGGATCCTGAACAGATCCAAAAGGCGGCCGAGCCCGACCAGCCTGATGAAGTTCAGTATGGCCGATCTCCGCGAAGGCGCCAATGCATCACGACCCGCACGTCGAAATTCCGAGTCTGGATTCGACAACGAGTTCAAGTCGAGTCCAAAAGCGCAACAGCCAATAACGTCGGTGGTAAATTGTGCCGCCAATTCGCTCACGTTGACTATTTCTGTAAAAACGTTTTACAATAAAACCCGTATTAACAGGTCAGCCTATAAAAAGAATTTAGATTTAAAAAATGTTCAAGTCATTTTTTTCAACGTCGTTAAAAGATTGAAACAATCTGTTACTGTTTCAATCAATTTTGACCTTTAAAATAAAGCTATTCCCTGATAATATATTCCCTAAACGTTCGTATTTTAAAATATCACTGTGTAGGCGTATTTTTTTGTTCGTTCGTGACTCTTTATATTGTACAGGTACAGTTTGTAATTCAAATTTGTCAATCGACCATTATTAAGTTTAGTACCTTATATAACGATTTGTTCTAATAATAAAACGTCATATTATTATGATATATTCAAACAATGTAGTCACCGGAAAAATAAAAACTACTAAGACACTAGTCCAGTTCTATATTATTATTTTAGAAGATAAAATCAACAAATATAATACGTTTGCATTTTGTGTGAGCACCGGATGCCGACGATTCAGTAGGTAACTTAACTAAATGGTGTGTCACTCTCACCCTCTACTGCTGTCTTCACTCGTGGTGTCTGGCGTAATTTTGTCTTTCGCGCTCGAGCAGCTCTTTCGTATCCATGACACTGACTGGTATTCTACCCCTGGTATTCTCCACCTACGTGTATATATATAATATTCTCTACCTGCCGGACCCGAGGTACCTACGACACTTATTATTCTTCGCCAGCTATCTCGGAGGGAACCGCGCTGCAATATTAATCTCGATAGAAACTACAGAACGCCGTACCGTCCCGGTTCGCTACGATTTGACGCTTCAAGCTGTCCATCAGCCGCCCCTCGCACATGTGTACGTCGGCCAACATGCACTTGAGCTTGGCCGCGGTGAATATCGGGCTCAGCTTGCTCCGGATCGTTTTCCACCGGTCGCCGCGCAGATTGAACAGATGGTCGAACAGATAGTCGTGCTGAAACGACACCTTGCCCGCGTTCCGGTCGCAGAACGACGCGAAATCGCCGACCATGACCGCGTGCACCAGCGTCGGGTCGCGCACCACCAGCGCCGGTTCGCGGGCCTCGTAGACGCCAAAGTACCGGCACCCGTCGAACCGCCGGTACAGCCGCTGCACGAGCTCGTGCAGCGGCTTGCGGCCCGTCAGCGTGTCGCCCAAGTGGCCGAACAGCGGCGTCGGTTCGGTGTGCGGCACGCCCAGCTTTCTCCACTTGCCGTAGTGGTACGTGGCGTACGCGTAGCCTGCCAACAGGGCCGCCGTCAGCGCGGCCGCGGCCGCCTGAAAGATGAGCGGGATCGTCCACGCGGTCCACATGCCTATTACTAATTATTGTATTGCTGTCGATACGATTTTTTAGTCGCTTTCGTTAAAAAAAAAAAAAAAAAAACAGATTAAGACGGTAAACGCGATACATACAGAAATGAATCGAATTCAAAACACCCACGTTAATCGAATCGATAACGGAGATGATATGCATAATACTATAGGAGGGGAAGTTTTTATTCCCAAAAACATATTTTAAAATAATAATAAAAAAAAAAAATAAAAACTCGCCAAAAAAATTTACCTATCGACATTATCCACGCTATTAGTCTATATAGCTATACGGTTTTTCTTTTAAACAGCTGATACCCAAAACACCACTCTTTTTTCTTCGGCGATTTGAGTAAGTGAAAATATGCCAATCCGTCACGGTATGATTTCAAACGACTTTTGCAGCACGGTCTGAACCGTTACCATTATATGCTTTTGTTAGATTTTGTATAAACAATAAAATACATTTGCACTATTTTAAATTATTCAAAAACTTAAAAAATTACATTCTGTCACTTAATTTCAATGAATTGATATAATTCGATAAAGCCTTTATTTTTACTCTTAACCTATGCAGCTATTCAATTTGTAAGAATTAATAGTAGGTACCCTATACGATTAGATTTAATGTCGATCGATGTTTATCTTATTTTAAATGTCCGTGTTTATTTTAATTAGTACATTATACACATTTTACTTCTTGTCACTTTGCTTTTTGAAGGGGCGTCATAACTGTGCACCTATAACTTTATGTTACTATATATCGTTAAAAATGTATGACAAAATAAATATATTATTATAATTATATAGAATATAATATAAACGATTGCCGGTAACAAATGGCGATTATCTGATAGAAGAAACCATATTTTGCCATGTACTTACTTTCAAATTGTTACCTGTGAGAAAAACTTAACAAGCAATTTGAGGAATGAATTTTTTTTTTAACAGTTGGTATGTTATAAAAACATTCCAGAGAATGAAAAAATCGTGTATTAAATTGCACGAAAATTACTCTTAATCATTATTATAGTATCGTTTACAAAGATTAAATAAGAATGAACCACTACTATGTATACTAGGTACAAAAGTATTAATTATTTTACTTACATTTTAACTTGTATTATGTCGACTTAAAAATTAATCGTCCGCCTCGTAACACCTTTCATAATCTGCTAAGCGAGTCGTTCATACTATATAAAGTGTTTTCGACGAAAAGATACATTTCAGCCCTGACGTCATCAATAAGTATAACGTATTGAAAATAAATACCATATTTGACATATTGTTATCAGGTATTGTAAGTTGTTAGACAAATTATTATGTAATAGCGTTTAAAGAAGTTAAGATTAGTTTATACATTGACATAATATTATGATTCATCGAGTAAATTTTAGAGCATTACTCAATTGAAAGTTATCTGCATTTATATTTTATTATATATTCGGTAATCGGAAATCGGATTTCAGTATTTATAATATAGAATTATAGTAATATAGAAATATAGTATTATAATATATAATATATATTTGCAATATAGAAAAATATTATGGGCTCAATATGGGGATTGATTTAAAAATATTTAAAAAAATATATATTATATCGTTAACTTTTTATGTTTAGAAATTATACTCGAGTTTTAGATTTATATTGAAAAATACTTCATAATGTAGCATAAGTAAAAATTACGACTACAATACTATTTTAACGCGTTTCATAATGTGTTGTATAATAACATAAGAGTACCTATTTTTTAATTACAAATTATAATCATATTTTTAACGCTACTTTTTTGATCGAGATAACTGTATTTTATAGTTTTTAAATGAACATGTAAATCTGCGTTCAAAAATGTAGTAGATAGAGAAAAATCGAATTAACGCACTATATCCATTAATATGTATTGTTCATGTTTGTTATATAATTATTTATGTTTGTTAACATATTATACATTATTGTTTATAATTCTATATGAAAATAATAATTTAATAACTGATTTACTTGGGAATAATATAAAATCAAATCATTTGGTAGAATAGAGACTGATACGCAATATTCAAAGAATATGATAGTTTTTGAGTTATACTTATTGGTAGAATGAATATTAGTCGTATGCTGTTTGGTAAAAATGGAAGAATTTTAATTTTGATTTTTATAAATTCCATTTAGCTTCATACCATAACACGTGTTCATTTTAATATAGAAATTTTATTTATTAGTTGATACATTTTGAGAGGTAAATAATTGTAATATAAATGAATTTTAATAAATAAGAGTTAAAGTTTCTTACCCAATATAATCGAAGCAGTGATGGGAATTATTACGTACACATATATAACCATTTAGATTTGTGGTAGAATTTTTCAAGGTTTTACGAAGATTTTTTTCTTTTATTTTAGCATTGTAGTTAAAAATAGGAAAAAATGTTTAAACGTGTATTAGTGTGGTAGACAAAATTACCTTTTTGTGAATTGTTGTTTAAAATATTGTTTATTTTATATTTTTTGAGTTATGATCCAAAATTGGAAGTGTCAAAATTTTTTTAAAAAAATGCTTTTAATTTGTTTAAATTTTACTTTAAGTTGTAGAAAAAAAGTTTTTAATACATTGATTCTCATAGTTTTTTTTTTTTTTTTTGAAGGAGAAGAAATTGTTTATACTTTGATACTTTGAAAGTAATTGGCCAGAATTAAAACAGTTTTATTTCGTAACAAACTTCACAAAATATTCGTATACTACTTTTGAGATATACAATTAAATTATCGGTTTTTTTTTCTTTTTAGACAATTGAGTATTAAAGTAGGTACTTGAAGCCTACTAATATTTGAATATTTGACTTACCTAATAACATCTCTTGCGGCTGATACTAAGAGTGCTTGACAACTCAATATATGCAGTTTTATCGTCTAAGAAGACAGACATCGTTATATCACCGGATCTGGTATTATAAGAAGCCCACTTCCAAGATGTTTTTGGGTTAAATTTAATTTCGCATTCAGAATGACGAATAAATTCATGAAATAATGTTTTAGAAGTAGATTTATATTGTGCTCTTTGTTTGGAGGAGTTGGTATAGTTTAATTTAGTTCTATGTTTGGTGTAGGTAGAATGTACTTTATTTTTTTTCCAAACTAGAGTTTTGAGTTCCTTATTAAACCAGGGAATTTATTGTCATTATTTATAATATTTGTAGGAATGAAATTTGTTAAAGCTTTTACTAGTGCATGTTGAAATAAATTAGCGGATGATTCTATATTAAGATTTTTAAAAGTGTTAAACCAGTTTAAAGAATTAAAAAAGGCATTAGCATTTATCATATTCACCTTTATTGTATAAGAAAATGTTTTGGTCGTTTATAAGTTTGGTTGTATGGGTGGGTAGTTTACATTCAATTTGGATTGCTGGATGACATAATCATTTGATCAATGGGTTTAAATATCTCTTTTCTATGTAAAACATTAATTTTGGACCTTATTTCTTTTTGAAAAATTTGAGGGAAAATTAATGGAAAATTTTCAATATTTAATAATAATAAAAAAAAAACGCGTGTTTATAGAATCATGTATAATATTATAAATTATAATAACAAGAAAATTTGTACGTGTTACTTTTATTTTGAATACTAGGATATAAATTTGTCTTCAATTTAGATTTACTAATAAATTTATTTTTATTAATTTCACGTGATTTTTACTATTTTACTTATAATATAGTGGAACGTTATCTACAGCAAACCTTAAGCCATGACGAAACCGCACTCTGGAGAAGAAAAGTGCGAAAAGTATAATTCGAAGAAGAAGCCACTAGAGGGTGCGTTTCAACAACAATCACCCACGCCGTTAGATTCTCGAATACAATTTTATACTTACAATCATTGTTGTTGACATTAAAATGTTGTTGGTGGTCAGATAGCAATATGATACATCTATCAACAACAGTGGTAATTATATAAAATTAAAGTAGCAATTAGGATTTTCAACAATGGGGACGATTTCCAACACCCCATTTGAACACGCCGACCGAGAGCGAGATAACACATATACACGTCCGTCCGGGTGGTTGAAGTGAATATAAGCACAAACTTTACTTGGTCAAGGTTTTTCTCCAGTATGTATTCTTGAGTTTGGTAATAAGCTGTGGGGCAAGCGTGTTCAAAGATGATCACCCTGCGCTCCACCTTATTCACACGTTCAAGAGTATGTACAGGAGAAAAACCGTGATCAAGTAAAGTTTGTGCGCTAACATCAGGGTTACCAGACGTCCCGGATTTCCGGGACATGTCCCGGATTCGGGCTTCCGTCCCGGAGTCCCGGATTTTTTTCGAAAATCATCAAAAAGTCCCGGATTTCGAAAAACCTGATTTTTTCTAAAGAAAAAATAATTTTATTTGTAATCTACAAACGTGCCGCAATACTACGACATCTGTCGTGATTTTATTCAATTCAAACGCGTGTGACAGTGAACCTCGATTTGTTGAACACTTGAAAGAGCTAAAAAAAAAAAAAAAAGGTCATCAACTTTTGGCACGATGCAACAAAATGACGTCCTTTTTTTTTTTTTTTAGCTCTTTCAAGTGTCCCGGATTTCGAACTGACCAATCTGGTAACCCTGGTTAACATATTTTAAGGGGCGTATGTCGTGTGTATGTGGCTATTTCCTCCAGTATAAAATTTTAAATGTACAACTATTTGCCTGTTTTTTTTATGTAATAATTATCCATTAGAATTAATTAATTTCACCAATTAATAACCGTTCGACTCAAATGTCGTTTGTATTATTAAATTCCTCGTATTAATGATAACAGTGTACAAAAACTAACGTAATATTAAAACAACATGATAATATCCAAGGTGTATCTAAATATAGATTTATATTATAGATACTCCTTGATAATATCGCAAGTGATCACAATTCTATGCAAACTCAATAATAATCTAATACTTTTCTGGAAAAAAATTCTATTTACCAAAGAATTTTAAAATTTTACCTACGTAGTAAGTATAGTAGTATAAGTATCTGACTATATACTATAATTACTGTTGTGGTAATTATTTAAGATTCGAGTTTTAAATATTAAGAAACTTACACAAAGGGAGCAAAAAGTAGCAATATTCCAAGAGTTATATTTTGGTCAATAATTGTACCTACTTGAACACTTTTTTTTTTGAAACACTTAACCATTATTTAAATATCATATTAAAACTTTAGTAATGAACAATTACCTATTAAAGTAGTTATTAGAATAGAAAACTTGTTCAGAAACATAATTTTCGTTAACAGTCCATTGCTAACAAATTTAATACACCTACAGTTTTAACATCAAGTCACTGAGCCATTTAGAGCTTCCAACCAGTGCCGGATTACCCATAAGGCGGAGTAGGCGCCCGCCTTGGGGCCCTACTCATTTAAGGGGCCCCGTGAAAACGAAAAACCACAATTTTGTTAAAGATTTATGTAAAAAATAATTTTGTTGGGGCCCAAAATTTTAATTGCCCACCAATGTTTAATCCGGCACTGCTTCCAACACAACTTAGAATTTGTTTCTTTTTTTAGAATCCTTTGTTTCTAATATTTTACTTTTCTTGTTTTTTATATATTTAATACGTTTTTACTACACACAATTCAAAATAGTGACCAACTCAGAAATGTGACCTTCTCTACTCCATGGCTCACCAACACCCAAGGTACCACCATCTGTGTCCAAAAACGTATAAAATGAAGTGTTGCATGAACAGATCACAGCACAAATTCTACCCAAAACAGTCTTGCCAAAAATAAATTATGAAATTTTAATATTATCCATTCTAATAATGTGTGATACTTAATGTCAAAGAATTTATTCTAACAATACTTGTATGTTAGTTTTAAACATTTTAACGTCATTTTGGCAGTGCTTGACTTGGAGGCGTATGCATATGACCGAGTAGATATTATTGATGTGTTTTGTTTTGTTTTTTGTGTATAACTTGTTTTGTAAGGTGTATGTTAGTATTGACCATTTTGAAAATATCGGTGGTATCATTATTTATACTTATATCATTATAAAAGCATCAAGAATAAGTCAATAAGTCGGGTTATTTGAAAATTTAAAATAGTAAACCGCTTGACAGAATTTAATTTCAATCATTGGCAAAACTCCCTTTGTTTAATACTATGACCCACTAGATCTTCACAATTCAAAATAAAAACTGATACTTCACACGGAAAAAAAAATTAATTAAGAAGTAGAATTTTAAGTTTATTATGTCATGTTTTGATGATAAAATGAATAATTTAAAACCATAGTATTATAATATTATATACCTACTAATATAATATAATGTAATAAGTTTAATAAGTATAAGTTATAGACAAATAACAATTTATCTCGGTTTTCATATTTAGTTCCAATATTTTCATACGTGTAAAAATTTTTTAGTTTTCTTAATTTTTCCACTTGATGCTCTGAAAAAGAAAATTTAAAATAAATGTCAATAGTTAATTATTTTTAAACATTAAGAACCTAGTAGGCATGTTATAAACAACAAATTATGCATGTAAATGTAAAGTAAAATATTGAAAAACTGGACTTTTTAAAACTGTATCTGCGTAGTAATAACTTTCAGTTTGTTTTTGTAACATTGTCTTGTATACTAATAGACTCTGTGATCGTTTTTGGATGCAAAGTCCTGAAATATTTTATAAAAAAATCAATTAAAATACCGTTCAATGTTAAAAGTAGTTTTCATACATCAACCATGACGTGGTGACAACCAAATTTTTCAGCCATTTCCTAGCGTTTATCTTTTATCATTTTTACATAACGTATCAATGAAAATGATGATCATGGTGTAAAATAATTTAACATTTTCACTTATAGGTTAAACATAATGAGAAGCAGCAACAGAGTTATAACGTGAAATTCGTTGGAAGACGCTTTTTTCAATGTGCTTGTTAAAAAATTCTCACAGTTAATACGGCATTTCCGTCTTCAGTGTCTAAAGCATGATTTAACAACATTTTTTTTTTTTTCTTTTAAACTGCAATATGGTCGTAATGTGGGGTTTAACTCAAAAAATATTAAAGAAAAAATAAATAAATAAATCTCCAACCAAAGTGCGTACTAACCGGTATACGGAGGTAGGAGTTTGAAAATCTCAGCGTTGTTCCGTTACGTAAAAACAATACATTCCTCGCTGACGTCCAAAAACATAAATCGCATTATCGTTCGCCAATACATATATGTATCGTACAGTTCGAGGAGTTACAACAACAGGTTCGATTGACTGACTGCATTACGAACTCGTACGATGCACGTACGTATTGTATTCGTTCGATATAATATAATCTTGTGGATATTTTTCGTCTCGGGGTTCTTTTTTCCGCCCCTGTATCGTCGTAACAACGATGACATTATAACAATCGCGCGAACACCGCACGCATTAACCGCAAAGCGGAAAATATTTCATACCGCCGCGGCGTTCTCTTCCGCCCCCAGCGCGTCGCGGGGTTCTCGCCGCCGCTCCGTCCCCGTCGCGTACCGGAATAATTTTCGAGCACTCGGTTTTAATTTAAGTCGTCACGGTATCAATTCGTAATAGTATACTACTGTCTGTACACACGCTCTCGATAACATTATTATTGTGCACAAAACGCTTTGAAAATCACACGCAATAATATTATTACATTACGATACGTTTCACGTGTTTAGGCCACTACAGCAATAATAATAATATTTGCGCGCAGCTCGTAAACGTGTACAAACGTTTATGTAAATGCGACGGGCGGTTTGAGTTGATAATGTTATTATGCAAACGCGTATAACCCACACACCCCCCCGGAGAGTTAATGGAGTCAGACGCGCGTAACTTTAACACTTGATATTGTATAATAATATATAGTTTGACGCATTGACATGCGCCCGGCGCGCGCGGGGCCGACCGGGCGGAAAGTATTATTATGATGCGGACGACGCGATAGGGGTTGTCGCGGCGCATTATCGCGCGATGCTGTGACGGCTGATGACGGCCGGAAACGCCGTCGGAACGCGGTTATATATATATATAACTATTATTTCCAAACCATTGTTATAATAACGGCCGTTTTTGAATAATAATAATAATACCGAATTATATTGTTTTGATAGGTCTGGGAGACGTCTCGTCGTTTATTATTAGCGGTTTCGCGCTCGCTTGACGGTTCGGACGGCGCGCGGGGTAAGTGTCCGCCGCCGGCGCCGTTACGGTTACGCCAATCGCGAATAATTGTTAGTACCCACCTAAACCTGCGGTGCTCGAATCGACGGGGACCCCCTTCGTTCTTACTAAACTGTTACACCTCGAATCCTTAATTCGTGGTCCGGCGTAGTTTGTGACTCGCTGCTCGATGGCGTACCCATTTTCATTTATGTTTCGCGGAAACGGCTAACGGAGTATCCGACAAATTTTTGGGCGCTTTGTCGGACATTGACGGGAGATTCTTACGGTTTTGTTTGCAAGTTTGATTTTTTTTTTTTTTAAACACATTTTTAGAAATGCGCCGCCGACTGACTTTAAAAACTCTTTAAAAACTGACTAAATGTAAGCACTTTGGTTTGTTGGAAAGAACGTTTGTCGGCGCTTTGGGTTTTTTTGGAATTTTTCAAAGTGCGCCGCCAAATTCACACCATCGGCATCAAAAAGTGTCCGACAGTGGTTAGGTTAGTCCGTTAACGGTTTGTTGGAAATAGTTTGAAGTGTTTTTTGGAACTTTTTCGGAAACGATTCTTCAAAATTCACCGCCAGTTGGACGCCAACGGCCAAAAAAGTTCATCAAAATCCGCAGTTAGTTATCCTCACTATACCTACCTAATATACTAATAACTAATAATCGTATTATTATAACTGACCCTTTCGTTTACGGTGGTAATTCGCTTTTCTAATCGAAAAATCCTTCCGCCGGCGAATCCGAAAACGGGATTCCGCGGGAAACGATCGCTAACGATGATAAATTATTATTGTGATTACTATTAAGGGATTTGGGACCCTCCTCGACCGTCTTTCTCTGAAGTTTCCGGCCAGCACAAAACATATTATCGTGAAATTTTAAAATAAAATGTGTGGTTTTTATCGACTCAAGTTTCAGACGTGGTATAGTTAGTGCTTGATTTAGGGTGGAAATGAGGAGGCGGATTTCCTCTTTTTTTTTTCAAAAAAAATATTTTCCTTCTGAAGCAGTGGTTATGAAAATGAACGTTGAAGGAAAGTGAGAAAGACCGAAGAAGATATGGATTAAAACAATTGAAAAAAATACGTGGGTTGTTTATGTGTGTGTATGTGTAGGGGATTTGAATGATTGTGACGAGAGGAGGGATAAGGCAAGATGGCTCACCCCCAAATAGTATTGAGATAGGCGAATAAGAAGCAGAAGAAGACTATGCAGTGTTCGAAAAATATAACTTTAAACCGTAATCACACAGTTTAACGAACCAAAATTAAGATATTACTGTTAGAGCTTTATTTGTCCCGGTCCTAAAAGATGTAAATTCACGATTAAATTTTTCAAAACTAAGTGGTTTACCTTCCTATATCTCCAAATTTAACCTGGCTTTAAGCTTTGATACTTGTGTGCGATTCTAAATTTTTTTTTAACGCGAGGACTGCCTCACTACAAATTATTTTTTTATGAAATATTCAAAATAGTTATGAGATACTAAACTTTGAGATTCATGTGAAAACTATAAGCCATCGTTCAACACAAGTGTTTTAGTTTAGGTAGGTACTATGAAAAAAATCATTACTAGTTCTACATTTTATTTTTTTACTCAATTTTCAAAATCTAAAATTGTAGGAAATAAATTTGTCGTAAAAATAGGTAAGAATGTAATGTGATTAATAATGTATGGTATATTTTTTTTTTTTTTACAGTTTTAGTCTATAGGTACCTACTAATATAGGTTGTTTCAAACGACATTATTGTTTATTATTCCGCTATAATTTTAATTAGTTTTCGATACTTTGTAGAAACACAGTTAGTAACCCGTGTCCAAATTGTTCAATAAAATTTATTATAAATTATGTTGTATACACGTTAGTGCAATGATATCTTAAAAAAAAGTGTTTTCTGTAAAAAAATAAGCCGTACAAACGTTTTTAATCTGGAAACATTCGAAATCTGGTATTACCTTACTTTTCTGGAACATTTTTTTCAATAAACAATCTATACACTCCGGATGTCAGGGGCGGACTGACCGACCCGGGGTGCCAAAACAATACTGCGCCCCGGGCCCTTATCCCGTTTCGTATACGTTATACGTTTTTGGCGGATATATGTATTATGAGTCCTGTATTACGTTTCCAAGGGCCCCGAAACAAATTTTCACCACGGAATTAAAACTGTCAGTCCGCCCCCGCCGGATGGTTATTCTCTGGAAAATTTACGGACCCCTTCGGACGACGAGCTTTCGGACGGCGCGGCCGGAGGAACCCCGCGGCAAGGGTTAACGCCGACGGGTCAGGCCGCCGAGCGGTCGGCCAATGGTAGCCAGCGGGCCGCGGTCGATGGGCGTGTTATGGCCGCGCCGACGCCCGTCCGCCGAGTCCCTGGCGCTCGACACGCGGTACTGGCGCAGTGGTCGTCGAGACGCATCCTCGAGCACGTTCAAGAGCCGTGGCGAGTCGGCGGCACCTGCATAAGCGTCGGGTCGATTCGCGCTAGTGGATCACGGTAGCGTGCCCAGTAATATTGTTTTCGTTTTTTCGGGATTGGCGAAAAGTTCCTCGGTATACGTTTACTTCATTTTAACGTAGAATTTAGTAGGGAGAAAAAAAAGAAGTGGCCGTCGATCATTGCTACAAAAAGTTTGTAAATTTACGATCGGCGAAGGTCACCGAAACCTGTATACCTACTTTTCATAATAAAACAAGGAGTTCGCTGTATCGTAAAATCGACGGTATACACTGAAATATATTGTATTTAGCCTGACGTATACCAAAAAATCACTAGAGATTTTAAACAGTTAATTGTAATTTGTGTAAAACTCCGCATAGGCTGCCCCGGTTCCCGCCGCCCTGAACACGCCACTGCCGGTTTATGTTGTAGTACGAAATCGCGATCCGTAAAAATATGTATAACGTTTTGGCATTTTTGCAAAATAAATGAGTTTTTCGATGCGATCTTATAAAATTGTTCATTGCCGCCGTCCAACGCACCGCAAGTGAACTACCCGGAACTAGCGGAATAGAAATTACGTCACGGGAATGATTTGTGAGTACAAAATTATAATATTGATTGCATGATGTGTTCAAGCGTTATTTTCCACCGTTTATTAAGAAGTATAGTTAATTTAATTGACAAGCCGTATCAAGTGTATTGGTGTATTTAGTCATTGACACACGGATAGGTGCCACCTTTGATCGTTATTACTTTTATAAACAAAAATGTCTTTACAAGAAAAACTGCTTCATAAACTATACGGATTTTGATACTTATTATTATTTTTAATTTTTTTTAAAGACGAGAACGTTTTGTAGGTTGAAAAATAGCCCGAATATTCTCATTGTTTGTTTATATTAATTTTACAGTGGTCACATTAAAAAACTACAAACTATTGGCTCTATTTAAATAAATATTTTAGTTTCTATAGTAAGAACTTTGGAATTCAAACTTCTATACGACCTAAATAAAATTGTGTACTTTAAAATAAAAAAACACTTAAATCCGATTAGAGCGCTAGAGTTTTTACTGTGAAACGTGTATTTGGTATGAAAGCGTGTTGGACACTATAGGTGGGTGGCTGACGCTCTTATTCATGTAATTTTATATTCTGAGTCTAGCAAAGAATGTATTGATATTTTAATATGATATGCGTTTTTTTTTTGTACGGTACTTTGAAAATAAAGATTAAAAAGACCTAATATTTTTTACAAAATGTTAAAATAGTTAATAGAAAGATGTATGATACAGATTTCTAAATTCCTAAAATAAGGAAGAAAAAAGACGAATGAATTTTAAGAAAGCCGTAAACTTCTAGTGTGTCAATCAGTCTCTGTTTACTTAATTAGATATATTGTATTAAATTTGTAAACAATCAGAAATTGCTTACGAAAATAACGATTCTGATCGGAGCTAGGTTTACTCTTTAAATAAAATTTGATTATTACAATTTCAAAATTTATATTTTCAGAAAACCCACGGACGGCACACGGATCTTCGCCGGGACTGAGCACCTTAAGTGATGAGCAGATATCATACGGCGCTGCAGTCGTTTTCCATCGAATCTCTGATCGGCGGCCGCAAGGACGACGCACAATGGTCTGAAAGTGAAAAAAGGTAAAGCCAAAATAGAACATTTGTAACAATAATATTATACTACCGAATTTTTTAAAGATTTTATTGACTGCTTATAGCATACAATCAGCTACAAACACGTTTGAAATATTCATTTTTACCCACACCAAATGATTTACATGAAATCATATTGAATAATCACAAAAAGATTAAAAAATATCATTCAGTTGCATATTGATCATTTATTAGTTTTAAACTACTTATTTGTACAAATTAATATAATCTTTGGATTTATTCTTTCGAGTATTATAATATGATGTCAATTATAGGCACTGCTGAAATATCATATTTTATTCATTATTAGTACGATCAAAAGTTGAAATATATAAAAATGTATATTAAATTAAATACTGATAGGCTATCTTAAAATATTTTAGTAGTTTACATTTTTAATTTATTTATTCACCAATAGTCATACACACACAAGATCATATAGCGAAAAAGATTCAAAGGTCTTCATCACTCATGGATTTTCTGATGCAACTAATGTTATATTTTTCCATTTTTCGTTCTAAACATTTTTCTGAACTCGTCATTATATTAAGAAACTGCACGCGTTAGACTTTTGGGAACACTGAATCATTATTTTAGCGTAACTGAATTTTAGGTCATACGTTTTATTTTTAAAAACATTATTTTGTATTCCCATGGTTGTGATTTTTCTGATGAGTTTAGAACCGTAACTAATGAGTTAAATCACAGACAAAAACCTAAAAGACTGTTTTACAGTATGATCTTTCAAATAAATAAGTTTTTAAAGTCTTACGACCGGTTAAAATTGATGAAATAGCGTCATAATCATAAATTTGAATTATTATTAATTTCTTTGAAAATAAATACTTTCAAAAATTTACTTGTATAAACGTAATGGACATTGTCACTAGTTCAGAACGATTTTCAGAATTAAAATTGGATAAGTACGACCCTATTAATTTATGGAACATCAGAAATCATATTTGCGTCATAAAATCTAGAGTGACCATTAAGGGGCCTGCACGTGACCTGTTTTTCCCTTAAAACATAAAAAAACTATCACACCTCGTGGAATTATTTAATTTTAATAATTTTTTTTTTTCTAAAAACAAAAATACCTTCTACAATCCTACAGTTCACATAGGACTTAAATTTTTAAATTCTAGATTTTTAATTTACAATGATAGTTTGAACTATGCCTATTTTTTTAAGTTTCTTAACTAACTTTTTCGGGGGGGTTTTAGCAATAAAAAAATCCAATGCGGATTGTAAAGAGTCTTCTTCTTCGAGGTAAAAAAAAAAAAATTATTGAAATCACACCATCCAACGAGACGTGAGAGTGTTTTTTTTTTTTTGCACTGTCAATTTTGTCTTTATAAATGCATTAAAAGTAGTTGAAACTGCCTAAATTTGCTCCTTAAAGATCTTTGTCGGTCATGGGTCTTCAGATTCAACAAAGTTTGTATTTTTTTCAATTTTCGTTCTGAAAATGGTCCTAAACTCGTGATTATACCAAGAAACGTCACGTATTAGACGTTTGGGAGCACCTAACCATTGTTTTAATAGTTTAAATGTATTTTGAGTCATGCCAGTACAATTTATTTTTAAAAACATCATTTTGTACTGCCACGATTGTGATTTTTTCGGTAGATTTATAGTCAACAATGATAAGTTGAATTATAAAACCTAAACACTGTTTGTACAAGAAGATTTTTCAAATAAATAAGTTTTCATAATTTTATGGCCGTTTAAAATTGATCGCAAATATCGTCATAATTTCAATATTTCAACAGTTATTTATTTCTTCAAAAATAATATATATAATTTCAAAAATTAAAAACAACATTGTAGACATTATGTACTACGAGTTTGGAACCGTTTTCAGATATTGAAAATTGGATTACCCTATTAATTTATGAAATCGCTAAGATCTTATTTTATGCATCATAAAATCCAGTGCGACGAAGACCCCATGGCACCAGCAAACCCCTTGAAGCTGCTTATATCTGATATTCTGCAGTCAATACATCATTTATAACTAACCAGAATCACTTTCAATAGTATTATTACGATACCATTATCGTCGTAAACAACGTGTTAAATTCATTAAAATAGCCGGTACTATTACTACTACTATACTTGTTATCAAACACAGCGAAGAAGAAAGTGAACTAGAGCAAAGTAATAGCGAATGAAATGTAATACTATTATTATAACATTCATCGTACCTATGTAAATATTTTAAGAAGTGTCTAACGAACAAAAATATACCTACCCATTTGTTTTGTTAAAAATCACTTAAACTGCTCTACGCGAATTGTACAAACGGCGTATACCGCCAACAATTCGCAAGTTGAATTTTACACACTTTACAATTTCAAAACTTGGCTGACATTAAACAAAATCCAAACGGTGTGCCGACTTCGCGTTGCCCCGCGCCGACCACGACCGAAACGTTGAAAACTGCGGGTACCCACCGATCGATCCGTGGTGATTTGCAAGCATTCGCGGTACATTTTCAAAATTTCCAAGTCGCCCGCCTGCCCACCGACTTTGTGCGAAAACCATCGAAACTGGTGCCGATCGATCCGTCGTATATATACAAGTTCATTTTCAGACCTTGCAGTGATGGTCACCACCCACACTAGGATCATCTTGGGCCCGCAATAACTATTATTATTATTATTATTGAATGTTATCCACAATCTTTTTCCGATTTTAGACCGCCGCGCGACCCCGGGCCGCCCGCGACGGGCGAACGGACGTCGGACGCGCCGCCGGTGCAGCAGTCGAGCAGCGCGTGGCCGCCGGGTGCGGACCGCCGCCGCCCGCGCCGTCGCCAGCTGTCCGCGTCGTCCGACTGCGCGGTGTCGGACACGGCCGCGCGACGTTGTCACGTGACCACCACCGTACCCGCGTCGCCGCCGCTGCACTTCGATTACTTCAGAGCGCTACAGCTGCATCAGGCGGCCGCCGCGGCCGGGGAGCAGTTTTTCTCGCTGTGGCCGCGGTACCACCGCCCGAACCACCACCACCAACACCACCACCACCGCCACCCGAACAACGCGGTCGCGTTCTCGCACGTCGCTGCGCCGCCGTCTGCGCCGTGTCGCGGCGACGCGGATTCGGACGACGCCGAAGACCGAGCGATCTCGCCGGCGAAAGCCGTCGGCAAGTCGTCTTCGCCGCCGTCGTCGTCGTCGTACGAAGAAGAAGTAGAAGAAGACGACGACGACGACGACAACGACGGCGGTAACCGCGCGGACAACGGTTGCCACGGCTCGTCCACGAACCCGCGGTTCGGTGAGTACCTATCGGTGACGCACAGCGGGACAAATTTCAACAATAGTTAGTATGAATTTTTTTTTTACATTCCGAGCGCAGCGAAGTATGCACCGTTTTCAAAATTGTGTCTGTTACTTTTTTTTTTTTTTGTCTGTGATCAATTTTAATGGTATGAGAGGAATACCCGGAAAGACAGTGGCCGCCTAACGAAAAGCCTTCGCACTCTGAGAGGTTTCACGCTTGAAAGTTCAAAATTTAAAAAGTTACAATAAAAAAAACCAAGCGATATATGTATATGAGAAAAAACGTTAAAAACTACGGCCAACGTGTTTTTCTACGTACGATCGATTTAGTTTTTCGGCCATAACATCCATAAAAACAGATGGAACTAGCTGAAACTTTTACGCGAAACAGGTAAAATACAGGCTTAATCCGAGTTTCGAGAAGTTTCGAAAATTTTTGGCCTAACTTTAAAAAGTTCCAATTTCTTTGTGGTTTTTGTTCGATAAAAATTTAATTTTCCACGAAAAGTTTTAAAACTTTAACACAAGGTTGGCAACATGTGTACATCTTCTACTGTAAAAAATTTTAAACTCCATAGTCACAATTTTTTTTTTCTAGTCGTTGGAAAATTTTAGAATAAAATTTGCTGTTTACGGATTCAAATCGAAATATGTCATGTAAAACAAACTTTTCTATCGGACAAAAAAATTCCAATAAAATCCGTTCAGTAGATTTTGAAAGCGTGTACAAAAAATGTATTGAAAAATTGCGTAATTTGGATTTAACAATGATATTACGCACTGTCGTGCAATTGACACTACTCGTGAAATCGTATTAACTCCTCAAATAATGGTCCAAACGGTTTTTCGCACGTTATTTGAACCGATATTCTTTATGCGTGCAGACACGTTTTTTGAAATTTTCGGACCACTTTTATTGTTAAATTTGGTTTTTACCAGGACGTATACTAGACAACTGCGAGCTCGCTCAGAATCGTATTTTCGAAGGCAATGATTTATCATTGCTTTCAGATATTAAATAATGCGTTTGAACCACAACTTCCAAACCCCCAAAGCATAGTCGCCACTCCGTCAAACCGCGAACACAAGTGATTCCGGCTAGTTTATCGAGTTTTTTTTTTATATTTTAGCTATGGAGTCATCTTATGCGCGGTTCACGTCGCGTTCCCTCGTAATTCTTTTGTCGCGATTGTTCGGTCACTCACTCAATTTTCGACCCTCCGTACCACCTACTTCCGGTTGTGTTTATCATATACGATTAAATCACTTTAACTTTGTCATCATCGTACGAAAAACTAATGGGTTTTATGTACTCTTCAACGCGTGACTACTTTTGATGCGGACCATAAATAACAATTACGTTTGCTTCCCATTCGATATGCGAACTTACTGAGATGATAAATGCGGTAATTATAAAAAAAAGTGGTAGGCAATAAATTATTTCTGAAATCACATCGCTCGTTTTCGTTTCTACATTTTTTTTCCAACAGCAATTGAACCTAACATAAAGATAAGTCAACAAGAGACAGTGATTTTCATCAGATCAAGATCTTCGCCCACTTTTTCCTGACGAAAACATAATCGAATACCTCATTTTTACCACTTACCGCCTAATTTTCAATGTCGAAAACTTGTCAATATTACATGAAGTTGTGTTGGTCCCTAGGTACTTGGTAACATCCTATGATAAAACTGTAAAATGTTGAAAATGTATTGAAATTCTATGTTCAAAATCATCATTATTTTTAATTTCCAAATGTATTTTAGGTACACTCATTTGTTCGTCTAAAACTATTTCATCGTATTAGAGTTATGTACTTATGTATAACAGTAAAAAGAACTGAGAATTTTGGTAGTTTTGCATCGAGTTTCCTTTTATAAACATTAACATGTTGTACTTTTTTGACACTCCTTGCGTATAGTTCTTACTTCTGGTGAAATACAACAAGTAAATATTACAAACAAATATGTGTTTCTTTCCGAATACACACGAGCTTACTTATTCTTAGTCGCTATATTGCTATTGACTCGTACCTATATTATTTTGTTTCCAGGAAAGTTCGTGAACGGTATTGAAATCCCACAAAACAGAGAAAATCCCGCTGAAGCAGTTCACCAATTGATCGAAAACAAATCTCGTCGACGAAGGACGGCGTTTACCAGTGTTCAGCTCTTAGAGTTAGAACGAGAATTTCAAGCGAAAAAATACCTGAGTCTTACCGAAAGATCCGAGATAGCTAATTCGTTGAAACTCAGCGAGGTTCAGGTAACGACGATATGTTTTTGTACTATGTGCCTACTAACCTGCCTTCAACGTTCAAGTAAAAAATATCGTCACGATGATATAATTTAGTGATGCCACTAGAATTGTTTTAACTGAGGTCCATTCATTCGAGCAAACAGAAAAGGAATATTCCGAAATATTATTGTTAAATATTTACCAGAATTTCGATATTTTACAGCGTACAGACTCCCGTTCCCCCCCAAAAAAGGCTAAAGTTAATCTTCTTAATTGCACCACCAATGGCAACCTATAACTAATAGTACTACCATACCATGTACACAAATCTTAACAATTAATTCAATATACATTTTCAGTCACATTACAGTGTCCATCTAAAATAGTTTTAAAATATTATAAGCAAAAACTTCGAGTAAGATTTTAAAATAAAAATAGATATTATAAGGTTATGAGTTACCTACGTACAGGATTTTTATTTTTGCGAAATATTTTTCCAAGTTTGAAATCAATAAAACAAGTAATATAATATTATGTCCATAAAGAATTTAATTTCTCACGGTTATGATAAATAAAGTTTACTTGCAGATTCTCTTGCAACAATCTGTTTTTATACATTCATTATAGCATACGAATATAAATAGCACCTAATATAATAAACCAAGTTAAGGATAATTTTCAGAAAACAGGAATCATAGAAATAGAATTATTTCAAAATTAAATGTATTTTTATAATATTATTTATATTATGAACATAATATGTAAATTAATATTCTGTAACTGACACAAAAACTAGTGTAAAATTAAATTACAATGTAACTCAAATTAAAATTACATTCTTGTAAATCGTTCGACTTTGGTTTAAATAACGTGTTGTGCTAAAACACAGTTTAGTAAAATAACCTTCCGACACTAATTTAATTTCTAATGAACAATTTGGTACAACTTTTCTGCTTTTTTGTGTGTCAATCTTACGTGTCTTCATTAGTTTCATTAATTTTCACCTTTCCAGTTAAAACATATAAAATAACAACGTGCTCATACACCTATATACCTTCAATTTTATGTATTTTATTCTATTATAATTTGTTGATTACAACGTGCATAACAAATAATAGTACTTAGATATAAAAAATTATGATGGTAATTACGAATAACTATTATTTAGTATTAATAAAAATTATAAAACAACTGATAACCAAAAGAATCATGACGATATTTATTAAAACTGTTATTAATAACTAATACCTATATGTATGAGAACATTTACAAAAAAGAATTACGTTTTGTCGCGGTACCTAATCGTATCGCTCAGCTTTTGACAATATAATTGTCACCAAAGTAGTAGTAAGTATATATTATAGCGATAAATAACAAACATTTTTAAACACATTTTCTACAGCTCCGATTTTGTAAAATACGCTGCAAAAATTTCAAATTTTTCTCTTGCGTTTTCTTATCATAGGCTTTGAAAGCCTTGCTACCAGTCAAATTCCAGTTCGGTTTCTACGTAGGCCGTAAGGGCATTAAACTATACGTGTATTCTCGTATGTTTACTCTTTTTGCATTTCACACATTTCACGCATGGTACTAGACTGTAAAGCTTTCCCTTGTTCAGGAGACGGCTTGCTTCATTGCAGGACATTTACATTCATAAATTCATAATAAAAACGCTTTTGAGAAGTGAAAAGCCAAATTTCGCGTGATTTGTTTGGTATTCAACACCGACGTCCGACGGCGTTCTTTTTTTCTTACGTTGTAAATCCTAAACTGAAAATTTTTAACAATATATAATAATGGTTATTCATTTATTTTACCGGACATCCTGGAGGTTCGTCAATCTTGTACTGTGTATCAGTATTATAACTTTTCTCGATCACATTTTACCCAATATCATTTAAAGTTAACGGCGAATGCGTTTTCCCGAACTCGGCAACCTACCTCCGAGCGACGAATTATGACATAAAATATATGTGACATTATTTTCCCCTGCCCGTCGGCTCCGGGGAACATTAGAGAGTTACGCCTACCGATAAAATAGCATTTCGACTTCTGAAACATTGACTACTATTTCATACGCTCCCAAGTCCGTGTGTGTAGTGCGTAGAAGTTTTCACTTTTTTCCACAAGGAAAACTATTATATTTTATCAAACGCGCGCAGAATATCTATAATTTAAAATACGAGTTAGGTATAGTACGGTATACGTATATATACCGTGCCCGTGTCGTCTGTATACGACCGTCTGCCTCAGTTTGCCAGTTTACAGGGCGGTTTCAATGTCCAGTGTCGGGATTTATCCGGTTCCAGTGATATTATATGTTTTTGCGCCTTTTTTTTTCTCTAGGATTTCGCATCGTTTACTCAAATAACTACTACAGAAGAAATTTGCTCGCCAAACTCGGACTGAGGGCTGGGGGAAAACACCTACCTACCCACATAAATAGTTCAGATATTAAACGATAAGTTTGAACCACAACTTCCGAAACAGCTACCCAAAGAAGTGACCCACTCCAAAGCGTTATAATACGCCTTCCGACTTCTCACCCGAACTCAAATTTACTCCTTATTAGATTCAACACCTATAATGAAAAGTTTTTGGACTTTAATTGTACTTTTTTTGTACTAGTTCAAATTAAAAAAGTTACAATAAAAAAACTAGATCAAATTTGACCAAAAACGTTAAAAACTATGGCAAACGTGTTTTTTTACGTAACCGATTTAGTTTTTTGGCCATTACTTCCAAAAAAAAATAAACGGAACAAGCTGAAACTTTTGCACAATATTGAAATAAGTCAGATAAAAATTTGGTCCAAGTTTCAAGTGATTTCAAAAATTGTTGGGCCAAGTATGGAACATTAAAATTTTCAAACATTTTCATTATCTTTGTGGTTTTTGTTCGATAAAAATTTAATTTTCGAGAAAAAGTCTTAAAAACTGTAACACAAGGTTAATAATAATACGCATATACATTTGCTACTAAAAAATTTCGAAAATCAATGGTCACAATTTTTTTTTTTTTTAGTCGTTTGAAATTGGAAAATGGTCAAAAATTGGTCATACCTTTGACTTATGTTTAGAAAAAAATTCGTAGCTCGAACAAATTTGTTGTTTAAGAATTAAAATTGAAATTTGTTACGTAAAACAAAATTTTTTATCTGATGAAATAAATTTCAAAAAAATCCGACCGATGGATTCCGAACGCGTCCAAAAAAGTATTGGAAATTGGTGTAGTTTGGTTATAACAATGAGATTACACGCACTATTGTGCAATTGATACTAAAAACTTATTTACTTCTCAAATAATGGTCAAAATGGTTTGAAACTTTCACACGTTATTTAAAATAATATTCTTTGTACGTGGACCATATTTATTGTTAAATTTCGTTTTTACCTGGACGTATACTAGACAACTGAGCCCGCTCAGAATAGTATTTTCGAAGGCGATGATTTATCATTTAGATATTAAATAATGCGTTTGAACCACAACTTCTAAACCAATGATCCACCCAAAGTAGCGTAGTCGCTACTCCGTCAAACTACCCACGCGACCTACAGTGATCCCGGCATTTTTTTTATCCTTATCTTTGACCATAAGTGAAGTTTTTTTTATCTTAACTACAAACAATTTTTATGATCAACACTGCGCATAAAGTGTTCATTACCTATAGGCCGTATTATGTTAAGTACTTACCTACGCCCGAAAACGATCACAATTAAACAATTATTTTGAATATTAGTTGTTCAAGTATATAAAAAAAAAAAAATCGAACGATTATAAAAACGCACCCTGTATCCGAACGCGCATTACGCGGCGTAAACACTAGACAGTGCTGAGTGCACAATCAGAGCCAACCCTCTAAAAGTTATACAACAGTACCGTGACACTTTATATTGACAGCGATCGCCCTCTCCGGAGTGCCGATTTATGTAGTCTCGTGCCAAAATTATCATAATTGCTACATCGCGTATAGTATAAAAAAAGAAACTTGTACCGAACATTCGATGGTTTTAAGGTTCTGAGCGCGGCGAAGAAAGTATATTGTTTTTACAATGATGTTTTTTTCTCTTTCTGCGTGAACAACTTTAAGGGTACAAGAAATGCTGCGATTCTTGAGGCCCAATACCTCCAATGAAAGGTCTATGAATTCTGATGATACTTTGAGGGGTGTTAAATTTGAAAATTTTAAATTAAAAAAGTTACAGTCGTGACACTATAGACGAAAACTAATGAGAAACATTAATTACAGCAAACGTGTTTTTGACATATCGATCTGGTTTTTTGGCCATTCAAAATAATGATCGGAACAAGCTGAAACGAAATATCTAAATAGTTTCGGTAAAAGTTTCAAGTTACTTCGAAAAATTTTGAGCTAAGTTTATAGAACTTTGATATTCTCGAAAAATTATATACATATATATGTATATAATACGTTTGAACCACAACTTCCAAATCAGTGACCCACCCAAAGCGTAGTCGACTACTCGGTATTTTCCGAGTTAATGAATACCATATTTTTAATACCGGAAATTTACGTTTTTTTTTTTTTTTTAAGCGTATAAATAACATCAAACAGTACTTTGATTGCATCAATTAGGTACTTTTTTTTTTTTAACGAGTTAGAAGCAGCGTTTAAATTCAAAACTAAATATTCTCGTTCATGGATAATGTAACACTCTCTGTCACTATAACTCAATCATAGCTTAAAAGAGAACAATGTTTTAAAAAATAATTTGGATTCGTGTCATAATATTATGACGATTTCGATTTAACAACAGCAATAATAATACACAAGCCAACATGTTACACTAAAAATGATGAAAAAATTACAAAAACACAACTTAACACTCCAGGTGAAAATATGGTTCCAAAACCGCCGCGCCAAGTGGAAACGCGTTAAGGCCAGTCAGTTGTCCATCGGCGACGGACCGAAGACCACTAACATCGTCGGCGGCGGCGGGAACGCGACGGCCCGCGGCCGATCGAAACATCCGAACGGCGGCGCGGCGAAAATCGTCGTGCCCATACCGGTGCACGTGAACCGATTCGCGGTGAGGAGCCGTCACCAGCAGCTGGAGAAATGCGCCTCGGGCTTCGCTCACCTCCGCAACGACAGTGGCGTCAGTGGCGATTTCAAGATGGACGGCCGACGGCCGTACGCTTCGGGCTTGTGTGTCGAAAATCTCCGCGTTTGAAACGTTTTAATAGTTTCGGTACGTTAAGTTTCACGAGCACAGAGCAGGGCTGGGATTTTCTCGTCCTTTTTCTCCCCCAACAAAAAAAACGAAAAAAATCCTTGGTGCTCCACTAGGTCTGATCGCGTGGATTGGGCAAAGTCGTAATTTATCGGGTCACGGGTTGTCGTTTTAACCGACTTCAAAAAATTCTCTATTTTACTGAGTTTTTTTTTTTTTTGCTGATGCCATGTTAATTTTATCGAAATTGTTTCAGTGCTTTATGAAAAAAATTAACAAAAATCAAAAGTATCATACAGAAAAATCGCGGCAACCTAACCTAACCGTAAAATTTGTTACCGGGTTTCTCACGAGTTAATAATAAGTGGTAGCGACGTAGACAAGATATTAACCACATAGATGTATTAATTTTTTTTACGTCAACGGTCGCGACGTCACATTCCACTAAGAATTATGAAATAAAAATAATTTTAACGAAAAAATAAAACCGACTTTACAAAACGAAAAAAGCACTAAAAAGTATCAAATAAATTAACAGAAAAAAAAATTTGTGTCACTTTTTTTGGAGTTAGTGCCGTCCAAAATATGTGTGATTAAAAATAAACTGTACAACAATGCGATTTCCTGCTGATTCGGTGATTGATTGTCGTATGCACTAAAACTAAAATATTTATATCAACTATAGTCTGCACGATGCACTCCAGTCTCTTAAAATTTTGTAATTCTCAGTATGTTTAATATACGCGATGTATATGACGGAACCAATTGCAAAAAAAAAAAAAAAATTAAATTTTTTTACTTTTTATTTAATGATTTTATGCTTTTTAGTCGATTTTATTTTTTTTTTTTTTTGTTAAAATTTTGGTAACCCCATTTTTTTCGAGGCTTAAGTGTTGAAAAAAAAAAGCAAATGACCCATCACCTACGAGGTAAATGTTTCCCTCGTGAATAATTATTGTTCCTGTAAGACTAAAAGTAATTTACTTGTCCGTTCCTAACTGCTGCACGCAATCGGCCCATTGATTGAATTCTGCAGTATTAATACTGGGATATCAGAATAACGAAATAATAAAATATGAAACCTGATAGAGAAATATGGTAGCGTAGTCGTATAGTAAAATTTTAAGACGTGTAGACTTTGTTTATGTTATTATAATAATGTAAGTTGTGGTAGTCGTTGTATTAGAAAAAAATCTACAATTAATATTATAAATATATAGTAAAGATTGTTCAGTGACGGGTTATTTGTTGTCACGTAAAAAAGTTAATGTCAGCAATAGCGAGTATAGACATGGTATATACACCTAATAACGGAATGAAACTTTTTCCCGTGGCGCGGAAAACCCGGTCAGTGAATAATTGTTTTACTTCCATTATTACTGTATATTACAATATCTATTTAAGTATCATATTTGTATGAATCAAAGAAGTAGATATATAATCTAAGTATGTAAACAAATATAATAATTGTCGAAAACAAACAATTTTAAAAACACATAAAACTAAAACACTTTTTTTCAGCCCCGCGCATGTTTCTGACGTTTATTGAACTTTAAACAAACTCGGAATTTATAGTTTTCAAACTGGAAATCTATAAATATTGAATTTGAACAATACGTTTGACGTGCAACAACTTCTGACTGTTGAAAACAATAAATCGTAAATTATTCAATAATAAAATTGTATAATATTACAACGTTTTAACATTATAATGATTATTTTGAAATTAGTAACAGAAATTTAACGAACACTATAGTTATAAAAAAAACCTTTTATTTACGTTGATATTTAATGTATAGAACAAACTCTTAATAGTTACATATTGAACAGTATACTCAACACATATGTATTTTAAGTTACATATGTCTATTATAAGTTCATTTCTTCTAAGAGTCTTGTGAAAAATGTAAATGAATCAAATATTATTATAATCATAAATAATTTTAACATTTGTATTGCATTTTAAGTATGATAATTGAATGCGACAATATGTACCTATGTAAATTATTTTACTATGTTAAACGTAAATATAACGATTAAAAATTAGTATATCAGTATACCAAACATGTATAAACTGTTTAAATTGTACTATACTAATATATTAATATGATAATGTTAAATAAATTGTTTGTCTGTTTTTTATACATAATATATAAAATCTACTTTTAAATTATTTGTTCCTTTGTTGTTATTTTTAATAAAAAGCATAAGGTGTTTTTTTATTAGGTGATGCGACTAAGTTTTCGCACTTAAGTACGTGAGGTAATAATTGTATTATGACCAAACCCACCCACGTGAATCATGATATCTAAAAAAAAATGTGTACCTACCTATAGTAAACTATAATTGAGTTTTTAATAAAATGTACAAAAAAGAAACTTTTTGTTCATCGACTGAAATTGTGCTCTAAAGTATCGTAATGTCTAAAGATGACTAATTCTCATTACCAATACAAAAAATTCAATTTAAATTATAAACGCTAGCTGGAAACATATTTTATAAAATTGTTTGAAATTTATGCCACGTTTATAGTTGGATCGAATTTCTAGACGAGACATCTCGAAAAACAAAAATGGACTACAACAAAGTAATTTATCGTTTTTTGCTTGTAACTCAAAAATTAAGCAAAATATAAAATAAAAACGTTTCGAATAAACTACCTACCATACATACGTACACTTTTTAATCTCTCGGCATCATTTTGGGAAAGAAATGAATGGTCTTCGTATAAACATGTCACTAATCTTTATTATATACGCCCAGAACTTTAGTGACACTTTTGAGGAAAATATATGTATACACATGTACGAGTCATTGTCTGCACTTTTTTCCGGGTCAATTGAATTTTATTTTTATTTTCATCGGTATAGAAAAAACGAAATTATTCCGCTAAAAGCGTAAGTATATGACTGAAAAAATATGTAATAAGTAAAATAAACATATTATTTTTTCAAAGAAAAGTGATAAAATAATTAATATATAGGTTTATCTAAGTCATTTTTGCTAGATTAAATCAATTTTTTTTTTTGCATTTCAACGAAAAAAATCTGAAACAATTTGCGAAAAAATATATTTAAGAAAGGATGCGATTAAATTATTGCTATCTCTAAACACAATGAGCGACAGAATATGAGCTCATAAAAAATGATCAATAATTTATACATGATAATATGCACATTAAAACTTCTTCACAACCGTGCTTTTTTTTTTTTTGCATCAAGAATTTTGGGTACATTTTTTTCCTCGAAAGTGTCACTGATTCTCGTAAATTTCATACATGTTTTCCTTGGAAATTAGCTCGTCTAGTAAAAAAAAAAAATGAGTGATGATAAAAAAATCACGTGTATTTTAAATGTAAAACTTTTCCGTGTCAAAGTGAATGGTTTGGATTAAGTTAGAAAGTTCAAATTGGCGTCAACATTTTTGTATTTCGATTTCGAAACCAATGTGGACGCGGCACAATTGATATTCAAACATCGGGCAGTTAAGAACCGCCCTAATCTGTGTATATATATAGCAAGGGTGACCACTAACGTTAACTTTGGGAGCGAATATGAAAACTTTTAAAGATTTATGATGTCAAATGAAGGAACATTTATTTTTTACACTATACACTAAACATTATTATTATTATTATTATAGACGTTATTGCCAATCTATACCTAATGACGACTGTAATGACAGCGAAACCGACGGCAATAAAAACACTATCTATAACGTTTCTAACGATCATAACAGCATTTTATATTCATTAATTTTAGTCTAAATTTGGTTCAAGAGCCGCGCGAAACTGATTTAAGAGCCTCGTTGTGGCCACCCCTGATGTATAGGTAGGTATACTGATTTTTCGTTCAACAAAACTGATCGAGTGTATTTCTAGTGACGGACCACCACCACAATACGAATTTCGTACTATTTTTCGCCGCAATATTATTATTTTTGTACAATAGAATTTTTTTTTTTTTTTTTTTATAAAAAAAACCCCCTTCGGTTTCCGACGATTGCCGCGGCAGTCCCGGTTTTATTTCGTGTTTTATTTTACGCTTACTCGCTGCTGCACACACACTCCTCGTTTAACGGAGACGGATTTCCTGTAAAATACCGAATCGAGAGACTAATAACCGAGTGCATTAAAGTGAGAACGACACGACGGGGAATTCGGAGGAAAGCAATTTTGGATAATATAACAACGGCTAATGGACGCGAATAACGTCGTTAATTCATTGTGCCGCACGTGGTCGCGCGGAGGAGGCGTGGCCGGTGCGTCCTCCGCCGAACGGCCAAAAGCCATTAAACGCTTCAAAACCAACGCGCAATGCGAAATCCCGCCGTGGCCGCAGTTTTGCGAAAGAATAATAATAAAATGTGTGCGAAAAAAAAATAAAATATCAAGTTTAACCGAGAGCCACGTTATTATTACGAGTATAATGTAATGTTATGTAGGCGCAATTCGAATTAGAGCTGGCCAAGATTTTTTGGGCGCGAGCTGATTTGCGTTAAGCCGACCGATGTAGGATGTCGTGGGTATTTTTTTAAAAAGTTGGGAGCTTTAACCGGGGGGCTAAGTTCGGTGAAAAAATACTCATGTTCCAAACGGTTTGGACTTGATTTGATTACCGCTCTATCTACTTGTGAAAATATGCGACGCATTTTAATGTAAAATGTATTTGAATAAAAAAACCCATTTTAGAATGAAAAACGAACGTCTGTCCTTCTTTATTTCTGTGCAAAACAAATACTAAACACCGACCATAATACGTAGTAGCTCGTTGATAATGGCAGTAGAATAATCAAAGTTAGATATATATGTATATTTGTTTAAAATGTAATTGCGTTGCCGTTTACTAGACAAAATGCGTGTTTGAAAATTTTTGGCAATTTAGTTGTTATTATTAGCGTATTAACAAATTTTTAAGTGTTACGGTCAATTTATTTTAAATTTGAAATCGTTATGCGTCGTTTATTTCAAAAAGCGTTTGCTGGTAACCGTCATTTATTGTTACACGTAATTGGAATGAATAAATCATGTTTGAACCCGGTGATACACTTCTAATAACTAGAGTGCAATAAATAAAAAACGTTCCAACGGACCATTCTGTTGTTCAATTACTGACGGTCGGAAATAATGTAAGAACCGCTTGTCACAAGAAAAAACTGTAAAAACAAAAACAGAAACAGCGTTGGCAAAAAATAACGGTTACGGATTGATGGTTAAATTTTTCGAAATTCTCGAGACCTGAAGATTTAAATAGTTAAATGACTACTTGGTGTATTTTAAGTACGCGCCAATAACGTCAGTAGAACGTATAGAACGGTCGTTTTCAATTTATAAAGATATGCTTACCGACAATCGCCGTGCATTCAAATTTGATAACATCAAAAAATGTCTCGAATCGCTAAAATATAACGTAACGTGTGCGCGTAACATTATACAAATATGTTTGAATTTTTTTTTTTTTTTGCAATTTCGTCTAACACGAATTAATGATAAAGTGCGTATATTATTGTAAGGGCGCGGGGGCGAAACCGCGGTAACTTTACTTTACTTTCAATAGCCTTTTGACCGAAATTTCATTCGAATTTCCGCTTATGTACTGTTTTTCTTTCCTTCCTCTCTTAAAAAGTACTCCTCTTTTACAAAAATTTCTAAAACAACCTAGTATTTTTACAATAATTACATACTATAATACTATTTCAGCGTGACGCCTTGGTGGAAAGGTGCTAGGCCGATAATCACGAAAACGGCGAGCATGCAGCATGAAACCCTAGTACCGTGCGGAAAAATTTCGAAGAATTAACCCGTGTTCAGCGATCAATGGGCGACGGTCGTAGTAAAAGTAGTAAAAACGTAAAACATAAAACACTATATGTTGTTTGGCCACAACTGTTATAATAAAATACTACGATGTTATTACACTCGTTTCCGTCGCTTACTACGCCGTGCACCGTTCGCATGAGACCCTGATCGACGTACCGCGGTTCAGCTAGGCCTAGTGTATTTGTTGTGTAACACACCGATTCACTATTCCGCATGGTAGTAAGTAGTAGACTGAAGTGCGTAAAACAACCAACGATTTCTTATACTCTGCTTAAAAAAAGAGGCTGACACGTATCACAAAAAAAAAAAAAAAAACGTGAAAAGCAAGGCTCGTTAAAAATAAAAATTAAGTTAAAAAGTTAAGTTGATTAACTGGTAAACTTAAATTTTTTTTTTTTTTAACGTTTAAGTTAGTCTGTAATACGTTTTTTTTAAAAAAAATTTATTATTTAGAAGAAAACTAGTCAAAAGAAAATACGACAACGATATTTTGAATCAAAGGAAAAGTTCACAGAACCACGTGAATTAAAAATGTGTGAACTTTATCATCTCTATTTTAAGTCGAGTTAATATTTGTTTTGTAGTTAACTTTTAATTTAATAAATTATTTAAAATATGAAAAAAATTAACTATGAACTTGACTTTTTTGTTTTTTAACTTAACTTAACGGGTCAAAGTAAAATTGTGAACTCGCCCAGCCTTGACGAAAGGTCGATTCAAAATGGAAAAAAAAACGAATGATAATCAATCGCACTTCAACCGTACGATATACTAATTTATGGGAAAAAAAATTATAAAATTTAATTGATTGTACGTAAATTAACTAATCGATGTGTTTGGTTCCATTCTCGGGAACTCGTCTATAGATTCTTATAAGTGAAAATCCGTTTTTTTTCTTTCAAATGTACATATTAATTAAATATCAAAACTGTTACACAAATTTCTAAATAATCGGACATTTGCCCGACGAGACTTCTATAGTAATAATTATTATATAATAATAAACATATTTAAAACGATCTGTGACCATATCGTTTTGACGGTTACAAACTATCGGTCACCTGAAACCAAGTATATTGTTACGAAAATATTACCGAAAACCGCGAAAACGACTTGTTTATCAAATCCAGCGACCGGCTCGCATTTGGTTTAAGCGCGCGAAAACACGCCTAGAGGGATTGTTTTTGCGCTCTCGCACATTCTCGCCCCGCCGAGACGCGTGAAACCTTATTGAGAAAAATCAAAAATATCCACGTCCACAAAAAACACGCCCTACCGATGTCCCCTGGCGTCTGTAAACGTAAATAATGATCCTTCCGGGTAATCGTTTTCTCGTGTGCTTTCGCCGACGCCTTTCGGTTCACTCGAATAAAAGTCGATGACCGAGGATTTTACTCCCCGAAACGCACCACCGTTAATCGCCGCAGAGGAGTGTCCGATGAACAACGCGTTTTGCACACGTTGCACACATACGGGATGTACGAAAAAATGTGCACGATTTGATGGCTGAAAAGCTTGCGAAGTATAAAAACGTCTATTTTTTTTTTGTTCTCATACCTTTTCTTTCGTGACTACAGATATATTTTATTGTTATTCGCGTTTAAGATATTGTGTTTGTAGTACTCTAAATGAGGCTTGTACACAAAATGTGAATACGATTTAAAAGAGTTTATCTATATCATTTTAGATTCTGAGCGAAACGAATAATGTACTGGTTTTCACACGATGTGAGTGGTTTTTTTTTTTTCACCACTATGTAATCACTCTTCAGTTAAGCTCCGATTTTTAACGTCAGTACCTCTAGTGATAAGTGTATGGGGACACAGCAAGTAGTAACTTTGAGGTGTCATAGACTTAAGCGTTTATAAAAAATTTAAAAATTACATTAAAAAAACTACGCAAAAATTAAGGGAAAAAAGTTAAAAATTACGGCGAACGTGTTTTTGACACAATGGATTCAGATTTTTAGCCTTAAATTTCGCAACAATAATCGGAATAAGCGAAAACTTTCACATACCATTAAAATCGATAAGATGTAGTTCTGATACAGAATTGCAAGAAATTTCGAAAATTTTTGAGCTAAGTATGGGGAACTATGAAATTGTCATTATTTTTGTAATTTTCTACAAAAAGTTTTGAAAATTTAATTCAAGGTTTCCTCCAACATGTAAATACTTAATAAATACTTAATACATAATATGCTACTAAAAAATGTCGAAAATCCGTTGTCACCATTTTTATACTAAGTTGGAAAATTTGTCGAAAATTGGTCATACCTTTGACTGTTTTTGGAAAAAAATTTGTAGCTTACACAAATTTGTTATTTAAGATTTGAAAACTAAACATGTTGTAACAAAATTTTCCAACACGAAAGAAATTTTAAAAAAATCCGCCCAATAGATTCCGAACGCGTACAAAAAAAAGTATCAAAAAACGGTGATTATAACAATAAAATTATAAAAGAACGGTTTGAAGCGATAGATTCTAGGTGTACGCAATCAACTTCTATTAAGTAGGTAACAAAAATATTGTTGAAGGACTGTACGGCCTCTGTAGCGATGTTACAAACCCGAATTTTTGAGGTCGAACCGAACCCGAATCGAACTCACAATTTTTTATTCGAACCGTCCAATTAAAATATCGAACCGAACTTCAAAAAAAACAAAACAATATACTAATAATGACCATTTATGCCGAACAATCATTTATCGAGTACCTCTTAAACACGATTTTAAGTCTAAGTAAAGAAGAATTCCACGTTTTTCCATTAATTTTTTTATCGTTTTTCGACAAAATAGGTGAAAAAAAAAAAAAAAAAAATTTTTACACGCCCCGGGTTCGGTTTGAAAATCAAAAAACAGTTCGTTGTTTCACCGCACTGTAGTCTGTGCTTATTAACGCAGATTATAATTAGTGTCAATATACAGCTATAGTGTTTATTCATGTTTTGAACACCGGCGGCTGCGGTATATAAATGGCGACTGCGTATGGCTCGTGTAATTTACGCGTCACGAAATTTCATTATCTCCCTATAGTCGTCGATCACTCGACCCATTTCAGTCTCAGCTGCTTCTCGGCGTTGGCCCGGTCGACGATGTTCTCGTTGTCCCTGAGGCACCCGAACGTTTTCGACACCGCGACGTAGTAGTCCGCCAACAGGTCCGCGGCCGTTTCGGTCATCAGCGCGATCCTCAGCGCCATGAGGCACCGGCGCCACGGGTTCTGTCCGATCTCCACGTAGTAGCGCCCCCCGGCCGGGAACCTGGCCGTCCGGCCCCAGGCGGGCGCCTCCCGTTCCAGCGCCATGACGATGTCCAGCCCGCGCTTGCGCTCCGTCGGCGACGTGAAGCACAGCGTCTTCAGGTCGGTCAGCGCCCGGACGAACCGCGACAGCTCGACCGTGGCCACCTCCGACCGGTGCGCCGCCTGCTTGTTCCACCCGTCGTAGCGGCCCGCCGACATCGGCAGCGCGACGGTTGCCGCCGCCGGCGCCGCCGGTCCGACGTCCGACGCGGCCGTCACCGGCGGTTGGTTGCCGTACGCGTCGCTGTCCGCGGCCGCGTTTTTGCCGGCCTGTGGCTTGCCTGCGGCGGATTCGTTTTCGACTGACATCAACCGCGTTTTTATGACAATATAATTACAGTACGATATCGAAACCGGGCGATGAAACCGGGTTAGGTAGGTAAACGAGGAGACACGAGAAATGGTGTTTCAAGGATGGGCGATAAAACGGGGGATATTGATTTATCGGAAGAAAAAAAAAAAAAAGTTTAACTCCTCATGAACACGATCGCGGCGATTGACGAGTTTGAAATTTACGAGATCAACGCGCCCACTAGGGGTCAGGGCCGGTCACCCTTCTCGTCCATTTTTGGCTATCGCTTAAAATATGTTTTATACGACAGAAAACAATAATTAATACAAACCGAAATGTTTTTTGTTAACTTAGCTCCGGCCCTGATTCGAATCTGTAGTTAGTTAATTTATCGATAGATTCAAAATATCCCTAATCTCGTTCGACACGTACCGATAGATTTTCACTCTAAAGCTATGGGATTGTCGTGGTAGCAGAATTCCGGTACACCGACCGGTTTAAATTGTCTCCCATTTTCGTCCGAATCATACGAGCAGTAATTATATTATTATTCTGGAAACGAACAAAAACCCTGGTTTTGTTAACACTAATTATAAATAATTGTGCGATTGCAAAGTGAAAGTTTTCTATGAAAAAACGTATTCCGGTTTAGATAATTTATGAAAAAAAAAAAATGCTTCAATTATATTCCTCCTATAAGACTAATGTTCCCGAAAAGATTTTACTTTCCCGCGGCCGGGAAAATGATGATCCAATTGCAGGATTCTGGATGATTTGGGTCTCGGAAATGAATAGTAGACGATTGAGTGCCGGAAAATGATTAATAACACTAGAATACACGGGTTTTTTTTTTTTTCAATCTTAAAAAAAACTATAGAACTTCGTTAGAACGATAATAATCGGGGCTGGGATTTTTCAGCGCTTAAAAATGCGTTTTGATATCTCGCCCGAAACGTAGCTAAATACGTGCGCTAAAATTATGACCGATCTTAAATAAAAAATATCGAAAAAAATCCAAAAATAGCAAAAAAAATGGCAGAATAAAATTTTAAAATCGAGATCTCTGAACAGAGTTTACTCTGATATTTTTCATCGTAAAAAATACGCAAACGCTAGAATATAAGTCCTGATGGTAAAATACGACAACTTTTCGTTAAAGAAAACGGCTAAAAGTCCAAAATTAGCATATTGTTTACGAGTAAATCGGAAAAATCGCAAAATATGCGCCGAATAAAACGTTAAAACGACATCTCTGAACCACGAAAGAAATTGCTCTGCTATTTTTTAAGGACGTCAAAAAAATACACAAAATACGCTACATGACCCATATCGTATTCTCCTTACTGCCGGCGCTGGTGGCCACGGCGGTCTTGGGCGGCGCGGACGGCACTCTCGACCGTTCTGCCGTCGCCGTCGTCCCGCAATGGTTTTCGAACGTCGACTTCAGCTTGAGTCTGTCTGTGTACCTCGGGCGCTGAAAATTCACACTATACATAAAAATCGTTCAAACTTTATCCAGGCACTTGTATAGTCTTGTTCCAGTTGTAGTCGCATGCGGTAGGTACGCACATTAGAATAGTTATATCGAAGAAAATCCGTTCGTTTCGAAAACCTACTTTCTGCGGCGAGTTTTTGAACTTGGTATCCCGTTTAGAGACATTTTTTCGTTCGGAATCTCGATCGTTTTTTCAGCTATAGCCCAAAAACCGAAAAATGTTCGGCTCGTGAACAGGTGTATAGAAACACTGTTTTCATTTAACACTCAATATTATCATACGGATCTACCTACACGCATATAATATTGTGTTTTTGTGTACGCAAACGTCAAACGAAGCTCACCACTAGCCGGATGTTGTGTTTGCTTCGGTATCGTAGATCCCTCGCGATCGTGTCACAGACGTGTTGAATAAAACTTTTTTTCAAATAAATGTTATGTGTTTATCAAAACGATTGAACCACACCAGCGGCGTCGCGCTTGTATTCGCCATAGTTTTTCTTTAGTGTTTATCACGGTGTCAGTTAGCAACCGAATCGCGGATACGGAAAAACAAAATATTGTGCAACAACGGTTTAAACTATTATAACAATTTGATCGGCTCGGTAGACGCATTTTGAATTCGATGTGTGATATTAAGATCAGATTTTGGTTTTTATTTTAAAATTCAAACTACAAAAAAGTATGTACATATTACCAGTGATTTCGCTGGTCGATTGCCTACTTTTGTGCTACTCAAGTCTTAGGTTATCTACCGTGGTCACTGTTTAGGGTTCGCTCGAGCATTTTAGCCCCCGCTGTCGTGTAAAAGGTTAAATTGTTAAATTTTGTATTCAAAAACTCGGTACCTATATGGTGATATTAAATTTTCTAAATGACTCTACACCACCGGCTTCTCTGGTTAAAGCCCGGAAGGATAAGTTTTCTAGAGATTTTATATAAGATTTTATAATATTGAATACCTACCAAATTATTTTACTAGCTTCAATGGGGAAAAAATAACTATAGATTAACAAAAGCCCGGCGGGTTTCATCTTCACAGCAACAACAATAATAATATGCCGCATTCCAAAACGTACCAGTACTTACTTACTATTTCCGTTTTCAGTATTGATGATTTTACAAAATTTAAGGTCAATAACAGCTGGTTAGTTTTGCGTTTAATTCATCCTATGGGAGACAGTGAGTTAGTAAAAGTGGAAATAATGTCACATATTGTGTGGCCTATCTTATGGCCTATTTTTGAATTTATACGTTTTGTAAAAAAAAAAAATGGAGGAATTAACGTTTTGTTTCACTTTTCCGAACAAATTATTTTGGAAAATGGTAACTACGTTTTGACGTTATTCTGGAAATAAATTTTTTTGCCTTTTCACTAAAATATAACCTGCGTTTTGACCAAATTCGTGAATTTTTTATTATTGATTTTAACAAAGGAAATACTTTCGATCCGTTTTGACTAAATCTAACGGCAGCGTTCGATTCGATGCGCAAGTCAATTTCAATTAAGGAGGGGTGGGGGGGCAAAACATAATTTTTAAGCCCGCCCGTATATACCCAACAGTTAAAATTCATTCGGCATTTGAAGTATAATTTTGAGTATACAATTTTTCATGTGTATGTCACCATTGCCACCGTGTGTTTGCACCACGAGAATTGATGTATGAACTCAATTTTTTGCAATTTTGGAAACAGTCGGTAGGTTTTGGAATCTTGCCTGACTTTTTTACGCCTGTAAGCATTTTGTGTTAAAAAATAAAACACAAACAATTTTTGTCTTTTTAAAATATTATTCAAAACTAATCGTTTAAATGCTGTTTATTCAAGATTTGTGGCGATGACGCAAGTAAACACACAGTGCCTATTATAATATTTTCAGATTTTTTTTCTACTGTAAATGTGTGGCTGACTGATGGTGATCCTGCCTTCCAATCATAGGTCATATTATACTAGTAGACGGAGCACACACAGGTGGACAGGCATCATCGAACATCATATAGAACGTTTTTAACAGCATATCCTTACCTCTTACTTTTGTACAATTGTTTTGAGAACAAACTATGAGAATAATAATTAAGAAAACATTTTATAATAAAGAATGGCCATCATAAGAAATTAAAAGAACTTTATCGTTTTCTTCCATAACATATACATCGATTGTTCTTACTGAATAATGAGATGTTCTTGCTATGTTGCTCTCAGTCTGGCCTTTTGTGAGTTTATGTAGTTTATGTAGATATCAAGTACCAATATCTTTTAGGACTATGCTGGAAGTATGGTATAGTAACTATTGTTCTATTTCAAAAACAATTTGCTTAATGATTACGGTAAGTTGTATATCTAAGGGAAATAGTAGGTATAGCAAACATTCTATCGTTGAAAAATTTCTCCTAATAAGCAAATTTAACATACCTACAGCTTTGCTATACCAATAGCAATTAAATCCTCCAAAGATAAAAATCTAAAGGATAGATAGATATATTTTAATATTTTTTTTTAGTTCTCACAAAATTTTAATTTGTTTCCCCCCACCAATAAATTATTTCATTATTAATACTTATTATGAAAATATTTAGATCTAGGCGTGTTGCTATAATCATACATCACTTCCATTCAACCGTTATATCTCACAATTTTTCGTCAAATTACGCGTAGTTTCCAGAACAACACTCACAGATTGTCACTATTTTATCTTCCAAAGTGTAGAGAAAAACAAATGAAAAAATTTAGCTAAATTTTTTTTGTAGAAAAAAGTACTGTGTACCTTGGAATTAAGGAAACACATAAGTTAAAGTAGAAATCTAAATACAAATATTTTAATTTTTAAGTCTCATTTTACTGCAGCAAGTAAAACAATAAATGGGGCATACTTGTAAAATGTGTACATTAATAATTATTAATTGTTTGTGAAATGCTGCAATCAATAGAGTTTTAAAATCAAATAAACAACAATAACAATTTTTTTTTTATCTAGTACATATAATCCATACTTGTAATACACTAATTAATATAACATGTATAAGAATACGATTCTGGTAACAAATGGAAAATTACACACGGACATAATTCAAAATAGTGCTTCAACCTGAAATTTTTTTTAAAATATATTAAAATAATGGTTCGTAAAAGTAAAGTAATGCAAATCTTTTTAGCACAGACCATGTTCTTACCACACAATTGTAAATAAATAGTAATGTAAACAAAGCGTTTACTCAAAAATAATTTGATCAATTCCTTCTAATGAAATCAATTATTTCACTCATGTCTAAAGCTTTTAGAGTTAAATGTTTGTGTCATGATTCGGATAGCAGTCGCTGATAATGAGGCATTATTTCATGAATGGGAATATGGAGACCGAATTCTAAAGCTACCAACACTCCAAACTCTGAGACCATCAAATCTTTTCTGTTCAAACGAAACACTATTTCTGTTCTCTGAAAAGTAAAATTAAAATACATGAGAAATAGTAACAATTTATTGTAGAGATTTTTGTAAGATTATAAATAATTTTTTTATAAATAAAAATGACCATAAATAAAAATAATAGATTCAAAACTTAAACAAATATTGGAAATAGTTAAAAATATCAGAAGCAATAGTTAAGAGAATCTCAATACAAATACCATAAAAATTATTTTCATAAAGTAATAGTTAAATTATTTTTAGATATGTAATTTTATTGGACAATAAAAAAAGCTTTAATCACAGTTTAGTTTTGGGCATAGTAGTTTTGGTTATAAATTTAGAATGGCATAAACCAGTTAAGCTAAATATCAGAGGAATATTTCTAGGGTCAATAGAGGAGATCAATAACGCCAATACTGTTTTGGGTTGATAAGCCTTCAGCAAATTTATTGGTCCGATAAATTAATCAACCCTAAAATTATTTAGACCACCACCAAAAAAACTTTAAAGTAGACAAAGTTGTACAAAAAACTAGATTTGTTGTGCTTTAGACCACCGCACAAAACAAAACATAGCATTAGTAAGAGTTTGCTAATTTTTTTACTTAAACTTTTTTATTTATTTATCATTTTATGAAGATTGTTTTAATTTTTCAAATTTATACAAGCGGTGGAACTACAAAAAATACACATATAAGCACAATTTGCAAAATTCCTAAGGGTAATTGGTTTAAGACCCTAAATAATATGTTGGCACAAATTAATGCTTAATCGACCCAAAAACATTTTTGGTATGATTAAATAACAACCTAAAAAATGTTTCGCAGCATTGGAAACTCCTATTTAGAAGACAGGAAATATATACAATGTTATAAAATAGTTAAACATATAATTGTCAGTTGAAAAATGAGAACTTGAGATGGTAAATAGGCCTTAGAAATTATAGTTAATGCACTGACAAAGAAAACACTTCTATGTTGTTAATGTGATTATTAAATTAGTAAGTAGTAAAAAAAAAAAAAAAAAAATACCTCAATGAGATTAGTTAAAGCTTCGCCTTTCATGTCATTTAATTTTGCAGACAAAATAATACACGCTCCAGCACATAGTTTACGATTTTCTTTATTAATCAAACTTTTAATTAATAATCTTTCAAAAAATACATAAGCTTGTGCTATAGTTAGCAAGTCTGAAGTAGCATCTGGTTTAGTAATTTTGCGCATTTCTCGTTTTATACTGAAAATTCAAAACCAATTAATATTAATTTACCAAAAATTACATTGACCTACAACCGTTTTTAAACGTATTATACAACAATACAACAAAACAATTATAAATCATATCCACACGTTTGCGACTATTTAGTAAAGAGTATATTAAATATTTACCTTCTGAGTTTACTTAAAGTTAGACCGACATGAGGAAACTTATCTTGAAATTTATCATTCAATTCTTTCTTTAAATCGTCTGGCCGCACATAATCAATAATAGATGTCTGAAATAAAACATAATAAATTAATAGAAACCATGCAGTAGGTACATAGTTGAATTGTTTAGAACATTGTAAATTAACAAATATTGTTTAGTCAAAATTTTGTAAAATTTTAAACTAAACAGTTGTTAAAAAATGTATATTTCATGTTGTCCAAACTCAAGAAAATAATAACAATGAGTGGTTATGTATACAAACAAACAGCAATGTAACCATATAAAAACTATGGGGAGGGAGGGAAGTAACCAAGAGATACAATTGCTATCCCAGTGCTCAAATAAGAAGTGGTTGCTTAAGAAGTTTTAATGCCACTCCTTTACTAAAGATATTTTAGTGCACCCCTCATAGCCCATCCCTTACTGTGAACTAAAATATAGTTTAAGAAAACTTTTCAAAATAGGAATTATTACTTAACAGCGTCCTTTTATTACTATTTTTCAATTTAAGTACAGTCCCCACCATACAAATGTCATAGATCACACTCAGTACACACAATGAACATCACAGGCTTAAACTGGGGGACGGGAGGCAACTGCCCCTAGATAAAATTTAAAAGAGCAATGGCATGCTCCGTCTGATATTTGATATGATTAAAAATTTTTCTAAAAAAAAAAAAAAATAGAATGAAAAATCATACAAATATTGTAATAACAATAATTTAAAAACTTTTGATATAACAATAAAGCCGAGTAATATAACATTTACATAACTGGGCAATCTCCTGACGTTTATAGTTAAACACAAAACCGCTAGACGCTGTTATATTACTTTAATCATCTCATAGATAATATAAAATGGATAGAACATCGCTTTGCTGGCCATCCATAGGATAATGTTTCCAAAGTTTGGTGATCATTAATACCATTAGTAACCACTAACATAATATAAAGCATACAAAATATTGTCTCTGGGCTTATCATTCAGGAACGCTCATAGTAAAATAATGTTATATCTATTTTATATTACTACAATATTACCATACTCTACTAAGTTTTGGTTTTTTGGCAAATATAATATAACATGTGATTAGGACAACTGATAGCTAGAGGTAGACTATAAATTATAAATTTATAAATTTATAAATTATTAATTACTACTTCTTATTTGATGTCAAGCAGCTTTTATTTTCATGCAACTATTTTTAGTGCTTTTTTGCGTGGCATAAATGACAGACAAAAAAGCACTACAAAAATTTGTTATCGTAATATATGTTATTAATATATTGCATAATTAAAATGTTTACATGATTATTTTAATTTTTTTTGTATTTAATATTTAGTGGCTATGTTAGTCATAAAAAAATCCTCCCCCCCCCCAACAAGTGCCCAAGTTACCACAATGATGTACATAAGAAAATAGCTATAATAATATGTAATAATGACTTATATTATTCAACATAATTTATATCAATCTGAATTTCTATAATTTACTCTGTTAATTTAAATTCTTAACTCTTTAGTTTCTTCATTGTTAACTTTAAGTACATATACCAACATGTTGTGTACAACAAAATTTATTAAAACATACATTTTGTGAAACGTTATGGTATTGATAAGTTTTACGTTAAATAAAACATATTATGTTAAGTATTTATAATATACAGTTTATTGTGTACTAATCGTTAATTAATGAAAACAAAAAAATACTAACATACTAAACAGAAAAAAATGACCGACTAAAGTATACTAAAAAGTATGAATTTTGATATAAATGTCAATTCTAGTATGCACTCTGTTGATTAAAATTATTTTAACCAGAATGAAATGTTTTTCAATTGTTCATTGACTTACTAGTAATATTCAACATTCTGCATATTAACTGGCTTTTCTTTAAATTATTTGAAAATATACATTAGCTAAATATAATAATTTTGCTTACTACTATTTACTATTATACTATTTTAAATTTCAACATAAAACCATTAAAAAAATGTACAACACAAACTTACAAGTATTATACTGTTAGTGTTTTGTGAAGATAAGTACAAATATGTTACAAAATAATCATACTAAGTAACTAGATGTTAAACTAAAAATATTTTTATTTTAAAGCAAAGGTTTAAAATATATTATTTAAAGATAATAATGAACCGATGTTTATTTATGAAACATGTACTTACCATGTAAGATATAAAAGTCAAAAGTGTTCTATGTTTCCCAGCAAAAAATTCTGGATCATCAAGAATACTTGGAGAAAGTAAACCAGTTGAATTTTCATCTTGTTCAATACTGACCACTAAAAAAGCATTAATTTAAAGTTAATACATACTCGGGTTTATAATTATTATTATTTTAAAAATTAAACAACAAATATAATAAAGATTTTAATAATTGCATAGTACTTGAAAAGAAATTAAAATTAATTATTTAATAAACAGTACTACTTATATGATCTGTGCTATCCATTTTGATAAAAATCAATCATAAAAGAGTTTAATATTAAAAACCTTAAAACTTTTAATTTTGTGTTAACAGATACAAATTATAATTATCATAATTTAATAAACTACCTTTTGCAGGATCATTTTTTGGTGGCGATGATTGTAAAGTGCACATTTTATATGTACCAGAAGTAACAATCAAACTATCTGGAACATCAGCAGAAATACATCTAAAACAAATATATAATACAACTAATTAAAATTTTAGATTCTGGTTATAGGGAAGAATATAGTGATTTGATTTCACAATTATTTTGTTTCCTCTGAACATTTTTTTCAAATTGTCAAAAAAGTCAAAATTAAAATTTTTAAAACTGTTTTGAATTATTTTTACTTTTTTTTACTTCAATACAAAAAAGTAAGATTCATTAGTAATACACCCTCCAAAACAGTTGACTTAGTTTCTTGTTCAGATGCAATCGTCTCATAAAAAATGAATTATGAGAAAAACTCTCACAGCTTTAATTTTTAAAATTTTTTATCAGTTTTTTACTATACATAAAATAGACAACTGAAACATTATATAGGGCACAATTTACTGTAAAACAACCTTATGATTGATACATTTATTTGAACATTTAATTATATTTAAATACATTAATGATACTTATAAAAATTTGAAAAAATTTTACTCTGCAACAAAATGCACATTTAAAAACAACAGACAAAATCAATTAAAGAAATTTTAAAAATAGAGGCCGGGAGAGTTTTCCCGCAAACTGGTTTTTGGGTCATTATTTTTTGGCACACTCGTTCCCCTTATTAGGTATTTTGAAACAAATACTGTGCACTGAATGTACATTTATTTTGAATTGTTTTATATTTGATGAAATTATTTACAAAAACAAATAATTGGATATCGCGCTTGTATAATACAATATTAATTTCAAGTTAACTTGAACTTTAAACATGTAAAATTATTTATTGGTTTACCTGCTAAGAGTGTGTGGTTTTTGTTGTGATATATCAAACATCGTATCTTCAATTGGTGTTTTGGGTTCAACAATTCTTGAAGGGACTAATAAATGACTATAAGATACTTCCTAAAAAAAAAAAACCAATTAGTAATCAAATAAAAATTCAAAACATTTTTTTCTTAAGTCTATACACGATTGTATGTTGTTTAAGTCGTAATAAAGTTTCAAGACTATAACTGAAAATTAAATATTTTACAAATTAATAACTGCAAAAATAAGAAAAATTTAAAAGTTTTTAATTTGTTAAAAAATTGAGGTCAATTTTGTTTGTGTGGGAGGTATCTTTACCAATCATATTTATAACTTGTGAAGAATTTAACTCATTACTAGCACTTTTGGATATTGCACCATTTTTGAATCGTAACTTATTGATACCAACCCATATTGATTATAGGTCTATTGATTGAAGTAATTTTTCCACCCAGAGAAGTGTTTTCAGAAAAGCAAGGAAAACAACGTCATTATAAAATCAATACAATCCTAGTTGGTTTAAAAACCAAAGCATTTTATACATTTTTATTTTAAATAAACAGAATTTTATTTTATTGGCTTTATGAAATCAGCAAATATCAATACAAAAAAAATTATTAATCTTTCTAATTTTTAATTCATAAAATAATTTATAGTTTAATAGCACGGACACATAACAGTACTGGTCACTCTTTGCGATAAGCGATCTAACATCTGGGAGGTCCACTAAACACACCTTAAATACAAGAGATGCCATCTTTTGGAATACAATTTTTTAAATTATGTATACATTGCTTTTGGCTAGCTCGCGGATTACTTATTTACAAAATGTCATAGTAATTGGTAGTGAGCTTGCATTAGTGATGTGAGTGTTTATGTAAAATAAATAAAATTAAGTAATTGATTGGGAAAATAATTCATACAAAATTATTTATGTGTATTATATTATATTTATATTATAATGTACATTTTGTTTTTGCACTCAAAAACCATTTTTAAAATGTTTCAAACTGTTTTTTATTTTTAAATAAAATTATAAATCAGTATAACATTTTGCACAGTTAACTAGAAATACATTAAAATTAAAATTTGAATTCAATTGAACGAGATAAAGATTATTTTCCGGATTCCAATATTATGTAGTAAAGGGTCTTAAGTGTAATTAAAATATTGTAAATGTAATCAAAATTGTTATTTTAAAAACACAGGTTAAATTATATTTTTATAATAAAACTATATTATTCATGATAGAATTATATTTTCATGATATATAATAATAAGTATAATTTTAATCTAAATAAATGCAAATTTAGCATGATAAATTAAATTTCTTAGATCTTACAGAAACTGTAATTAACAATAAATTTGATTTTAATACATACAGAAAACCTACTCAAACCCGTATATCCCAATCATTTCTATTCTCAAAAACTTTCAAATTTTAATTTGATTTGTTAAAGACTTCAACATATACTACTTTACAAATAAAATTACCAACATGAACACAATATTATCTATAGTATAGCACAGAAGAATAATTTCAGTTTAATTACTATTAAAAAAATCCATAAAACGTGTAAAAAAAAAATTGAACAAAACCAATCCAAATAATAATTTTAAATATTGTAGTATGAAATATCAAAATAATTCATTTGATAAATTCGTTAAAACACTCAATAATAATTCAAATCATGTTAAAGTTGCTTTTAAGACTAATGATAATTTAATATAATAATATAATTTAATTAACTATAAATTCAAAAATTTTATAAAAGCATCTCCTTCTTTCAGACAATTGTGGTACATAATATAAGCTTAATTGTTGTTGTGATAAATTTTATATTGGAAAAACAAAAAGAAACTTTATTACTAGATACAAAGAACACATCTCTGAAATAAAATTTTAAAAATCCGTATCAAATTTAAATGTTGCTAAACATGATTTGATAATAATCATAATATAAATTTTACAAACATAAAGTCTTAGCAAATTTTAAATACTCAAAACAATATTTACATTAATACTGCATTGGAAGAATTACATAAACATAATAAAGTACAAAAAAATAAAAAACAATGTATTAAATGTACTAAAAATAATATTGTTTATTTTAGATAATAATAATATCTATAAAATAATCTTATTTATAAAATCTTTTCTAATACAATAGTTTACATTTATGTTAAAATCAAATTACTAAAACTGTTTCTTAAATACAATCTGTGATTATTTTTTATATTGACAACACCTGATGATGACTTTTAGTAAAAACCGGTAGTGAATAATCTACCTATAACTCTCAACAATGTTTTTGTTTTATTATATTTTAGCATACATTTCTTTTTATATTTTCTTTGTAACATTTAATTACATTATAGCAATCATTAAAACTTATTGGTTAATTTATGTGAAAATAGCTTATTACCAATTAATTGATATCACCCTGCTCTAAATATTGAATTAAACTTGAATTCCTGTGATACCCACGATAATCAAATTCAGTATCTAGATTTTAGACATGCTAATTATAATGATATGATATTATATCTAAAGTTTATTGAAACATAGTTTATGAAAGTAATGATATTAATACAGCTATTTTCCATTTTTATAACACAATCAACGGAGCTATAAGCCATTTTATATTCAACCCTGTAAACATAATTATAGTCTTAACTCTTCTTCAAACAGAATTATAAATAATTGTAATTCTTTACCAAACTTTTTTTTTTGACCTCCCAAATGATATTAAATATTTAAAATAATTTAGTTTATAAAACCTTTATTAATTTTCAAAAAAAATTTTTATCTCTTTGTTTTATGATTAATTACTGTATTTTTGACCTGAAAAATAAATGCTAATACTATTATTATGCCATTGGCTATTTTTTGCACTTACTTAATTTTAATAAACATAATCAATTTTTATACAAATCCATGTGCTTTCATTTATTTATATGAATGATTGTTAACAATTAATAAATTACATACATGTACAAATACATTTTTACATTTTACAAAAATTAATTTTTGGTATTTATTATTGTTTTTCTTTTTCTTTTATTTACAAGTTGACTGCCATGAGTATCTTATGTGATACATGTCAAACTTGCCTTTATCACCTTTAATATTTATATTAATTTTTTTTAACTCATACTTGCCAATTTTGCTTTGAGTATCATTTATGATACTCAAGGTGTTTGTGACAAGATCAATGAAATTGGTAAGGTAGCCAACTTGTACATAAATCATTTTTTTTTTGTACTTAACACTTGTTATGTTTTAAGTGTTTATCAGATTTTTTTTTAATTATTACAAAATTAAGTATAATGGGTGCTATGTTACATTTAATAGTACATAGGTAAACAAATTCAAAAAAAGTAGGTACATGTAAAACTTAAAAGTATTTAAAAAAAATAGTATAATAGTTTTATACCTGTCCTTTTTCTAATCCAAAAAGATCAAATGCATCAACTACATCATTAACTGCAGATAAAGGTCTATTTCCAGATGTCTGTCTTCTACGGTTTGGCTCTTTTTTTTGTTCACATCGCACTCTAAAATTATTGTAAAATGTAAGATGTTATTAAACAAAATATGTATGTAAATTGTAAATAAATGTAGAACTTACATTATTGGTCTGTTGGATCTTTTAAATGGTATAAGTGAATAAACAAGGAATGGAGTTTTCTGTGGCGTCACAAGCACTAATCGTTCATTTTTGAATTTATGATGTAATGTTGGTCGCATTACTCTGATATCAATAGACTGATCTGATGAACTATTTTCTTGAAGTAATGTTCCAGTTTTGTATTGAGCTAAAATATATCAAATATTTATTTAAATTTGATCAAAACATATACTTTCTTGGTAAGTGTTGTACCTATCCAAGAAAAAGTTATTTTAAACAAAATTAAAAATGTTTTATTTCTAATTTAAAATTACAAAATTTTCTATTGTTATTTATATGACCACTACTATTACTATGCGATAAATTTTGATTTATTCTGTATGTTTCTATATATGTAAATATTAAATGTATTATTATTACTCGTATGTTTAATAATTTAAATTACAGGCACTAATAATATTATTAAAAAGTAAACCTAAATAGTAGACTATAAAAAATGGAATGGGTAATATGGTCAGATGAAAAATAGTAAAAAAAAGGAGCACACATGCTGATAAATACCATTTTTGTACTAAAATGTGAATTAGCTAGTTTATGTTGATTGTAAATAATAAAATTGTTTTAACTAAAATATAAAATTACCAACTAAATCAATTGGAAAATTTTAGGAGTACCTATTTACAATTAAATTCATGTGATTGCTTTGGTTGATGATAATAATGACTTAAATATTTCTTAGTGAAATAATACGAAAAAAAAGTTCAATACAGATAAAAATTAATACTTCAAAATCTGTGATACACATTACATTACTAACCCAAAATGTATAAACTATAATAAATAATAAATTGACTTTTTTTAAAACTAAAGTAATCTACATCATTGTAAAATTGTTGTTAAGAGTTCATGGTCATGAATATTTTATTTTATTAACTCCTTTTACATGTTGAGTTCAATTATTTAATTCATTAACCATTAGCTTAAAAACATTGGTACACTGCTAGTAAAAAGTTAATTAATTTTGTAGTAGCTACTATCAAATCATCATTTACTGAAACTACAAAGATTATATTTAGAGATACTGGGATGGCTATAATACTCAAAATTTATTGGTAGTTAACCCAAAAAATTATGATTATCAAAAAATGTTTAAGAAAAAAAAAAAAAAATTAAGATAATAATCAATAATTTACACTTATAAAACAGTGCTTTTTTACAGAAGAGTATTCAAAAAAAAAATATTATAAATAAAGCTTATTTTTTTGGATAGAATTGCCAGAAAATTTAAACTTTATACAAAAATAATAATACATAAAAGTTATGAATAATATGTTGGTAGTACCTAAACCAAGACTTTCAGAACTACTGAAATTAATATTACTTTTGACAACGTCCGACAATAATTTAGGAACTCGTTTTCGATAATAAGCAGCCACTTTTTTAGTTTCCATTGTTACGTCACTACCAGTAGTGTTAAGTCTGAAAAAAAAAAAAATGAATTTTTATTAAATTAGTCGTGTTTAGTAATAATCAGTTGTATAAAATAACCTGTCACGAAATGGGAAGTTTCCACAACTTTTATCAGAATCTATTTCAAAATATTTGTCAGTAAAATGTTTATCACTCGTATTGGCTTTGATTGGTGTAGACGTCAAAGAGCGAGTTTTGGTCAATTTTACCGTACTATCAAAGTTTGTATCTATTTCATTCAAGTTGATGTCACTTTCACTAAATGAATTTTCTTCATTTGTAGTTATCATATCTGGAAGTGAAGGGTAGTCTACTTGTGGATGTTGAAAGTGACACATGTTGTTTTGAATGAAAAGTAATTTATTGGTATCTTTATGAGTGCCATCTAATGAAATATTTGTCAAGAATGATAGCGCAGCAATGCGGCGTCGAGAATTATCTCCAGTTAGAGTATTCATCATGATTTGAGATTTTTATAAAACCCTGTAAATTAATAATATTAAATTAGTAGGTAATAAATAAGTATATAGAATATGTGTGTTATACAATAATATTTATTATGTAAATGTTGATAATATTCCTTAAAAATGAAGAAGAAAGAAATGAAAGAAAGGATGTTGTCTATGATGATGCGAGTTTCCATATGTACATCTTGTATTTGAATCAAACATCCCATTGTCCCAACAAAATATTCAAAACAACACATTGGCATTCACCAGATCAGATCAGATCACATAGATCATATGGATTTGATTGTTGCTGTCTCTCTAAATTATAAGTATCATTTAAAATGTCTTGTATTTTAAAAAAATTGTAAGTACCTAGTGGAATTACTACTAAAAAATTATTAGAGCACTTGTGGTTTATAGTCAACTAAGCAAATCGCCCACAGAAACCGATAATGGTAACATTGTTATCAAAATACATGTTTAAAAAATTATATTTTTTGCAGCAGGGTGATTTGTTAGGTTTACCTGGTGAAATCCCTATGCTTATTGCGAATGACCTTAAATCCATCGATTACAACGACAACTTACAGAGTAAATTTTCAATTCGATTCCACGGTAGGTAGTCCGATTACACCAACGATCGTGAATGTCGCGGGGTGGACATCCGTTGACAATTTGACTGATGTTTCGATCGATTGCTACAATTATTATTTATGGTTAAGTCTCGTCCGTAACATTAAAATAATTACAGTTACACTCGAGGAATACCTCTTACCAGATCTTCACGATCACCCGACAAATCCGAATCCCGAACCTTGGCTTAACGAAAACTCGAAACGGTCATCGACGCTTTTCGCTCCGTACTGTCGAACGCGTTCCGGGGACGAACCCGCGTCGTGTACCTACTCATTTTCATTATTCGGTGAGTTGAGTCGGTAAAAAAGTTACTCTTATTACAACTATTTAATTATTATTGATTGTGTCAGTTGTTGTTACTAGATACGTTCTGTTCCGAATAATTCGTCAGAGTCCGATCGTATTTACTTATTGCGAGATTTTTTTTTATTATCAGCAGAAAACCATCCGCTCCCTTATCTATCCGTAACGACGCGATAACGATCGATAACACAAATGGAAATCATATTACCGCAAAAGTGATAGCAGAAAAATCAACGTATTGAAGATTGATTGAGATGATCTAAATAATCTGTTGTTAATGTTTAATTAATTAATTTAATAAGGATATACCTAGTAATTAGAACCTACTTAAAACAATCTTATAAAATGTTGTTATTATTACGTTTTATTACTGAATTACCTTTGGTCGTGTAATGTTTGTTATTAAATTGACACTATATTTTTATGTTTATAATTGTTATGCGTTGGTTTAAGACAAGAGAAATTACAAAGATATTATAAAACATACTGATAGTTGATATAAATGGTCTGGTTGTTTATGTTTGTACTTTATTTAATTATTAAAATAATAGATATATGTTATAACTTAGTGTGCCTACCATTATTATTCTTTTGTTTCTGTAAACTATTGTCATATACCTATTAAATAAATAAATATTAATTCAAGTCAAAGCTGAGAAAGTTTTCGATTTTAGTGACTAAGTATGTGGGTAATTTACTGTTGTTTTTTGAAATTAAGTAACTTGGTTAAGTAACAAGTTCTAAAAAAAAAAAAGAAACTTAAAGTTAAATCACTTTTTAAATTTTACGTTTTTTCTACCCAATGGTAGGTACTTTTAGTTACTGTAGCTGTTGTGACTTACCTATTTTACAAAATAAATTTTTTTTTTTTTGTAAGTTTGGTCATCCTTGACTATTTTTGGTTCTTGATAATATGAAACGCTGGGAAATGAGAGAACAATAATAAACCTTTGTACATTGCAAGCATAATTTTTTTGGGAAGTAAAGCCGGAACGGGAACATAACAATATTAATAAGATGATTAAAATATCAAAGATAATGTACATAAATAAATACAATAATTTGTGTGTACAAGTATATAATTTGTGTATAATAAACTAGATGTCTTGACCCGGCGTTGCTCGAGATTTCTAGCTTGCTTGAACTGAGTAAAATTAATGTAAAGTACTTAATAACAATTAAATGATTAAATTTATCATTAATTGTTTTTAATTAGTTATACATTTTTCAAAAATGAAATTCCAACTATACTTTTACACGTATTTGTATAAAATATTTTTTTTAATTTCAAATCTCGACCATTAATTGAATATTTTAATTCCCGTTGCCAAGGTGCTATCAGCTTAAAAAACTATGAAGATGATCCTGAAACTCAGTTCAGGACTCCTGGTGATTTACCAGGAAGTGATCAGCGGCAGTTAATATATATCAAACAACATTTCAGAAATCCAGAGGAATATTCATGTTGGATTCAAGTCAACAAAAAAAAAAAAATAAAATAATTATTTTTATATTATATTTTCTTGTATACAATATTATTAAAATTATATAATTATTATTATATTATTAGATATTAGAGAATTAAATAATGATCATTCTACAGTAAATATTTATAGAGTAAGACAATTTTGAATTATATAAATATTTGTGAGAAGTGTATAATAGTAATTTTAATAAGTACAGAATAAACTTCAATATACCTATCTCTAAACTGATAAAAGAAAAAAAAAAGTCAAATAATTTTAAATTACCACGAAAAACTATTAAAACAGATTGACTACTACAAAATATTAATACTTATTACTTATGTGTTGAACTCTGCTTCTAATATACAAAATAAGAATATGAATATAATAATTTGTGGCCAATTTGAAGATGAACCTAGAAAAAATCAAAAGTTAATTATACTTTAATCAACTTAATTAATAAATAATGATTGAAAAAAAAAATTAGCAGACTACTATTTTATACTAGTATTGTTAAATGGCAAATAAATAAGGGTATCTACCATACACATTAGTATAAATTATCAATAACACAGAAGTTCTTGACATTAATGATACTAGAATGAGAAAAAAATTCATTGAAATAAAGCACAGCCACTAAATATTGGCACTTTATTTATGTTTTTTTTTTTTTATATAGATTCTGAACAAAGGTTGTATCGGTTTAATATAATGGGTGTTTATTTCCTCTTCTAATAAGATAACATCTTTAAAAGTGTTCTGATTTTTACACTAATCTACTTTTGTTCAACTCTTGTTTGTAGCGCATAACTTTATAAGATTGTTTTTGAAAACCTTGAAGTTATGGTCAAAAAACGGTAGAATGAAAAAGAAACATGTTTTCACAAAATGAGTTTTGTTATTAATCGGTTATTATATCCAAGATAATGATTGAAAGAACTGGAAATGTTTACTCAGTGTTCAAATAAGTTAAATACAAATATGTCACTGGTCGAACCCCTCCAGGAAAAATGGTCAAAAACAGTAACAGTAACAAAATAGATCGGATAGTCCCAAAAATGGGTTAGATACAGAATATGTTTAATTTTAGTGTTTTTAGTTTATTACTATTTAATTTTAATTTTAAAATACCAATATTTAAAGACAAAGGCGTACAAAAAAGTTTGAACTTATAGAAGAATTAAGCTCATGGTTCACAGAAAGTATGAAGATTTAGAAAACATTATAAGATATAGAAAAGAGAATAATAAGTGTGGTATCAGTAGAAGAAAATTAGTTTGGTCTTATGCCAGGAAAATCAACAATGGAGCAATTATTTTGTGAGACAATTGGTAGAGAAGTACAAAGAAAAGAATAAAAAGCTTTACATAGTATTTTATAGACTTAGAAATGGTGTATGACAGAATTTCAAGGGATGTATTATAGTGAGGTTAATGAGAAAAAAGTCTTAAAAATGTGTATTAATTTGATACAGGATATGTATGAAGGTTCTAGTATAACTGGTGTCAATATTTATGTGTAGAGTAATTGAAATCTTTAACAAAGGAGTGCATCAGGATTAGGCTTTAAGCCCTTACTTGTTCTGTGTATTGATGGATGAAGTTCCTAACAAGATTCAAGATAATGTACCCTAGTGTCGGGTATTTTTTTTACCTATTTCAAAATTTGTTAAGAGCATTCAGAGAAAGTTTTAACTCTAATATCAAAAATAAGTATTGGTAATATTGAAAATTTTAATGTTTTTGATTTGGATCAAAAAGGTCTGATTTGTTTGAAGTACCCTAAAATTGGGCGACACATAGGTTGAATTGGGGAAATAGGTTATAAATTTATTAATCTAATATTTTACTTATTTAAGCTATATTCTGAAACATAAATTATCGATTAATTTAGATTGTGTTGAAATTTCAAGAATTTCAACTTTTTAAACAATAACTTTTAAAATTTGGCAGATTTCAAAATTCTCTAAAAATTTTTTCAACATTTTGTTTGTGAGTTAGTTGAACCCAACAAAGAGTGAAAATTTGAAGTAATTTAAAGCACTTAAAATTATTGACTATTTTGTTTTTGTACAAAAATAATAATAAATTATACTATGCATTGATTAAAATTTAAAAAAAAAAGTTTATGTAAGGAATTTCGCATTTACTACTTGAAAATATAGATGCAATTTTACAATATATAAAAAAAAAAAACATTGTTGTACATTCATCGCAATGCTCAGAATCTAAAAATATGTATTTTTAAGTCTTAGATGGTTAATATATTTACTTAATGGGTACTGGCTGCTCCATTCACAAAAGTAGCAATTTCTCGTTTCATCTTAAATTTTTTGTCCGGATGATCTTTCACACATTGAACTTTTTCTTTCAGATCAAACGTGTACATGATGTCATTAATCATTAAATTAAATTTGTGTTTGTTGTTGTTAAAATTCCGTTCAATTGCAGCGCTTGTTTTTGGTGCATACTGATTCCAGACTATAAAAATACGTAATTTTTATTGCAATTATGAGCAGCGTATAAAACAGGAATGTTGTTATAAATTCAAGAACAGATTATAAAAACCATAGAGTGCTTAAGTGTAGTATTAGCAATACAAATGGAAGTATAAGTGCAAAATGTCTTTGTTAGACTATATAGATACCACCTCAAAAATAATGACATGAATACATTATACAAATTTAAAAATTAAATATTGATATCAATATTTTGGTATTTAGTTACTTGTAGAATTATTAATAAAAAAAAAAAAAAATTAAAAGCCAAATTCTACAAAAAATTTTGTTTTTATTACAACAAATATATTGTATTTCAAAAACAATGTTTTCATTATAGTGTTAAACAACAATTAAAACCTAAATTGTTCATCGCATATTTACCAAAATAATTCATATTGTGATATATCAAACAATGATTTATAAATTAGTAAGCACCACCAAAATCCGCCACTGATTGAACTTAAACTGTGCAAGCCATTTTAATTTTTAACAAAATAAAATTTTTACCAATGGTAAAAATTTCGAGGAAATCAGTAAAAGATAATTAATTGGCAAAAAGAGAAAAGAAATATTTATGGTTTTTAACAGAGATTAAAAAAAAACATTAAACATTTTTTTTTTATGGATTTTGATTAAAATCAATAAATCTCATCTAAAAATTAATTGTGGCACTTATAATATAAATTATGAGCATAATAATAGTTTATGAATTTAAGTTATTCCTAACTCAATTCAAGGAGGCTTGTGTAATTTGTAATTTTTTAAGTCTTTTTAGCTGACAATTTTTATTTATTATTGTAATCGATATTTTGTAATAAAAAGCACAATTAATCTTGACAGTTATGTTCAAAATAAAAAACTGACATTTAAAAAATTAATGATATAATTGGTAGTGGCGTGTCCAGGAGGTCTTACTCATATTTTCTATACAAAACAAATCACAGATAGTTATAATTGTGCGTACAACAATATTAGATGTAAATAGTTCTTATTTAATCTTAGTATTATTGTTTTGATAAATAAAAATTCTAATATCCCACCCTTGGACCAATTGTTTTGCCTTTTTGAGATTGCATGCATGTTTTATTAACCACTGTGATCTAACCTGTCCGCTATGATGGGATATTCTTACTGCTAGTTCATGACTCAATCAATACATTAAGTTTTATACATTTATTGAACACATTTGATAAAATTTGAACACAGTTATTGACAAAGTTACAAGTAAATGAAATTGAAAGTTTTTAAAAATTTTCAGCTATGGTTGTTGGACGCTAAATTTGATATTGGAGTGGAAGTCTTACCACCGTATCAGATGGTAAGATGATAGACGGATTGAAGTTGTAGTTTTAGTTTAAGAGTAGACAATTTTATTTTATTCGATGAATATCATATCTTTTATTTAAGAACAAATGAAAAACTGATAGGCAACTAAACAGAGGAAAATTATTGATTACATGATTAACAACAATTATTACGTCCTTCTTTAAGTCCATGCTCTATTATGATTATACACATTATAATCATTGTAACCGACATTAATACACAATGATGGAAATGCTTCTCATAAGTAACAATTAATTTTCGCTAACACAATTTCCATCCCTTATCATTACTACAAGTCTCTTACTTAAACTGTTTTTGCAATTTTAATGTCATTTACAACAATTTCGTGAATCACTTGTAGCTAAGATAACAAATATTTAATTTAAAATTGATTGGTAAATCAAATTGATAATTGGAAGTATTGATCAATGTGCATACATTTTAGAAAATTTTTGATATTGATATACTTTGTTTTTGACAAAAGTGTCAATTACGTTTATTTGACAATTAGGTCTTAATATGATTTTCTAAGATCCGTAACAAAAACATATAGGAAAAGTTATTGTTCATTTGATTTACAAACCGGATTTAGATTTAAAGGACCACTGGTAATGTACAACTTTTTCTTCTTCTTTGCGTTCAGGTTCAGTAGGGTAGAATTTTCCTCGGTTATGTTCCATATAGAATAGCAATGGTTCATGGCAAATTGGACAATGCTCAGCATCCTGTACCACATCAATAACGCATGTGAAACATATTACATGGCCACATTCATGAGGAAGTGGGAACCAATTTGTTGTCAAGCAAACAAGGCAATATTTGACCGAGTAATCTGACCAGCAAAGACCTGTAAAATAATAAAACTCAGTATAAATAACACATCACATTAGATACACCATAAATGACTTTGAATTACTGACCTTTACAATTTGATTTTATTTTTGTCTTAGAGTTTGGACTATTTTTTTCATTTGGATCATCCAAATCAGTTGTTTGATCGGTGCCAGTTGATTCATCTAAACAGCAGAAGAAGAAAATGTTTTAGAAATTATGTAAAAAATTAATTAAGGAAAACACACTAAATTAGTTTATGAGCTTTTTTTGATCACATAAGAATTAAACTTTTGTAAATTTAAATTTACTTTATTCAATAGTAGAAGTCAGCAAGAAGGATAATACTTAAGCCAAAACACTCAAGATAAAATATTATACAGTTTGCATAGTATCTATTAGCAACAACATTATAACTAAAAGTCTGGCAAGTTTTCAATATGTATGCGTTCTTTATCCAATACATTATATTCAACAATTTGAAAGGTACAATTGTGACTACTTGGTCACTAACTACTTTCCATTTGTATTATTTTAAAATTTTATTTTTAAGTAGAAAATGTTATGCCCCGCCCCACTTGACCACTCGGTAAATATAAAAATTAAGACTTATAGCTCAGCCTGTGAAAAAATATCCAGTAAGTACGAAGAAAAAAAAAACAGGGAATCGATCAAAAACCATTTGTAAATAAAATTCCAACATATAAATTATGATTGTGCCGCACCTGGCATCTCCATCTACTTTTCAACCCATAACAGGTGGTTTAATTGGAAGTGTACTCAACTCTCAAATTCTTTTATCCCAGACCCAATTTTAAGCATCTAACATTTTTCTCTTGACTATTTTGTGCAATTTAAAATAATATGGGACGCTCAAAAGTTAATACAAATGACAGTTTTTCTTAAAATTGTTTTCCAATTAATTAAACTCTGTTCCAATAAAACGACGCCCATGTTAATACATAATAGGTTACATGTTAACAGGGTTAAAATTAATAGGTTACAAGTTACAATAATCCCATAACCTTTGACCAAAACTAAGAACGTTCTATAATGTTATTTTTTTTTCTAATAGGTAATAATAGCACACAGGGTCAAACAAAAGTTAACATGAATGACAGTACCCGCGGATATTTGTTTCAATGACTAAAACCTTAAGTTTGGTGTTGGATACTCGAACACGTCTTACCTATGACCGGAAATTGAAGCGTCGCTACAATGCGTGCGCTACTCCGGACCACTGACTTCACATATTATAACACTATTCAACTCTGTTGTTAAAATAACAATATTAAATTATTTTACTTACTGACTTGTTCTGTTATTGACTTATATATTTTTGGTTTAGTTTTGTTAACACCTATAGAAATAAACTAAAGCCTTAATATTAAATACATCATCTAGTAAATAGTTACAATATGTTTAACTTTTTTTATTAAAAATAGTGAAAAAAAGTTTTGTAGGTACTGTAACTGGGAAACAAAACAAACCTGGGTGGAAAAAAAATAGCTACCTATCAATGTTTATGAATTATGACCAATTTTTCCTTTTTAATGTTTTTTTAGAGTTAGTCTCCTGAGTACCTACCTAGCTACATATAAACTGTACTCCTAAATGAATAATTACGAGATCTGGACTGGCAGACACTCACCCAGAACATATTTGTTGAGGAATTTGTGTAAAATAGTAAAGTTGTTAAGTAAAAATAAACAAGAGTCAAATGTGTGCAATGTAAGCAGGCAGTGGTGTAGAGCACGCAGGGGGGTAGAGTTCTAGGGTTTTAACACTAACCGAAATTGTTTTCTCCTCAATAGTTATACCACGTCATACAAAATACTATTTCCAACTATTCACATTTTACTATAACAAATATTTAATTGTAGTAATTTTACCTTCACCCATTACTACGTCATCTGCAGAACAGACCTACATGACTTTGCCCAAAAACATATCTACGTAATACAATAAGTGATACGCAATTAAATAGTTTAGCATTACTAAATATTCATACAGACGTAATACCTGAAGAGGTTCTAGATGACAGTTAAAGATTCAAATCGTAGACTAAATTTAAGTCTAGGTACACCAATAATATTCGTTTTAACTCATTACTTTTAAAATATTTACTATACGTAAGTATAAATACTTAAGTAAAAAGTTGTTTGTTTGAATTAAAAAGAAATAGGTAAGTTGTTTGTAATTTCTAAATGTACTTTCAACAATTGTTTAGACTTATAGTAAGTACCTATGTTTATTCATTTATTGTTAATATTTTCAAACAAAAAACAAGTTCTTGAGAGTAAATTATGATCTAAAAAAAACAAATCCATATTATTTCGTATTTTTAATGTTGGTGTTTATTATTTGTTGAACCATAGACAGGGGGTGTGTGTGTGGGGGTAAATTAATTTTTTATGATAAATCTACAGTGAAAACCCTAACCAAATTAAAATCCTGGGTACGCTACTGCAAGCTGGTGGTTATCAATCTGACTTTGGATGGGGGCATAACCTGTAAACACAGTTTGGAGAACTGAAATTATATTTGGGGGCTCATTTGTATTAAACCCTTCACCTCTAAATTGGGTCATAATTTGTATATTTTTTAAATTGAGGAAAATTTTTTTGTATTTTTGCCGATCATGATCCCCAGACCCCGAAACCACCCCCAGTTGAAAAATGTATACATATAATGTATAGGTATAATACTATGTAGGGACATTTTTTGAGGCAACGATTTCTCAAGAACGGTTGAACCGATTTGATTTCTGTTTTCGGCAGAACGAAGCTACATATTCAAAGTTGTGCGTCGTATACAGTTTATATCTAAATCGGTCGAGCACTTTGTTAGAAAATCAAGTTTGAAGTTATCACCGATCAGAATTGTATGGTGGTGGTGAGCGTGTAATTTTGTTAATTCGACAGAGCAAACACGGCCGATTCGTTTTCTGAAAAATACATCTGTATAATTAAAGTTCATGGAACATCTATCGTTTTAGAAATCGATCGAGTAGTTTTTAAGTAAGTAGTCTTAGTTAAAATAAGGCACTGTAAGAACGAGTATGTGCATCCGCCATTTTGGGTGCAAGACAGTGGTAGGCAACCCGCAACGCCGTCATCATGGGGCCAAGTGCCAACTGTATCGTCTATTATTATTACACGCACGCCGCACGGTCTTGTATATTTTTTATTAGCCGTAAAATATGCGTTATGTTTAATTTTTTATGATTTTCTATGACTGTTGTTCCCATAATTTTGTAATTTGTATTATTAAATTCAAAAAACATGTCTTGTTCGGCTGTTAATTGTACCGATCGAAGTACTCGAGGCTTTCGATTATTTCGGTTTCCTGCAGTCCCGAAACGCCGTAAAATATGGGTTGTTAATTCAAGACGAGACAAAATGGGTGCCTACAGGTTCTTCTCGACTTTGCGATGTGAGTAATAATACCTTGTGTTCTCCAAAACGAAATGTAGTTTTTAAATGATCACTAACCATCAGTCATCACTGCGGTACAAAAGTATGCAGTTGACAAAAACAGACGTTTAATTTTCTTATTTTTTTTTTTTAATAGATTCATTTTAATGAAGAACAATTTGAAAGGAAGCGTTTAGATGGAATTGTTAAGCTAAAATCAAATGCGATTCCCACCGTTTTTAATGTACCAAATCCACCACGAAAAACAAATACTACTCGAAAATCTATTTATGGGGTAAGACGTTCAGGATTTACTTACATAAATCTAAATTTTAAGCTAATCGATTTTGTTAAAAGATAATGGGTACATTAATGCTTAAATTGTAGTTGCTTCCGCACCAAATGTAAAGATTCAACGCTTTTTTTTAAACTTTATAATTTTTATTTCCAAATATCAAACCAAATTAATTTACTGAATAATTAAAAAATTAGCACACCCTAATTTAAGCCGGGCCACTATACTGTGGGCACAACTCTCCCATGCATGGCGATATGGGTAACATTAATAAATATGTATACAGTATAATTATTGAGTAACTGAATTTTAGTGGTTAATGTTAGAATTAGTATTATTTAACAATACTCAAATAATTATAAGAAATTGATAATAATTTTACCAACCATATACTCCAGTCCTGTACCTAGTTGCAGTCACTTTGAAAGAAATGTAAAGAGATACTTACACTTTATTTTACAAGTTAGAAGAAGAAAATATTTAAATTATAAATCTTGTTGTCAGTAATTTTATAACACATGTAAAGAATTAAAACTTAGTATATATTTCTGTAATTAATATGTTATTTGTACTTTTGGGGTGTTTACATCAATAAATAAAGAAATTTTTGATTTTACAGAGACCTAATGCTGTTAATGTAGCCATAATTCGTATGCTTCAACCAGATTCTACTTGCAACACTGTAAAAGTATACCTCGATCTTTCCGTAATTAAACTTGTAATGATCAAATTTTTTTTTTCTTCAAAAGTTATTCTTCTATATACCCGTATTTACACGACTGTTAGTTATAGAAAAATCTCAATAAAACTAATTAAATTTGTATGAATTATTATCTCTTCGGATATTATGAGTATTATGATTAATACCAAAGTTGACTATACCAGCTATCACCTAATTCTAATATATACCACTTTTTTTCAAACTACAAGGAATAATTTTTTATAACGCTAGTTTAATAGATAACATTGTTCCGACGATTTCGCCGTTTTCGCAGCATTTTGCAACTAAGAAAATAACCAATAAATCGAAAATTTTTTTTACAAAACACATTTTAAGCCTAAATCTCAACGTTTTTGTGGTATTCGATTACAATTAGGTATTTACAACGTCTTTAACAAGACGTACAAGCTTATATTGTTGAAACGTAAAATGTTTAGCGTCAAATAAATTATCGTAACAGATTATCGCACTATCAAAATCTTGCAACCAAAATGGCGGATGCACATACCCATACTATTACAGTAAAGACTAAACTCTAAACTAAAGGCGTTCACTCATTTTCAAACGGAGTATTTTTCGAGATAATAATTAAGTCGGACGTGTTCGCGTTGCGCGCGGCAACAGAGAGAGAGAACTACCCACACTTTGTGTAGTCCCGACCGACGGGATTTTTATTCCGTTCCCCAATAACTCGTACTAATTTTTTTTCCAAGTCCGCCCCTGCCAAGTCTTAACCCTTCGATATTTTCCCCGTAACGCGTGTATACAGTGAACAAAAACAAAAGAACGGCCCGCGAGATTTTTCCCAATATAGGCACAAAACACCACGTCAACCGCTCACCTTTTTCGGCGGCGGCCTCCTGCCGCGGTTCGCTCTTCGCTTGTTTCAGCGAAGTTTCCTGTTTCGGAGTCGAGTCCATGTTCCGATCGTGAAAAATCGCTCCGACTCTGGACGAACCCGAGCGATGAAATGGCGTTCCGGCGGCGGGTCGCAATAACCCGCAGAACTCGCTGCACCCTTGATGTACACAACGCTGTGATGTCAGATGAATTTCCGATCTTGAATGGAGGTGGCGATGGCGACGAGCGCGCGCGTGCGCGTGCGCAGGGACGAAGGAATGCAGGTGCGGTCGGCGTTTGTTTTCAAGGAGAGTAGATATTATGCGTACAAGGATCTGTGGATACAAGGAGAGTAGATATTACGCGTACAAGGATCTGTAGATACAAGGAGAGTAGATATCTGCAGCAGAATCCGGATGATGTTTCGCGGGCAGGGCGGGCCTCTGTCTAGTTAACTGATCCTTGAGGAACTCCATCGTTTCTTTGTTTTAGTCAATGTCGGGCAAGTGAGTAAAAAAATTGACTGCGATTAGTCTAGTTAGTTAATTCAATTAAATTGCCTTCAGTTAAATGTTCAAAGTTAACAACGGGGGAAAAAAAAAAATTAGATAAGTTAAGAGTTCAGATAGAATGAGTAACTTAATTCAGTTAAAAAAAATTAATTTATTTTGTTTGATAAAGTCATTCACAAGTCATTAAACGCCTAATCTACAGATTTTTCAATTTATGTAGGTAGTTGAGAAAATAAAAAATCGATATAAAAAAAAATTAACGAGTTAGTTTTGGTTGTTGATTCCGCTTGATAACGAAAAAAAAAAAAATAAACTTAACTTTGCAACAGTGATAATTTATTATAAAAATTCAAAATTAAATTTATAACTGAATAAGTTAAAAACAAAAATAATCAACTAGTCAAGTTAAAATGTTAAAAAAAAAAGTAAGCCCCGTGATCAGTCTAGTTCGCGTGGGCAGTTTGACGAGGTAGCGACTACGCTTTGGGTGGGTCACTAGTTTAGAAGTTGTGGTTTAAACGCATTATTTAAATTCTGAAAGCAACGAATTGCTTTTGAAAATACAATTCTGAGCTAGCTCAGTTGTCTAGTATACGTCGTGGTAAAAACAAATTTAACGTGAAAAACTTTTATCGAATCTTTCCTATTTTGGTACTGCGAAAAAGTTTCAGCTTGGTCCAATCTTTATTTTGGATGTTATGATCAAAAAATTTTTAACGGATGTGGACGTGTCCCGTAATTATTTGGTCTCCCGTAAGAAATACACGGCCGCCCAAAATAACGACAATTTCAAAGTTCCGTAACTTCCTCAATAATGATCGAAATCGACAGAAATTTCAGCGGGACACTCATAAGACTCTCCTAAACGACATATACGAATTTCAAGATTTTCGATTGGAGCAACTCGAAAAATTGGGCCGTTTTTTTGTTTTCCTTAGAACTTCGAAAATAATCAGAATTTCAAAAAACGCTTCAAATAAAGTACCATCTCGGATCCATTGTGTTTCTTTTAAGGTATCTTGCGTTAAAATTGGTGCAGGTTTACTATAAGAACTTTTGATCACGGGAAAAAAAAACATTATTGTGAATCTAAAAATAATTCACATTTTAACCAGTTAATGCCCACTTTTGATTTTGGTGGAGAAATGGATGAGTTGTACCTACCGTACTGAGAAGAACCGGTTTCCTAGTTAATATGATTTAATAGGGTCGTAGCCAGGTGGTAGAAGGAGTTTTTGTTTATACAGCCCCGCGATCGAACGTCCGGGAGACGTCCAACAACGTTGTTGTTTTTCCTCTAGGGAGAAATAAATTTTATCCACTATGCGTCAAATTCTAGAATGTCGGCTACGAAAACCAAACAGCGAGTCGGGCAGTACTTTTTTTTCCTCAGAAATGTGTATAATATGTGTTTTTAATACCAATTTTTTTTTTTTTTAAACACTTTTGATAGTAAGCTTATGGTCTGCATGATGATGGGCAGTCGGGTGGTTTTTTTCGGTTTATGGATTATAATGACAGTTGAATACTTCCATAATACAGGAAAGTACGTTTGTCCAAGCATTGAATTGAATATGTAGGTCAGAAATACATTTTTTCAGGAAGCTGATTGAGTATTTCGGCTGTTATTAATTAGCCTGAAGATTTTCTTCGGGGAAATTTAGAAATCGCGAATCGGATTTCAGCCGAGTATACTGTTGAGTACGAGTAGAACAGGGGAATGATCTGAGCATGGAATCATTAAAATTTTAGTCAGTGCTATTAATTTTTTTGAGAAACCAAACTCGTACATAATGTTGACTCTCTCTCTCTGTGGATACTATTGTAGACTTTTTTAAAATCAATGAATAGTTGCCACATATTCTGCCAATATTCGTACCTCTTTTCAATTATTTAGCCTATTATGGATAATTGTTCTGTGGTTGAGCGGCCTTTCCGGAAACCGCATTGGTAATGTACACCTAAACAGTCCTCCGCATAAGGGACAATGCGATTTAGTAAAATTCTAGAGAAGACCTTGTACGCAGAGTTCAAGAACGATATCTCTCTATAATTGTCACATTTTGTCTTGTCTCCTTTTTTGTGCAATGGTATGATTGCCTCATTCCAGCTATCCGGTACCCGTTCTTCCACCCATATTAGCTGGAACAGTCTGTAGATTACTACATGTAGTTCCTCACCACCATATATTATGAGTTCTGCTGGAACATCATCGGTACTCGGTGCTTTCCAATTTTTCAGGCCAATTATTGCAGTTTTTACTTCTTATAGACTAACATCCCCTACATAAGGCTCTGCTCTTTCATATTCGGCATGTATTACAGGCTGAGCTGGCATCCTAGTATTTAGTGATTTTTCAAAATATCCTTTCCATCTCTCAGCTCTTGACTCAGGCTCCACTGACATCTGTACGTCCTGGTCTCTGATTGCATTCCATATAGGGTTGAATTGTTTATACTGTTTAACGTAAACATTTCTAGTTCTCCCTTGTGTATGGTCATTCTCAGTGGTTTGAAGTAAGTCGCAAAAGAATTTTCTTTTTTCCCTTTGAAAGGTGCTTTTGCAGATTTTACGTTCCTGGATGAAAACTACTTTAGTTATTTGAGTGTTGTTGTTTATAAAGTCATCTCCCGCATTACGGCGTTTGTCTACAGTAACTCTACACACATTATTATACCAAGTATTTCTTGACCTTTTTAGCTCACCAATACTAGTGGCCGCTGCTTTTTTGACAGCATTACTCACTTTTTCTCAATCCAAAACTATGTTTGTCATTTTTATAATGATCATATGTATTATAATATAAATGCATGGTTTATTTGAACTAAAATATTATATTGACATTAAACACAATAGTACTGTTAAATTTAAAATTATTATAAATTTTAAAATGCTTTTGTTTATGAATTAGGTAGGATATAGGTATGTACATTTAAGTTATCAATTTAGGAGGTAGGTAAATAGTATTATGTATATTTTTTTACATTAATAGATATATAATTATTAATTTACATCTTTTTTTTGGTCTTCTGAGACAATCTTGTCACTTGTGGGCCCCACACGCACCCTGAAACAACTCGCACAACTCTTCTGGCATATTTATGTGTATTTCCTATTCATGTTGACAACTTTGCTCAATATTTAAGATTTTAATTGACTTTCTTAATTCTTATTATTATTATTAATTAAATAAATTAGGTATAGTTATACTTGTATTGAGTTTAAGCCTGGTAAAATGTGAATGAATTGGTAATAATAAATTATGTTTACGCTTAAATAATAAGGTACAAACATGTAATAAGTGTAACGGAGAAATTTTTAAAATTTTCAATTCTGAACATAGTATTTTTGTAGAGTAAAATCTTGGCTTATTGAACAGATATTTAATAAAAGAATTCAAAATAGTTTCAAGTTTAATAATATGGGTGTAATAAGCTGAACCCCAAAAGGCAATTCCATAAATAATTATTGATTGTACCAAATAATAGTATATTATAAGTTTAAGTTTATTATTTAAAACATTTTTGAGATTTATGAATACATGAAAAAATTTTCTTAGGTTAATTGTTAATTTATCAATATGTACATTCCATTTAAGACGATCGTCGATGTGCAGTCCTAAGTATTTAATTGTAAATGTATTAAAAATAGACAGGTAATCACAATCACTATTGTTATTATTATTATTATTATTATTAAATTATAGTTAAAATACAAATTACAGAATTAAAATAAATACAAATTAAAAATTAAAAATAGTAAAATAGATAAAAATTAAAAATAATAAAATAAATATAAATAGACATTTATGTAGGTAGAGATGTATTTCATGTGTTAAATATCTAAAATTTTAACATAAATACATTTTTTTAATTTAAGATCTTATTATAATAAATCGACTAATAAACAAACTTAAGAAAAAACTATTGGATGATATAATTTGAAACATACACTTAAATAAAGATATAAGATATATTGAATATTACAATCATTGAAGTTTGAAGTTGTGTAATATACAATTATATATACAATTTCGACACAAGTGAAAAAGTTTTTATTGTTTAGTACTAGGCATATTTAATTGACCAGAGAATACAGAGTTGAATATTTCAAATGTATCAGTAGTCATTGGTTCAGAGATGGATGCATTATAGTGAAGATGGGTTGAATCCGATATGGTTGGTGGACTAAAAAGGGTAGTTTTGTCTGTATGAACCTGTGTTTTATTGTAATCAATTTTTTCGATTCCGTGAATATTTTTCAAATGTCTTCTTAAACTATAACTGTCAGAATATTTTTTTACACAAACGACGCATATTGGTTTTTTCCGATTAATTTTGTGAACACGTTTTATATGTCTGTTCACACTGGTTTCATTAGAAAATATTTTTTTACAATCACAGCATTTATATTTCTGGGGTCCATGTACAACATAATTTCGAAGTAAAATATTTGGTTTGTTCGAGTTAGTTTTTTCGTGATGAAGCGTATGACTTTTCAAATCGGTTTTGTAGCGGAAAGTTTTTTCACAAATTGAGCAGAGGTATGTCATGTCTAATTCTGATCTGTGATCGTTTTGCATAAAACTAATTTTTTTACTTTCAAATTGACTTGATATACTGGGAATTATAGACTTGCTTACAGAACTCTGTGTCTCAGGAGTATTTGTACCCAAAGGCTCAAATCTTATATAGTCATTTAGCTCGTAGATCAACCGAGATTCATTTACCAAGTTTTTTACAGTATCATGCTGTTTGTTGTTATGCGCCTGTCCAGCTAGTGATTTGTCAAGGACACTATCGTGGCAAGTCTTAACATGGTCAAATTGTTTGTTTATATAAGTGACATTTGCTGTTTTGGTATTGACTAAAAATTTAATTTTGTGCATATGTTCCATATGTCTTCTTAGACTATATTTGTCACCAAATGTTTTCTCACAAATGACGCATATCGGTCTGTCTTCATTACTTTTGTGAACACGTTTTATATGTTTCTTTAAACTGGGTATATGAGAAAATATTTTATTACAAAGGCTGCATTTCGGTTTTAGAGATTCAAGTACAGCACAGTTTTGGCGTATAGTTATTGATTTGTTCAAATCAAGTTTTTGGTGTTGAAGTAAATGTTTTGTCAAATTGGTTTTGTAGAGAAAAGTTTTTCGACAAATTGCGCAAACGTATGGCATGTCTGATTCTAATCTGTGATTGATTTGCATATTCTTAATCTTTTTTCTTTCTAATTTACTTGACTCACTGGAAATTATAGACTTGCCTACAGAACTCTGTGTCTTAGGAGTATTTGTATCCAAAGGCTGAAATTGTATACAGTCATTTGGATTTTGGACCAACTGAAGTTCATTAACCAAGATTTTTACATTATCATGTTTTTTGTTGTTATGCGCCTGTTCAAACAAAAATTTATCAAAGACATTATCGTGCCTAGTTTTAATATGGTCTAATAATTTGTATTTATAAATGACTCTTCTCGTTTCCATATTAAACAATAATTGAATTTGGTGAACTTCTTTCATATGATTTTTAACATTGTTAAAATAAGATGATGTTTTATCACAAATGGCACATTTGAATTTCTGATACTCTTTTGACAAGTTTTTTATGTATGAATTTTTTTTGGTTCTACGATTTCGTATGGCCTGTGATTCATTATGTTGTAAACGCACAGTAGTTGTTTCAGTAGTAATCGGTAGTTTCTCAAATGAGTGAAAAAGGATTGGCTCTAGTATATTTAGTTGACTGGATAGCGTAGCCGTGTCTGTACGAAGAACCTGATTTTCAGTATTGCAGGTTTCAGAAATCTGAACTTGGTTTGATTGGCCAGATAAGTTGTCTGTACCAACAATAGGTTGTGCTTCAATAAATTGAAAAGGCACTGTACTTATTTCAGATGATTGATCAGATATTTCAAAGCAATTAGCAATTGATTGTGTTTTATTGTCATTAAATTGAAACATAAATGCTTCACATGACTGACTTATCATGTCATATTTGTTTACATTTATATGAGTTACATTGTTGTTATTGTGAGTTTCTTGCATTAAACTCGGATCGTCAAGCGACACATGGTTTTTTATGTATGAATTTGTATTGACACTACGCTTCTGTATTGCCTGTGATTCATAAAGTTGAAAACGCACAGTAGTTGTTTCAGTAGTAATTGGTAGTTTCTCCAATGTGTGAAACTGGGTTGGCTCTGGTGTGGTTGGTTGACTGGAAAACGTAACTGTGTCTGTATGAAGAACCTGATTTCCATTATTGCAGGTTTCAGAAATCTGAACTTGGTTCAATTGGTCAGATAAGTTGTCTGTACCAACAATGGGTTGTGCTTCGGGAAATTGAAAAGGCACTGTACTTATTTCTGATGATTGATCAGATACTTCAAAGCAATTAGCAATTGATGGTGTTTTATTGTCATTTAATTGAAACATAAATTCTTCACATGACTGACTTATCATGTCATGTTTGTTTACATTTATATGAGTTATATTATTTTTTTTTTGAGTTTCTTGCATTAAACTTGGACTGTCAAGCGACACGTTGTTTTTTATGTATGAATTTTTATTGACACTACGCTTCTGTATGGCCTGTGATTCATTAAGTGGAAAACACACAGTAGTTGTTTCAGTAGTAATCGGTAGTTTCTCCAATGTGTGAAACTGGATTGGCTCTGGTATAGTTAGTTGACTGGATAGCGTAGCCGTGTCTGTATGAACCTGATTTTCATTGTAGCAGGTTTCAGAAATCTGAACTTGGTTCAGTTGGTCAGATAAGTTGTCTGTACCAACAATGGGTTGTGCTTCGGGAAATTGAAAAGGCACTGTACTTATTTCAGATGGTTGA
>CM029361.1:16807385-16868561 GCA_017140985.1 Hormaphis cornu
TCAGATACTTCAAAGCAATTAGCAACTGATTGTGTTTCATTGTCATTAAATTGAAACATAAATGCTTCACATGACTGACTTATCATGTCATGTTTGTTTACATTTATATGAGTTATATTATTGTTTTTTTGAGTTTCTTGCATTAAACTTGGACTGTCACGCGACACATTGTTTTTTATGTATGAATTTATATTGACACTATGCTTCTGTATGTCTTGTGATTCATAAAGTTGAAAACACCCAGTAGTTGTTTCAGTAGTAATCGGTAGTTTCTCCAACGTGTGAAACTTGATTGGCTCTGGTATAGTTAGTTGACTGGATAGCGTAGCCGTGTCTGTATGAACCTGATTTTCATTATTGCAGGTTTCAGAAATCTGAAGTTTGTTCGATTGGCCAGATAAGTTGTCTGTACCAACAATGGGTTGTGCTTCAATAAATTGAAAAGGCACTGTACTTATTTCAGATGATTGATCAGATATTTCAAAGCAATTAGCAATTGATTGTGTTTTATTGTCATTAAATTGAAACATAAATGCTTCACATGACTGACTTATCATGTCGTATTTGTTTACATTTATATGAGTTACATTGTTGTTATTGTGAGTTTCTTGCATTATACTTGGCTTGTTAAGCGACACGTTTAGATTCATATTAACTTGATCATTTTTTGTTAAATTGGGGAAGTGCATTTTTTTTTTATGTGTATAAAGCATTTCCTTTTCCATAAATTGGTCATCACAAATTTCACAAGCGTAAAAAATAATAATTCTTTTATCCATATTTCCTGAACTATTTTTTTTCTCATCAGGTTTTTGTAAAAAACTGTGCATTTTTAGAGTATTAATGTTTGAAGTCTTTGTGCCTAGATCTTCTGAGTTTTGGACGGTCGGCCGTTCATACAAACATGATACTTTGTAAAACTATTCAAACCTGGATCAGTATAGGCATGTTAAATTCTGAATTTGCAACGTTAGGTACAAGTCATCAAGAATTTTTTTCTTCATTAATTGAATTCTTGCAATTTAACACCATGGAAATTTGTATGCATTTGTCCTAAATGTTGTTGATGGCCTTATTTGGAAGTAGATTATTTTACTGTAGTACCGTTTCTTGTTCCATAGGTAGTTAAAATATTCTTTGAAAATTTCCATGTACTCCTAAAAATTACAAAGAAATTTAAAACTATGAATCGGTTAAAGCTTTCATGGATTTGTAATTAAATCTGAATTTTTTTTTTAGTATATCCCACGGATATATACCATGTATTCGGTGGTTTCCCAATGTTTTAGTAATAAATTTTTGAAAAAAACAATTCTGAGCGAGCTCAGATTTCTAGTATCTAGGTACATCCTGGTATAAACCATAATTAACAAAAACTTATCAGTTTTTTTAAATTACTTATGCTACCTAAAATATGACTTCCTTAGGTAATCGCTACATCAAACAATTTTACACCGACATCAAATTTACTCCCTTTCTTTGATTTTTTTTTTTTTTTTATGCAATACTAAGATTCTTTTGTGCTTTTTGGTTTTGTGGTATAACTCAAAATGTAATCAAACTTAAAAAAAAAGTTGGAGTAAAGTACCACCAGAGTCCATAGATTTATAAGAACTTTTTTTTACTTGGAAAATTGAAACATCACTTCTACCCGAAATAGTGTTTACAGAAAAAAAAAAAAAAAACATTGTAAAATCAATATTCTTTGCTACGCTCAGAATCTAAAATTGTAAAAAAAAAACAAACAAAAATATTAGAATATAAAATTTACTTACATTGTATTATTTGTGTCTTGCTAATATAATTGCAAATGGTAAATTGTTTACGTCATGAATTTTACCTACAAAAACGATATCAAAATTATTATATTTTTAATAAGAAATAAACTTAAGATTGTAACCAAGGTCTTTCAAAATTTCTTACAGCTTACGGGTTTATTGGATATTATCAAATCACAGACATTTTAACATATCTTGTCAAAGAAGCAAACTGTTGTAGTCATAGTCAATAGAAAAATCTAGGTTTACATGTCTATGGTTGTACCCGACGGTCTTATAGATGTGTTGTAGGTAAATTATTATACTATAGAGAAATATATGTTTTGTTATTTATTTTTCCAATTAGTGGCTTAAATAGCATTTTATTTCTGAGAGGTAATGAACTATCTTTTTTAAGATTTTCTCCACCAGGTTTCCCTATATTACATTAGTCACCCTATATTATCAGTAGACCCGTTGACTTGATAAATTTATTTTTGCTTTGAACTATATTAACACAGATGAGTATAGTTGGTGTCACCAAAATTTACCCGCAGCGAACAAACTATTGCATTTACTCACTTAATTTCTATAATTCTACAAACGTTTTACCAATTCGTAACTGTAAAAAAATCATTTCTCTAAAAGATAAGTTCTTTATTGGCTTAATGTAAAGTTGATTGTTTTAAGTAAACTTTAGAAAAATCTTTTCAAGTTGAAATTGTTTACCAAAAACTACTTAAGTTACCTTAAATGTTCAAAAAACAATATTTGTAGAAAGTGCCCGATATTTAAAAACAAAAATTTCTTTGACAAATACCTATTAGTAGATTATTATAATTTATCATGAAAGTGTTGTATAATTTCGTGTTTACCTAATCAAGAAAATCCTACTCCTAGAACTGTTTTTTTACATAGTCGGTCCGTAAAGAAATAAAATCCACAAAAAATTTTTTTTTTCTTTCCTCAAGCGGTGAAAAAATAACTACCTAATAAAAACCAATTTAGTACTTTTTTTCAAGTCAATCATTCAATGGTAACGAGAAATTTTTTTTTTTATTTTTCATTCAAACAAATCTTTATTTTGCATACGAAATACTTAAGTTGTAATATGTTTTTAACCAAATTCAAATAAAAAAAAAAGGAAATTCTCTATTTGACCGAACGATTATCTATCCGTATGTTTGTTACACGCAATTACTCTGCCAATTATGAACCGATTTTGATGATAATTTTTTTTGTTTAACAAGTATTTTGTTTCCGTATAAACTTTATCAGAATCGTTTAAACGACCATTAATCTCCTGCCGAAAACAAAACGAAAAAAGCTTCGAGCGATTTATCATCCAAGTCCAATCTCCAAACACCTACGACATTTTTCGCTCGGACTGGCTGTTGTAAGTGTTCACAGAAAAATAACAATAGGGTTCCACTACGTACTATCTTTGCTAGAATTTAACAAGTGACTCACACTTCCATGGCAAACAAACATAAATATCGCGTACTGCAAATCCAGCAGGGACCGCATGCACGCAAAAAGTATAAAACGATTAAATGAAATAAAAACAAATTTGCGGGCAGAGGTCACCTAGAAACGTTCCATAATTTTCGGTGGAACGTGAATCATATCTCCCCATTTTTTCACTCCCTAATAGTAGGGTTGAACGAGAAAATACTCACAGTGGATTAAAAACGACCGAGCTCCTGATTGAAATTGATCGATCGATACCATTTGCCAGCGTCTCCGGCAACCGCTGTTCTACGATTCGACGGTGACGATGCGACGACGGCCCTCGGCCAGGAGGTGGACACGACAACGCGCGCGGTCAACGCATGCGGTTCGGCGTGGAGTCCGCCGGGTTGAGTTCTCGACGGCGCGCGTCCGGCAGATCGAAAACACGCGAGTCGAACAAAAAAACAAATCAAAAAAAAATAACTGTACCGAAAGAATCGTCGAAGAAGAATCCCGGGAATATTAGTTCAGAACACGTCGACAACAAAAAAATCTCGTGGCAGGTTCGTCGATTGTTGACGTCGTTAGCGACGGTTTCGATAATAAAAATTTTTTTTTTGCAGTCAACACTATTGCTTTTTATTTCACTGCGCAGAATCCGATGCCGCGGACACGTGCGCGGTCACCGTGTTACCTGCACTGCGTGTTTTTGGAGCCTCGACGAGTTTTTTAAATCTCTACTCGTCCCCGGCTCTCTCTCTACGGGACCGTCCTGCAGATGCACTGTCGTGGAAAAATAAACCCGGTCGCGTCATGGAAGAAAAGTTTCTAACGGGATTATAACAATACGTCGCAAGTGTATTATTTAGAACAGCGGTTCCCAACCTTTTCGATTACCCATAAGTCGGGTTAGATATTATACCGCCGACCCGAAAAAAAGTCGAGTAGAAAAAAACAAAACAAAATATATTATGATAATAATTATAATTTATTTTTTCAAACAAAGAAAATAAGAGTTTTTATTACAACTAATGAATAACGGCAATGAACATTAATGAGATTAGGTCGTGTTCCGAGTTTAATCGGTTTCTTGCTTTTGTTTTCATTGTTACCATTGTTGAAAATAATAATTGTACAACAAAAATAATTCCAGGAAATTAAATATAATATTCTAAGTATTATTCGAAGATAATAAAATTATCCGTGTCATTAGGACACAAGGTATTTGCCAAAACTATTAACAACGATATTACATTATTACAATGTCATTTACAGTACACACGAGTAAATGGATAATAAGTGCTTAAAATACAAGTTTTACCCCCCAAAAAATCGCGTTTTTACCCCTCAATTACCCCCAGGTTGGAAACCGCCGATTTAGAAGATGCCCGACTGTTGAGAAATTTCGAATTTGTACTGTTTTAATAGTTAAATTTGAAGAGAGAAAAAAACTCGCGTAATCATTTACGCAGGTACCTACTGAAATCAGTGGCGGCGCTAGGCGTGGGCGAAGTGGGCCATTGCCCACGGCCTCGCACCTCCTCAAAGGGCTGTTACTTAAATGTTTATTAAAAAAATTTTAAAACAAAGGGCCTCTTTAAGTCTACTTCGCCCACATATAAATTTTACCTCGCGCCGCCACTGACTGAAACGCGTATCGATCACCAGACCCAAGGTTTATAGATACTAATTTATTAGTATCTATACTAATTTATTATAAAAATTATTAGTATCTATAAACCTTGCACCAGACCTACATTATGATAAGTTCGAGAGAGAAGATCTCGCGATTCGGCTCCGTGAAACGTGATAAAAAGGTTTCGCGAAAACGCTGCGCGAGTGTGTGTCCGATTGATATCGTTTTAGTTTTGAATTGAACAAATAAATTAAAATAAACTCGAGGTATTGGTTACATCGAAAAAGAATGTCCGCGCGCAATCCCAAATTTACACGGCAGTAACAACGGGGCGCCAAAAACTCTCTTGGAAAAAAAAGAAACCACGGCTAAAAAATATTTTCGCGGTAAGTATAGCGGTCAAAAACGAAGTATCCACGTAGTTTTCGAAATCGAAAGCGGACAGGCAGGGAGATACTTTTTAACGTACCCCGAGAAATGTCGGAAACCGGGGGTCGCTGGACAGAGGACTACCACTTGCAGGTGGAAAGTGGGTAAGCACGTAATTCAATTTTGTTTGTTTTTAAATCCACAAAGACACTCATTCTAGTCCGTAACAATAATGTATCGCAGTCTAGAACGGAGACGATTATTTCCTTCAGCCACTAAAAAAGGGTTAATAGTTCTCGATTAATCTCGGGACTGGAAAATCGACAACGTTTACAACGATTATGTTCTGATATGTGTTTTATAAAAACTCTTTAGGTTATTGTTTACTTTGTCACTTGTTACACAAAGATAGAAAAGGGCAGGGCGTACTACTAAAAACGCGAATTTTCCCGGAGACGAGACCAACGAATTTCTCGCACCGAAAACATTCCGAAACGTCCGGAATTTCAGAGGAATCCTCAGAGTCGTTTTCGAGAACACTTTATAATTTTTGAAAAATAGAAAGTAACAATTTACGTACTATTATCTATACTTAATACTAATATTATATACAATTTAAATTTTATCAATAAGTTTTTCCAGAAATCGAATGAGTTTGGAGATGTTGACTGGTTCGGGATTGAGTTATCTTTAATAATGATTAAACTAAAAAAAAACTACTAAATTGGACAAAACAAGACTAATACAAACAAGGTACTTTCTGAAAATTTAATTTTGTAGGTCAGAATTATAAGATTTTGGTAGGTACAGGAGATACAGAATTTGTATTGCTATAATTAAAAAATTATTTATACTACACACATATATATATATTAAAGAATATGTATACTATAAAGTGGTTGGAATTCTGTCCTCGTATAATATTAATTGTCCGTATCTGTACATAGGTAATTGGATGCGTTAGGTTTGTGCAGACCGAAAATGCAAATAAATAGTATAGTTACACGCTAATTATTATTATTTACTAAGTAAAGCCGTTTAAAAGTCAGTTTTTTAAAAATTTTCAAGTCGCTTAAAAATTATTTCTTAAGAACGAGAAAAAAAAAGACTGAACTCGGAGAATGATTGTCGTAACAGGTATTAGTATTTTTATCCAGTGTTCTCTGTATTACTTTTTAAGCTGTATATTTAGTACATAATCATGTACATTAGTTGATGATAAAGAAACAACAGCCGTTCCCGATTGGCAATTAATGAAACTTGAAACAGTTTTCGGACTAAATTTTGAAACGCACGGTACAGAAAATTAAATGTTTGGACGTGAAAATTTGAAAACAATACGTCGTAAACTGATTTTCGAAATTGTCGAAAAGGCTATGAAATTAAATGTTTAAATAAAAAATTGTCGAAATTTTCCAACCACTCATAGGTAGATAGTTAATGTTGTTTAAATCGTATTGAAGTTTCACGCTCTAGAGCTGGGAATCTAAACTGAGACTCTAAAACAGAGAATCCATAACATACGAAAGAGTAAATTAACAACTGAACTGGAACTTTAATATTACTTTTCTGTGCAATATTATAAAAGCAATTGAAAATCTTTTTTCATACTTGGCCCACGAACGGGCTATTTTACTCCGGAGGGTCCGAAATATCACACAGTTGAATAATATAATGTAGACGTTCAAATAGCAATTTTAGTACCTAATTGTGTCTCGACATATCAGAGCTACGTCAAAAATTTGATTACTTCACTAGAGAACTTAATTAGATAAAACAGGTACGAGTTATAAGGAGTTTTGTATAGGCAATTACGCTTACTTGTATGCCACGTGCCCTAACTGTTCTTTAAACCAGGCGTTTGATAAAAAAAAAAAAAAAAAAAAAAATGAATAGAGAATTATTGTTTTTTAAGAGGACGCCACACCATCGGTGAAACGCATATAAATCCCGAGAGAATGCGCTGTTACGCGTTTTGGCGATCCGCAAGCACGCGTCCTGGTAAAAAAACATTCAACATTCAACATTTGAAAATTTTTATCATATATCTATGTCTTTTCTATTTTTGTATTATTTATAAGTTTCAGCTTGGTCCGATCTTTAATTTTGGATTTTATGATCAAAAAAACCAATTTCGATGTGTAAAAGACACGTTTCCCGTAATTATTATTATTTGTTCCCCCCATAAGAAACACACAGCCGCTCGGAATGACGAGTTTTACGGCAAAATAACAGCGTGAAATCGGCTACAAACCAAAATTGTGTCGACCAATTTTTTAAATTTTTTAACCACAAACGATCTTGATTAGATCGTATTAGACTCTAATAATTAGAGTTTCGAGACTAAAACATAAAAACTAGAGGTTTTATGGAATAATAACTGCGTAAAATTCAAAAATTCAAAACATTATTTATGTTCCATAACTTGATTAAAATGAATGATTAAAATCGATTGAAATTTCAACAGTAACCTCGTTAAACCCTTCTCAGTTACATTTATAAATTTCATGTGGAATGGAGCACTTTTGAAAATTCGACCGTTATCGTTTTTTCCTCATAACTCCAAAAATAGTCAAAATTTCAAAAAACGCTTCAAATAAATTTACCATTTCGGATCGACTACCTATCTTGTGAGGCATAAGACGTTAAAATCAGAGCAGTTTTTCTACTAAGAGATCACTAAAATCGAAAAAAAAAAAAAAAAATTGAATTCGACGTGTGAAAAACACGTTTCCCGTAATTATTTGTCCCTGCCCTAAGAAATACACGGCCGCCCGAAATAACAAAAATTTCAAAGTTCCATAACTTGCTCAAAAATGATCTGAATCGATTAAAATTTCAACAGTAAACTCGTTAAACCTTTCTTAATGACATATATATATATATACAAACGTCAAGTCGAACGGAGCACATTTGAAAATTGGGCTGTTTGTCTTTTTTTCCTCAGAACTTAAAAAATAATCAAAATTTCAAATAAAGTACCAATCTTGGATCAATTATCTATCTTTTAAGGTATCATACGTTAAAATCTGAGCAGTTTTAATACCCTAAAAAGTGTTCGCAGAAAAAAAAAAGCCGGGATTAGTCTAGATCGTGTGTTTTACTCGTCGAATTAGATTTTTTGATCACACCATCCAACATAAAGATCGGACCGAGCTAAAACAACTTTTACATAATATTAAAATAGGAATGATACAGATTTGATAAAAGTTTTTATTGCGAAATTTGTTTTTACCACGACGTAGACAATTGGGCTCGCTGAGAATCGTATTTTCGAATGCAATGATTTATCGTTGTTCTCAGATATAAAATAATGCGTTTAAACCGCGACTTCTAAACTAGTGATCAACCCAAATCGTAGTCGCTTCCCCTTAAAACTACCCAAGCGAGTTAGTGATCCCGGCTTTTTTTTTTTATTTTCTCTCTCTCGCACCTATACTTAGAATTTCGAGGTTTGATTTCAATTCCTTACTCGCCTCAAAATTCAAGCACTCCGATCCTTCAAATTAAAGCACGGAGACTTTTTTTATTACTCCAAACTCCATTAAATAGTACTAGTCAGTGGTGGCGGTGCATATTACACATATTTTGACAGTCTTTGAGTTACGTTATATTATTTTAAATTATATACCAACGTTATGTAGATATTATACGCCGTTTGAAGAATTACATTTTAAGGGACCAAAAAAAAAATTTATAAGAATGATTGAAAAACTTTTTTTCGCCCGTACACCAAACAGTAAAATACAGGAATACAGGAATCACTCTACGTCGTCGCATGGCCCAGTCGACGACTACGTTTTGGGTGGGTTTAGAAGTTGTGAACGCGTTATTTAATACAATATCTGAGAGCAACGGTAAGTCATTGCCTTCGAAAATACGATTCTGAGCGAGCTCAGTCTTGGTAAAAACCGAATTGAACAATAAAAACGGTCCGAAACTTCCGAAAAACGCGTCCACGTTTAAGGAATAACGTGTGAAAATTTCAAACCGTATGGACAATTATTTGATAAGTTAATAAGATCCAATTGCGCGATAGCGCGTAATTTCATTGTTATAACCCCAAATCACACCAATTTTCAATACTTTTTTTTGTACGCGTTCGGGATTTATTGGGCGATTTTTTTAAAATTTTTTTTTTTTTTATCATACAGCAAATTTTGTTTTACATTAAATATAATTGAATTGTTAATTAAAAAATTTGTGCGAGTTACGAATTTTTTTTTAAAAAAATGGTATGACCGATTTTCGACCGTTTTTCAACTTAAAACGAGATAAAAAATTGTGATTATGGATTTTCGAAAATTTTCAGTAGTGGTGTACGTGTTGTTGACCTCGTGTTTCGAAAATTTTTGTGTCCAAAATCAAACCTTTTATCGAACAGATACTGCAAGAAAAATGGAAATTTTCGAAAATTCCATACTCAGTTTAAAAATTTTCGAAATCTCTCGAAACTTGGGCCGAACCTGTGAATTTTATCTACCGCAATATTGTGCGTATCAGCTATTATTTCGGAAGTAACGACGGTAGGCGTTGAATGTTTTTTCAAAGGATTTTCAAGTCAAGTGATGTTGCGAATCCAAATTGTCCGAGTAAAGAAGGATTCCGCATTTTCCATTTTTTTTTTTATTTCGACAAATCGGGTTAAAAATTTTTCATTCCTCCGTTCGAACTATTTTGTGTTTGTTTCGGTTCGAACAGTTGACTAAATTTTTCCACTTTTATACATGTATAAAATCCACGTAAAGTGTTATCGTTTGTTCATTTACGTAGACCATTTTTTTTTTTTTTTTTAGACCATCCTGCAGTATGATCTTCCGGAGACGATTCCGCGCGCGCGAGCGGATAAAAAGAAACGCGCGGCCGCCTCCTGTCAATGCTCCTGTGCGCGCGCGACGACCAGTGACAGAGAGACGCGGACACAAAGAAGGAGTGAGAGAGCGAGAGAGCGAGAGAGCGAAAGAGCGAACTAGAGAGAGAGAAAAAGTGATATCTCATCAGGAGCATCAACAGCGAGGGGCAGTGTGTTGCGGTGTCTGCGCGAGCTGCCCGCTGCCGCAATTCGCCCGCCACCGCCGTCGCCGTCGCGCAGTCGGTCCGTCCGGAACACACAACGGGTCATTGAATTCGACGTTGCAGTCTTCGCCGGTCGCGCAGTCGCCGCGTCCGAATATCATTATTATTTTGTTTGCTCGCGAAAACGTTGTCTAATTTTTTTTTTTTTTTTTTTTTCATTCATTTTCTCCCCTCAAAACGAGTCTGCTGCAAAAAGCTGCAGCAACACCGTCCATAATACATCGTTATTTATCATCACTCGGGAACGACGGGTTAACTCTCGGGTTAACTCGAAAAACACGCACGCATTTTTTTTTAAAAAACAATTTTCTGCCGAAACGTTATTCGGTATTATTTTAGCGTATCCACGGTCGGTTCGGGTTCGCCGTAGCCAAATCTCGTCCGCAGGTAAGTCGTAAAACGCGCAACGTGCGACAATACGGTGCAGGTCTCTGCACGCCGCGCGCAATACAATACGTATTTTATTTTCGTTGTATTCGCGTTTTTTCGTTTTGCACCACGTTTAATTTCCGCCACGTCTCGCCGTTCAAAAACCTCTGTGCAACAACAACGCTCGTAAAAAAAAAACGTTTAACGATTCCGCAATAATACACCCGCGTTCGATCGGGTTTGTTTATTTGTTCAATAACGACAGGTTACCGCCGATTGCTTCAACAAGTTATCGTACGTATAATATAATACAGGTATTTCTGTTGCGATCGGTAAAAAAAAAAAAAAAATCATTGTCATTTGTCTCTTTACGTTGAAATATTCCAAAAACATTTTGCGACGAGCAACTGTCGAGTTCATAAGTCTCCAATAATTGTTGTTGTTATACGCATTTTTCAAGTCGAGCGCGACGAACAAAAACTACAGTTCACGAGAAACTTTTTTATTTCGTATAACCGTAAAACAAATGAAAAATCGCTCGATGTATCAAAGTAACGGAAAACGATATATTCTTCGAAGTATAGTAAGTAGGTGTCGGATCGTCCGATCGAATTTCGGAACCGTTTTAAGAATATTATATTGTTGAGATTGTTTGCAGCGTTCGAAGAAAAATAAAATTAACCGTCTCGCGTGGTTTAATCTAAAAAAATTAAATTCCGCGTTTCGTTCCATCATGTGTTGTATCGTTTTCGCCGGTTGTGACGACTCCTACGAAACACGCGTTCTGATAATTCGTACAAAAAACCAAAAAAAAGGGTGAGAAATATAGCGACTTGGAAAACAATTTTTAGGTAAAAAAAACGGTTCGGAACCCCTAGAAACCACAACAACGACTGACTCGTGTCTTGTGTGTGTTCTACAACGTTTTTTTGCGGCAAACTAACGAAATTCGTAGCTATATATTGTCGACGATTTTCGATGTTTTTCCCCCGTTGTTAGCGCACTGAACATATTTAAAATCGTTTAAAATTTTTAGCGATACGTCAGAGACGGCGGGCTCGCAAGAGATACTACTGATATAGTATATTACTACTATTTTAAACAACCTGTAATATTATACCAGGTAGCACGGTTTTGACGACGTAAACACGGTGCCTAACGATAAATTATCGCTGTTATATTCGATTTTTTTTCGAGCGCGTCGACGAGAACACGATCGCGTCGCGCACCGTCGAAAATACCCGAAAACCGTTCTTCCGGAAAATTGCCAGACGCGTCCGTAAATTCCGTTCCCCGTAGCGCACGTCTTGTCAACGGTTTCCACCGGATTATCGCGTTTTTTGCCGTCGGCCGCCGCAAAACCCGTCTCTCGAACGTAGGAAAAACTAATAACAGTACAATTATTGTCGTTGTTTATCTAACGTGATTGCGTGATTGCAGAAGCGGCCCGCACCGTTATACGCCCGAGCTCTCGAGAAACGGAACATCGCGGATATCGCGACCGGCGTCTGTAACACTGTTGTAACACGCACCAATGACCGTCATCCACAGCCGAACCGCGTCGCCATGCGGTTGAGGAGACATCGACGACGGTTAAGCGCGGGAATATCGTAGAAAAAACGCTGTGTTAACAACAGTTCGCGCTTGCAGTTTACCTACCGTCAAACAACAACGATTATTATTGTCATTATTGTTGGCTGACACAATAATACATAGTTTTATATCAATTCGCCGCTTCTCGTGTGTGCAGCAGCTCGTCGTCGTCGTCGTCGTCGTCGGTGGTACCTGCGCGATCGAATCCAACAGGTGAGCCGCACGCGCGCTTTTTGAATAAAATTCTCTTCGAACACGGTTTTTGAGAGTTTTTCGACAAGCGTTTGTGCTACCTTTTCTTCTCCCTGCGGCTGCTGCTCGCAGGTCCTATCAATTCCTCCACTCGTCGTTTGCACATCCCCCTGCGCCTCTGACCAGTAACTTTTTTTTTTACCCTTTTCGACGTCCAATTTCATCGTGGAACCCATACTTTTTTTTTAGTGCTATTCGCAATAAAAACTATGACCGTTTCGTACAGGTCGCGAGATAGTACGCGTTCAAACCGTACGTTTAAAAAAATAATTTTAAACCGTTGACGATTGTAGAAATTCGTTAACGAAAAAAGAGCGGTTGAGAGAATGAACTTTGAAGGAAAAAGTGACGAAGAGGACAGGGAACGGATGGAACGAAAAACGTACGAGGGTTGTTGGAACTGTGAATGATCGTGACGAGTGGAGGAACAGGACGAAGACCCCGATCGGAAGAAAGGCGATATAATATTAAAGATGAATTGAAACGATATTACGTTGTTACGTCGGGAAACGCGTCGCGCGTATTATTCTTTCGACAAGCATCACACCATGAAATTTTATTTTTGGACGGTCACTTTTTCCAGCTGCAGTCGGATGCCGTATCAATAATAATAATAATAATACTGTAGACAGGAGAATGACCCACGTCGTGGTTATTATAGTTTTTTTTTTTTCGTACTCCACGGGTCGGATTCCTCGCCGAAAAAAAATGTACGATTTTTTTCTCGTTCGCTGCAGTACCTAACACACACGATCGTCGGCCAAATTTTTCGGACATTGCAGTTCTCGACGTTTTTACAAAGGATTATTTTTCGGTCGTATTTGTTTTCTTTAATTTCAATACACTATTAACGCTACAACGGATCCTAACCGTTATTATTTACGCGAAACAAGCACGTTGCGATGATGTTCTACTTGAATTTTCCTGCTCATCGTTAACTGTATTTTTTTGAAATTTGAACTATCCGAACGTATTTTCTGGAGTTATCTTCGTTTATAACGTCACAGCTTATCGCCAACTTAACAAGCACAAAACGAATCAACAAAATATTATAACGAATATGACAAGTATGAGTAAGGGGAAAAAAATAGATACCCACTTTACAGACGTACCTTTGAGGTATAAAAAAAATGGTGTGAGAATTATCAAGGCGTACATTATTTTTCAAAAGGAAATGAAAATGACTGAACCCAGAGGAAGAAATATCGGGATGAAGAAAAGACGAGTGACGAAGGTGGACGGAATTGACGGTATTGTGACTTAGTCTGACAAAGGAACCACGATACGTTCAAATTAAAAATCCAAGGAGTGTTTCAAGAACAATTTATCTGTATAAATCAACGAATGATATGCGTGTTAAGAACATTTGTTTTTACGTCCATTTAAAACATAGATGTGTGGTGTGTAGTCGGAAAAAGGTGATTTGTCTAGTGTCTGGATTGAAATCGTTCAATAGCTTTTGCCAACAAGTTAACGTACAGTTGAAAATATGAATGAAACTACACAAATTAAATTATTAATATTGAGCAGTATCTAATTGTTTGAATTTTATTTTATAAAATAAATTGATAATATTCGTACGTATAGCTTTTTATGATTTATTATTATGTTTTAAAATAATCGCGCGAGGAGGAGAGACATCAATACGGAATCGACCGGATTCGACGTGTTATTTTCTTATTATTTTTCGCCAGATTAGCAATTTCGTTGAAAAACTTTTCTACTATTTGGGGTAATACACTAATCGTATAATTTGTACGTATTATTAAATATGTAAGTAAATAAGAGATAACAAAAAAAAAAATATTATACAAAAACATACCGTGTTTATATTTAACTGTACTTAAAATCGCATAGTATATAAACAGTTTCTGAAAGATTAGACAATATGATGTTTAATAGACGTTATTAAGTTTAAAAATTAAAAATATCACTCAAATTATAACTCGGACTAGTAGAGCAGAAACAAAGCGGATGATGACAATTAGTTTTAGTACGCCGATACAGGTTGTTATAAAATCCGGAAAACCACTGATGATAAAATTCATAATTATCGGCAATTACATGGTTAATTGGGTTTTCGTCATCATCCGGTCACAAAACGTTCCGATTTTTTATCGCGAAAAATAACGATGATTCACGCATTTGAAATTAAAAACAATTAACCTATAACACTATATAATGTTCTTTTGTTTCGTTTCGATACGCACTTCAATCGTTGATGAGTTTGACTTTGTTAAATTTCTAAAATCATTCATATTAAGTGCTATTTGATTGTTTTTATTGATCTTCATTAAAATGATGTAAAAAGTGAATTTTAAATTTTAATAAATCATAGGTATAATAATGCTTTTTTAATAACTATCAATTTTATCAAACTTCGTTTGCTACCTTCCTCAATATTTTGGTTCCGATTTCCGGATTCTACGTTATTCTACAGTTTTTTCGAACTGACCAGTGTAGAAAACCTAATAAAATATTATATTTCAAATTCTAATAACTATGGCAATAAGATTATTGAATTTCGTTAAATTGTATGTACGCATGCGTTTGATTAAATCGTATTAATTAATGAAATTATAAATACCTCGGACGATTTTAAATTGAAGTGTATTTGAACAACTAACGTAAAAAATTGGGTCGATGAAAACTAGACCATAAACAATCGGTTGGAAGAGGACAATACTTTTCGACAAACACCATTTATTAGAAAAACAAAAAAAATCAATCAATCATTGATATAAATTTTGACTATCGTAAACACAATATCAGTCGATGCGCGCCTTCTGGATATAAGGTGTTTTGTTTTTCCGTCGACAAAACTTTTACTGTGCTAATTATATTTTCGTGAGCCACTAAATGAATTTAGAGCAGACCAACGATGAAATTATCTCCGACGTTCTTTGACATACTGTAAAAAATATTTCTATTGAGCCATTCCCTTTCATCCGCAGAACAATAACCGTATAAAGTCTAATAGTATTTAGTAAACATTTTTTGAAAACATTGTTTTGTGCTTACAAGACTGTGCTAGATTTTTACAAAACCAATTCAGATTGGATCTACGACGATTATGCTTTTGCGTTCCATTCCAGTGACATAAACTACATTCATTCGAAGAATTCGTCTGACATAAAAAGAAAAAAATTTATAGCAACCGCGTGAGACTTATAGGAGTAGATACTTTGTTTCGGGTTAGGTCACAGCTTTGGGCGGGTTACTATCGATGTTTACAAGAAATTTGTAAGTAATTAATTGCTTCCGAAAGTTACGATTTCGAGTCGATCTCAGTGGTGGTTCAAATACTTGACAAGTTCTAAATTTTAAAGTTTTACATAAAGCTATAATTTTTTTGAAATTTTCTTGACGTTAAACACATTTATTCCAATAATGTGTGAAAAAATACACGAAATTATTGTATGTTAGTTTTACCCAACGGCTAATGAAAATGTGAAGTTATCGAAATTTTTGAATTTTGGATAACTCGAGAAATAATCAAAAAACATTGTAAATAATGTATCGTTTTTTTTTTGGTATCATGTGGAAATATCGAAGTATTTCTGCTAGAAACCCAAAAAAGTTATCGCAGAAAAGATAATTTCAAGTCGGTCAGAAAGGGTTTTTTGAAAATGTGTCGGTTTTTCAAATCAGAAATTGAGAAAATATAACAAAAATTCTAAAAACGCTTACAATACATTATACTTTGTTCGATCCACTTTTCGGTCTTATGTGTGGGTGTTGTTCGCGCAAATTTTATCTGAACACCCGTTCTGTCCGAAAAAAAAAAACAAACATCGTATTGAAAAACCTATGCATTACTCACTGTGTTCAGAATTGAACGACATTTTTTCGATAAAAAGAAATAAGGGTCCTGGAAATTTTGTTGATTCGCCATTATTTTGAACCGATCTTTTTCGTCCGATGGAGCAGCGGAAGTTCTCTCCTCCTCCTCCTCTTCCTCCTTTTCCATCCTATATCCGGGGAGAATAACTCGTTATTATAAATCATAACAGACAGTGCAACGATAAACTCGATACGACTGAGCTCGCTCATAATCGTTGATTCGTCATTGCATTCAGATGTTAAATAACACGTTTGAACCACAACTTCCGAACCAGTGACCCACCCAAAGCGAATGTTCGCTACTGCGTCAAACTACCCACGCGACCTAGACAGATGCCGGCTTTTTTTCTCTTTAAAGACTAAAGAGGACTTATATCCGGTTGTTGCGTCCTCGAATTTTTGTTCTTTTAAACTTTCTGCCAGTCACATTTAATCGAGCGTACGCCGCGGCTTTCCATATCCGTATGATTGTAATATGATTTTGCACAATATTGTATAACGTTATTAGTCATTCGTCTCCATATGGAGCCGTGCCGAGTATACTGTATATATACATATAACTCTTATACGCGGTTTATGTTGTCAATATAAACGACATCCGCGTTCGGTTACAATAATATTTCCGATCTATTCGATATTTCGATTTACGTTTTACACGGAACGCGGGTGTCGATTATTCGGCGGAATGAACCGCAGACAAAGGGTATTCGGCAGCGGTGACGAACGAGAGAGGATGTGAATGGTTTATAAAAACCGATGAATACTACGGTAAAGAGGCACGGTCGAGTTGAAAATAATCGAGTGATCGGGAAACGAATTAGGCGTTTCGTACTTTCGTCTAATAGCGATGGTTACATAGAAATTCTGAGCGCAGCGAGGAACGCATATTTATCCTTGTATAGATATTTTTGTTTTGTTTTCCGGGCTCAACACTGGACCAACTAACGTTTCGCATCTTCCAAGTAGGTACAAGATGTTGCCACCGTCGTATAGTTTTTGCTTCGTTCGATTTTTTAGCAATCCACACAAACGTTACGAAAGTATAGAAATACTTATTTCTCTCGTAAACGTCACACTTTTTGGAAAACTAGGTTGGCTCCCGCGGTGCGAACGGGGCCCCGCTGACAAATCGATACCATCACATGGCTAGTTTTGTATACCTGTACATACTGACGGTTTTACTCGTATTATGTTTCAATAATATGTTCTAATAGACACGTACGGTTTACACTCGTTTGTCCTCGTCATTGAGATCTCGTGGGATGTACAAAACGCGATCGGTCAACGAACTGTTGTCGGATTTTTTTCCTCCTCACACCTACTGGCAAAAAACAACTATATAGGTATAGTAAACAAGCCGCCGTTCCAAATTTTAAACCGCGAAAACCCCGCGAGACGAGTGTGAATTCGCCTGGTGTGTGTTTTTACTGCCGATGTTTATACGTATACAGCGTGTGTCGCGAACGTATTTTGACAGTTGTGTGCGACAGTAATAATTATTAACGCGCCCGTATACTTACCGAAATTTCGTGCGAGTGTAATCGTATATTTTCAATAACTTACTAGCCCAAACGATTAAACATCAAATGACACCAATAGCCCAAACGATTAAACATCAAATGACACCAAAAGCCGAAATGAACCGTTTCGTTCGTTGCGATAATATTGTAAAACGCGCCGATACGAAACCGAAACATTTTAAAACTCGTCCGAACAGGTTGGTCAAATTTAACTCGCGAAAGTGTGCGAGACTGCAACGTGACCGTAACTCGATAGTGTTTTGACAATTTTTAATTAGTCGACACTTGTTATTTTAGTCGTCCTAAGAATTTGACCGACCACTTTTCAAGACTCGGAAGTCTTTTTTTTTTTTACTATCAATATCGTATAACGTGTTCACGGTGTCGACAACGTGTGTTGTTTTTACATTTATAACGCGAAAAAAAAAAAAAAACGAATTTTTTAACCGTTAGAAACAATTAGTTAAAAACAAGACACATAAAACGGCACTCGTCGCACTGCGTATTCTTATTATATATATTTTTTAGGCACTCTATTTTTATTTTATTTACCGCGTCTGTATAGACACTGCAACGCTGCACCAGCATCTTGGTGTATACCTACGAACTTCTTGGTCCCATAAATAATCGTTCATTGTCGGTCGAATAAACTGCACAAGTAGGCAGATGACGATAATAATAATGAAAAAACGCTAAAAAAAAAAAAAATCCGGTGTAAAACGTACAAAACAAAGTCTGTATATAATAATAAGAAACACTCAGCCGAAGGTTATTTCCAGCTACTGCACGCCGAAGCAGTCGTAATAAACCGATAAAAAACAAAACGTTTAACACCTGTGTGTGTAACGTTATACATTGTGATCTAAAAAAAAAAAAAAATAGAGCTCATTAGTATGGATATAAAAAACGAATCTAAAATAAACGAAAAATCATTGCGGTATAATGCGATAATGTAAAAAAAAAATGTAAAACCTATGTAAAAAAAAAAACGCTGGGTGTCCCGAGAGAATCTAGTCAAACAGGATTGACCGTTATTTTATTTCCTTCACTTACGCGTCGTCCGTTATAACGTATAGTATACCTATATATTTTATTATATGCAACGTGTGTAATAATAATTTATATACAAGCGTATATATCCGAGAGAAAAAAAAAAAAATAGCCAGTTACTACTCGAACAGAGTAAGTCGGATGTATAACTCGATACTTCCATTTAATTATACGGATACTACGGTGTACTGAGATATTATCATTATTATTCGTCTCGGGCTCTCACGGTACGAGCCTATGTGTATATATATAACCGTTCTCTAGAGCGCTTTTGAACTTCCCGTTATGCCGTTTTTTAATTTTTTGAAAAAAATATTATTACACACCTATCCCGCGCGATAGTCGTCGAACGAAATCCATAATAATATACGTGCTCCTACGGCGACGCGGGTCACGAATTTCGGCGCGTAACAGTTTCACGTGTACGAGGTATATTTTTGGGCATACTCGGCCGGAGAAAATATTTATTGAATACGTGGTGGTCGACACAGGCTGTGAACGACAAACAGTGCCCATTTACTTCGTTTCGCAAATATTTTGCAGGTATATTTTTTAATTTTTTTTAGTGTAGTAGGTGTACCCAATATTCAAAACATATTCTACCAGTTTGACAGAGAAAAAGAAAATTTATCGAAGAAGAGATAGACGTGCTAGATAGAGAATTTGTTGTAGTAGCGACGTGTATTGCTTTGGGAGTAAAAGTTTGATGTTTTTATCGAAAACTCCGTAGGAAAACTTTAAAAAATCACGAATCTCACTGAGCTCAGTGCGAGTCGATTGACAAGTACTCAAAAAGTTTTTGGTTTCGGAGTTTTGATTTTCGATGGATGGGTTTTGAAGCAATTATACGCAAAAAAAAACATCGTATTTTACCCGGCAATCTCTTATAGCGTATTAAATTAATACATAGAGGTTTGAAAACGCCGTGGAATAATTTTTACAACGATAGTTTAATACTACTCGAATCAAAGCATCAAGAAATACGCTTCAAATAAGATAAAATTACGAAACCCCGACTTGTATGCGCGGTTACATCGACGTGACGATTGGAGCACTACCCGAAAACGTCATTACAAATCGGTAAATTTCATTTCAAACTTTTCGCCGTAAAGTTCTCGATTTTCGGAGTAAAACTCAAAAAGTAAGCGAAATTTAAAATAAAGTTTCAACCCGAGTACCACCGTAGACCTTTTAGAAAAGTTACTGACTTTGAAATCGAATACAATACGTTCGTCGCTCGTAAAATGTAAAAAATAACAACGAAACGCGCACGTCGACCAACGATTAATGTTCTTCATGAAATGACCCAAAACGATATACGAAATTGTAGTGTTACTTATCTCACGTAACCTGTCCGTACGATTTAAACGTTAATTTTAAACGTTTTTGTTTCGTGATCTTTCCGCGTTCGTCAATCCTCGCCGCGTTGTGTCCATCGAAAAGCTCTGCGACGATTACAACAGCGTGTCGAAAAAGAATTGTAATTTGAACGGCGTCTGCAAACGAGCGGAGCTTCTCTCGTACAGGTTTCGACGGTCGAACGGAAACGCTAACCCCGCTCGAGTGGCCTACATTACGTCGGTTTAACACATTACTGTGCGGATGATCGACTCTCGGTGTGGTTCGTAATAATCATGGTGTTGACCGATTAAATAACGAAAAAAAAATAAAACACCCAACAGTTATGCTTTTTCAATTCGTCACTCGTGGCTATAACACGAATATGGCCGAAGACGACGGTTTTTTTAAACACGTCGTAAACGTGCTTATATAATAAGAGCACCGACTGCAAACGCGACCGGGTTTCGCGTTGGAAAATCGTTATAGAATAACGTATAAGTAACGTATAGTAGAAACCGTTATAGAATGTCATAACGTCATAACCGCGATGTTAGGTATAAAATTTTCGTTCTGAAAAATCGGAAAGCCGCGTTCGAACTTCGAAGTCGGGTACGTTTTTGCGACGAACGCGTTCGTACTAGTTTCCCTACTCGTGTGTTAGATTCTGTGCGCAGAAAAAAACGTATTTGTTGTTTATAAAATGACGAATTTTCTTTTTTTTTTCTTTTACACCATTACCATTATAAAATTACAACATACAAGAATATTGGAAATAACCGGAACTGGGTTTGTTTTTAATTTAAATTAAAGCCAGTGGTGTTTATTTCTTATACCGTTAACGATATTTCTACCAGAAAGAGTGTACCGATTTCTACACACAGTACCGTTTTCGTTTAGAAAATCAAAACGGCGCTCAAAAGAGGTCTTTTTTCGATATTCTCAATGGTTTTTTTTTTTTTTTAACGCGACGGGCAAAACCACCGAAAAACCGCTAACGACGGCATTTTGTCGACGACGCGTGGGTATTATAGGTAGTTATTTCTCCAGAATTTCGAAAATAGTCGTCGTGGATCTTTGAAATTTTAGTCTATGCAAAAAAAAAAGTTTCGTTTAATTTTATTCATAGCCGTTTTATTGAGGTTTTTCATTCGTAAACGGGTCGATTTTTGAGTTTTTTCGACTTGCAATTCGAACACAACATCGGTCGGACGTTACTCCGACTCTATTATGCACCGAAAATGTTGAAAATCGTCCGATTCCTCGATCTGCCGATGTTGATTTTAACGACGTACTATTAAAATCGCGCGTGTATATATATAGTACACGTACTTCTCCGTAACTTTGAAAATAATCATCCTGTTGTTGTCTCGAGACGTTTAACGAAAACGTGTCTTTGTAGTTTCGTTCATTTATAATATAAGATCGTTCACTCGCAGCAGATGATATACGTTCTTTGGAACATTTTTCTCGTTCGATCCGGTTGCACACTGTGCAGGAAAATAACTGGAACACGGGGTGTGTTTTAAATTTTAAAAATCATTTACTCTCTCTGCGCACACGCGTTCGTCCGTCTTGCGCGCGTGTAAAGTCTCACGCACGATTTCGGCGCGACCGCGGCCAAGAAGAGTGACGGGAGGGCACGACCCAGCGCGGCGGCACAAGGTCATTGAGATTTCTTTTCGACGCGGTGTACCGTTATAAGGAGGCGCACACGGGCGTGCAGGTGCGCACGGCGGTCGTGTGTCGGCGAACTCGCGCGCAATATAATATGAATTTTACTAGGCAAGAGGTGTATACGCCATTAGTTATCGTCGTCATCGCCGAAGGTGGCTGGAAACGTTTGTGATGATCATCGCGTTTAGTCGAGTTCGCTTTTCCAAAGTGGAGTTGTGCGAATTTCTTTCGCGAAAAGTAAGTCGATCGAAAAACAGCGACGATCGACCGAACACGTAACGTCGGAACAGACGGAAAATACGTTTACAGTTATCGCCGTGCTTGGATAATATTTTTTTTTCTCTAATCGAAGATCGCTTCTCGTTCACCGCTGTCCAGAAGTCACACGAGTCAAGTTGATAAGTGTGTTAGAACCCGTGTTAGAATCGATTATTATATTACGTTGCTGCGTTGTCGTGTGGTTAGTGTTTGCACGATTGTTTTTCGTCGTCTCCCCGTCCTCGAACGATCGGTCCAAAGCAGCAGCTGCAGGGTTCAGCGACGAAACCCGGGCGGGAAAACGCCCAAATTTAATGATTGTAAATTAAAAATCGCCTCACTCGGGATCGAAAAATGCATTACTCGTAATAACGGTATAAACTACCGTCGTGTGCGGGTATTAAACTAAAATAAAAATAACCTTATGAATTATTTTGTACATGCCTCGTACGGTCAGCGTATAATTGCGTACGTGAAAATGGCACACTGACAGTCGAGTGAGATTGTAGGATGTTACGAACGTTCAATACGCTTAAATACGCGTGTGACCACCGCCGTTACGCGTCAGTTTTTTCGTTTTTCCCGGCGTTAAAATTGTTTTTTTCACCCGTTTCTTACGAGTTATTTTCTATACATCTGTTGTGTGTGTGTTGCCGGTTTTCCTCGCGGATATGAGATCACAATATTGTGATTTGTTAAGTGTGTGCGATCTCAGGTCAAACATGTACGGGAACACACGAAAAACGGTACCACGCGGTAAAGGTGCAGTGTTTTGGGTGCTTGGGTGCTTCGGTGGTTTCAAAGTTGCGGTTTATCCGTATTTCGATTGTGGTCTGAAATCGTTGCACTCGAATAAAAACGATTCTGAGCGAGCTGTCTAATCCTGGGTGAAAATAAAAAAGAATCACCCGTACTGTACGAGGAAAAATTATTTACAACCATAGTTTGGTAGGCGTATAGTTGGTTTGTGACGCCGTTTTCGGCACGGAAAATAATCAAAATATATAAAAAAAAATGCTTGAAACAAACGTTAAAGCCGAAATCCCAACTTTTATTAAACGTGACGATTGGAAGCACTCCTTCTCTATACACCCGAAAACGTAACTACTAAGCATTTCAGAATTTTCGCCGTAAAATTCTCGATTCTCGGGGTAATACTCGAAAAGTGAGCAAAAATTAAAAAAAACAAACCAAAGCACCACCAGAGCACCACCATAAACCTTTGAAAATCGGAGCATCCGTGCGAAAAGCCGTCGACAGGAACGAGAAAAAAAAACATCGTGGTGAAAACAGTACGTTCTCCTCGCTCGGTCGCGCTCGTCGCTTAGAATCGAAAATTTGTATCCGACGAAAAAACATCAATATCATCGTAACCGTTGTTTTTCGGAAATTCTACTTTCGATGTCGGGAATAATTCGAGAGAACGCGCGTTACAACGCGCCGCGAGCAGACGTAACCGAATTCTTCTGCAGTAAGTGTGTCAATTACATACGGAACCCGCAGCACAACCGGAATAGGATACAACGTGTGGGCCGAACGAAACTATCCAAATGAGTCAGTGTTTCTGCTGCAGGCGCGTGTGTGTAAATGTGTCCTAAAACTATTGTACATAACGTTATATAATTGTATGTCGAGTTCTCGATTTCTAAATTCGATCCGTGGCGGATGCGGGAATACGTGAAGCTATCGAATCGTCGCGTAATCCTACGATTCGGGGTTTTTTTTTTTATTGTTTTACTAATCGCCGAGCAAGTAGTGTACGACTTTTCAGAGGATGTGTTGTTTTCACAATGACGTATTTCAGTTTTTACGGTAAACGCTTTTTCTAGTAGAAAAAATGCACCGATTTTAACGCGCGATACCTCAAAAGATAGGTAATTGATCCGAGATCAAGTTGAAAGCGTTGTTTTTTGACATTTTGATTAATTTCTGAGCCAAATACTTGAAATTTATACGTGTCATTAAAAAGGGTTCATCGAGTTTACTGCTGAAATATATTTAATATATTTTGATTATTTTTAAGGGAGTTTTTATGGAACTTTGAAGTTTTTGAATTTTACGCAGTTATTATTCCTTAAAAGTATATAGTTTTTATGTTCAAGTCTCGAAATTTCAATCCAAACAAGATAGTTTCAGAAAATTGGTCCACAGAATTTTGGTCAACAGCCGATTTCAGGTCGTTATTTTGTCGTTTAACTCGTCATTCCGGGCGGCCGTGTATCGCTTATACGGTCACAACAAATGATCACGGGGAACGTGTTTTTTACACATCGATTTAGATTTTTTCGATCGTAACGTCCAAAATAAAGATCGGACCAAGCTGAAACTCTTACACTATACTAAAATAGGAAAGATTTGACGAAAGTTTCAAGTGATCTCGAAATTTTCTTTTGTTAAAATGGTTTTTACCAGGACGTATTCTAGACGACTGAGCCCGCTCAGAATAGTATTTTCTAAGGCAGTGATTTATCATTGCTTTCGGATATTAAATGAAGCGTTTGAACCACAATTTCTAAACAATAGTGACTCACCCAAAGCCTAGTCGTCGCTACCCCGTCAAACTATCCACACGAACTGTTGTGATCCCGGGTTTTTTTTTTTTCACTCGTTAAAGTATTAATTAAAAAAACCAAAAGGCAAATCAAAAGTTTGATTTTGTCATTTTTCAATTTACTGAATTAAAATTTTTCTACAAAAAAAAATTAAAAATCGACTTTGCTTAAAATAAAGATGTGTAGTTTATATTTATAATTCACACGCGGTTTTGTACTTAGAGTACGTAATTTAGAAATTTATTTTCGTATTTTCCTTTGACATTGGTAAATCGGATAAGTTTATGGCACCTAATCGAAAAGGACGGGCAAGTTTGTGCGGTTTTTTATTTTTCATTCACTTAAAGAAATATTTGATATAACTGTTGAGATGTTTTTTTTTTTTTTTCGTCCCGTACACTACATCCGACTATTGAAATGAAATCTTGCAAATGACCGTAATTGAAACGATCCAAAAATTAAGTAACGTTCAAATACCCGAAACGAGTTGCGTGAATTCAATATTACCGCGTAGTTCGTACACGATAAAGTTAAAACAAACTTAAAATTTGTGATTAGAAAATGTCGATTGGAATTCACAGCGGTTCAACTCGCAAGTTTTATCAGTCGCATTAATTATTGTACAACATATGCATTTACCCGTTGTGAAATATATATATATGTTTTTTTAACGATTTTTTTCGTGTAAATTATGGACTTAGTATGTCGCAAAATTCGATACAATTTATTTCATACATACCTAGTGTATATTTATCATAATACGTACGTTGAATATTCTGATGATAGTTTTGAGCGTTAAAGATTAAACATAAAGTCCTTAAAATTCATCGTGTGCGTCATCGCACAGTCTCGTCGCTGTATTCGATGTTGAAAATATAAAAACCATCGTTTTTTTTCGGAGTTGAACACAGGTAAAACTTGATTGAGTATACTGAGCGAGCAATACTACACGGTCCTAGTATATAACTATTCTTTGCGCGTAGCGATTTTTAAAAACCATTATTTTTTCTCTGCGAGTACGACGAATCTTTCAAAAAACGTTAACAACGTTTTTTTTTCTTATAGATTTTTTTATTAAACAAATCGTTCGTGAAAACAATCGCATTCGACGTGGTCAACGTCGCGTTACGTATGATGCTATTTGATTGAAAATATAGAAAAAAAAAAATTCAAACAATCGGCCGGGCGTGTCGAACGCAGCGGCGAAGATTGGTATAATATGGTATTTACCAATTTTACCAGCCATAGGTACGAAAGTGGTATTTTTTTTCTTTTTTCTCGGAGACTTTAACGGCCGCTGCGTACGCCCTTTCGACAGTTCGTTACGCGCATCGCCACGGTACAACCTTGATCTCGTTTTGGGAGGATCTCACCTTGTGACTTTCTTCGAAAGTCTCATTTTCTTTTCTCGTTAAAACGTCGTAGGTTAGTATAAATAAAAAAAAAAAAATATTTAAAAAAACCGTGTAATAATAACGTGCAGTAGATAATACATATATGATTCACCTGAGACCGTAATAATTTGTCACTCATGAGAGTGAGACGGCCGTGCGATAATACGGACATATTATTATCGTAAAAAAAAAAAATATATAAATTTACGTGTGTTTACGACTTTCCCTGCGGACGGACGGACGGATTCTTGGGCGTCCTATCCGGCGTCGAGGAACAACTACTAACTGGGTGACGGGTTCATCGCGTTATAATGTACCTATTCTTGTGTACACAATAATTCGCTTTTACGTGCTGTTCGATAGTATAAAACGTGTTTTCTTTTCTGTACAGTTGTTTACTGCGACAACATAATCATACGCAACGCGTACGTGTATACTGCGTAGGTACACCGTAAATTTAATAAAAATATTATTTTTTTTCCCCTTTTTTTCGGGTGTATTTTGTGTGTATACCGCGATATCGTATAATTATACACGCAGTGCGGGCAGTATGTAATAACACGCTCGTATTATATCAGTTTGGATATGTTACACGTCTCGTTGTTCGTGTGTGTGTGTAGATGTACGCATTTGACACACAAGTAGGACATAACTCTCCAAGGTCGGTACTTATATTATTATATATCCACCGGCGAACGAGGTCAAGTTGAGTTTGAATTTTTATAGTTCAACGACTTCCCATAGGTACGACTGATTTACTGATGTGATGGTTAATATCGTACAAATTCGATGAGAAACTGTAGTTTTGCGTTGAAACCATGCATTGAAACTTTTCAGTATACTACTGGGAATTTTGTTTTAAACTTAATATAATACTTCTTCCGTCCGAACGCCGCGCGTGATGGCGCAGTTTGGCACTGTCGCACGTATTTTCTTTTTCTTTTTTTGCTACAAATGATCTTATACTAAGTCTGCAGTTCGAACTCGACGAGTTCAATAAAGAAAATTTCAACAACTGAAGACGTTTTCGGGAAATTAACTGGACATCGGTTAAAAATTCTGTGTCGTTATTTGTCTCGTATAATGTTATCTTAAATAGTTTTATCTTTATTATTTTTTAATTGAGATCCGCAGAAACTGTATAGTATGCATTTTTCAAATACCGAACGTTTAAACGATTTATACTTAGAGCGAAAACAGTGCATTGTTTTTTGGACTCGTTATGAAGTCAAGTTTGCATTAAACCTTGTACCGCCGGTTTAATTTTCTTCTTATAATCGACGTGGGTTTATTCGTTATTGAAAATTTTTGAACGATTACAAAAGAAAAAAAAACTCTCTTACGTAGTAGGTACCTACTTATAAAAACCGACACGTGCAGCGAAGTTTGATTTCGCATGCGCGTTTAAGTCTACCAGAACGCTTATATAGGTTTTAGCGAATAATTGTAGGTTTTTAATAAAGTCATGTAGTTACTACTAGTCTACGATCATTTATTTGATTATTTTTTTGGCCACCATATTCGCTTGAATCGATAAACACAAACGATAACTTTAAAATAATGACCGGACCATTCGTCATTTTTCGCAGTTCAATCGCTGTTCAACAGAACACCTCCGTAAACGCCGACGGTTTCTTAGTCGGCACTCCGCTGCGGTGCATTGGCGTGATAGCTTTTTTTTTAAAATTGTAATTATATTTTTATCATCTTCATCATCATCCATCCCACTTCTGCTCGATGGAGGCAGACTCAGGCTCGCCTTCGTGATGTATATTGCTGCTGTATATTAACATTCCGGACGATCGCCGAGTTTGGATCGAATAAAAAACGTCGGTGAAACGGATTGTGAGAAATAATAAACGTCTATTTGTTTTATCTCCAAAAAGCCATCAGCATCAGTCTAGGTCGCGTGAGTAGTTTAACGGAGTCGTGACTATATAGGTATACCCTTTGGGTGGGTCAATGGTTTGGAAATTGTAGTTAAAATGCACTATTCATAATATTTGAAAGCAACGATAAATCATTGCCTTCCGATTCTGAGCGAGCTCAGTTATCTATAGTGTACGTTTTGGAAAAACTAAATTTAACAATAAAAACAGCCCCAAAACTCTAAAAGTCGTATCTACGTTTCAAAAAAAAAAAAAAAACCCTAAATATGGCCTATCGATTATAATGGTATCGGTTACAATTTGAACGGACAAATAATCGCCACTCCAGCGGGCTTTTTAGTATAAATTTGTGCGTTTTCGGGTTATTACTCGCAAAATGCGTAAAACTCAAAAGTTTGTTTGGAATAACATTAAGTTTAAAGACACTTTTGCAGTCCTAAAATTTTCTTGGCGCAAACATTTTAAATACTTCTATCGTGCTATTTCGTCCGGTGGCGTCATTTCGTACGAATGCGAACGCATTAGCCATTGTGATGAGTACATTTTTGAAGATGTTTACCGTTCGTCCTACGCAAGCGACGCCGAAAACACCGGCAAAACGAATCGTGTAAATGAATGTCGGGTAATTTGATGCACGTGACCTAACAACTGTATAACATTCTAATTATTATGTATGGGTCGGACGTATTTTTGGCAGAACCGACGTGGCGTTTTTACCCAAGTTCGAATATAATATTGGTTTTGTCAACGAAACTCGTCGCGTCGTTTCTAATTAACTAACGGAGACGTAAAGGACGTGTAAAATTCATCAGATCTTACACGTCGAAAAACACGGATGTTTCTCGACTTTGTCAATCGGATTGACGAATTCAATCGGTGTACCTAGCAATCGCGAGTTTAGAAAATACAATTTATATAGAAGATATTTTTAGTCAGCGTCGAGCGTTACGAATTCTTTAAATAAATGCGAAGATTTTGAAGTGATGTACTGTAGACGTATTCGTTAATGCTGGTTATGGACTGAAAAAAAAACGTTTTTAATTTTATTCGGGATCCATTGAATAAGAAAAATTAAAATCAATCAAAATGTATAAATTATGGGCAATTTTTTTCTCGGCTTGCATTTTCGTTTATGAAACAGAATATAGTTACACCACGTAACTCGGACAAACAATGATAGCAGATAATGTTTTTTTTTTTTTTTTAATTTTAAAATATCGTATCTACTGACGCGCATACTAAACAGTCATTGTGACCATAATACCGATTAAGTAGGGTTCGGAAGTTAACACAGTCTAAATACCACACCGGGTTTTTCTGTGAAAATGTAAATGAACAACATTATAATCATTTCATCTTGCTTTTGTCAACCCGTGAACTAAAAACGATGTCGACCTTGACTTCGGAATCGAACAATAAAAACATAAATAAATATGAGTTTCGATTTTAACTAGGTTAATCGGTCATAATGAAACGCATTTCAAGTTTTTCGAACGAATCCATAGTAATGATGAAAAGTACATATCTAGTCACACGTCGTGATTATCTACTTAATTTTGGCAGTTGAACACTTTTATTAATCGAGTTTTTTTATTTTTAAACTTTATGACCACCTATGATCTGATAAATTTTATTGAATATGTAGTGTTTATTTATTTGTTGAGATTTACAATGATTTGGTTATAACATAACAGATTAGGTGATTAAATGATCTCAGAACCTACGTCATGTCACCAATCATTCATTAATTTGTTTTAATACGAAAACGAATTTTCGTTTAACAGTTGCTATTTACCCAATGTAAAATTGTTCATCATGAAAGCTTTATAAGAATTATTTAAGTTATTCGTTCGTTAATAAATCACATTAATAATGAGCTTTTGTACCGATTCTAAATAAAATGTTGTTCAATCTCTAAAATTGATGTTTTTTCAAATCCATTTCTGTAGAACAAAATATCATAAAGTCTATATCATTTTGAATGAGTCATAACGAGTTAAAAACAAAAGTTATCTCTGATTGAATATAAATATTTGATTTTTCAAGTCTCGAAATGTTGTAAGTAAAAAAAAAAAAAAAAATATTTAATGAAAACGATTAAATTTTTTGAAATAATTTTAAAACATATTGTTTTCGTATGGTGATTAAAACAGAGAAACCGTTATAAAAATTGACATATTATGAAGTCAATAATTTTCACGAATTTCGTTTAAAATTAATGAACATATATTGATAGTTACGGTTAGGCGTTTTATTTATCTGGAAACATTTCTGACGACTGACGTCGTTTACTTACGTATTTTACACATTTACAACGCATCGAAATCCGAGAATCGGTCACAAACTGTCGCGACGGATGAGATTTTTTTTTATAAAACACACAAAAAACGAAAGTCCCACAACGTTGCAGACGTCCGTGTTTTTCCGGAAACACTAATCCTTGTCAGACTTTGACTCACATTTCCTCTTGATACGATAGTTTTTTATTTTTGCCGAATCTCACTCGAATCGTTCATATACGAATCAAGTAAAACCTAAAGAAAAATAATCAAATTAACGAGTCGTTTGTAACCGGATTTTCGTTAAAACCAGACCTTTGAACGTTATAACGTTTCAACACTAGAGACTTTCTATCTTGTTAAAATTGTAATGCGGGACAAGCTGCTGTTTTCGATTATCTGGTTTTGAAAAAAAAAATTTACTCTTACCGACGGATTTGTTTTTTGCACCGTACATTTTGAGGTATAGTTCCTATAGAAACTCTACCGAGAAAACGTTTTTGAAAAATCTTAATACAAACGTAACGATCGTTCCGTTTGTTTCGCGGGTTTACGAAACAATCGCTATATCTAGATTAGATATTCGTTTTTTTTTGTCGAACGCGATAATTTACCGTTGCTCTCGGATATCGAATAATACCACGGACAAAAACCGCAACTGCGAAACCCATCAAGAGCGCACAGTCGCGGCTTTTACCCGCGGTACCGTTTTTCGACGAATGCGTTGGTTTTCACGTGTGTTTTTTTTTATATTTTCGTGTTCGCGATCAGTTTTTCAACGTTCCGATTGTGTGTTTGGCGGTCGAAGTATGGCCTGTTCGTTAAAAACCCAAACTGGCGAAAAGTCTCTTGACCGTACACGCGGGACGACGTATTTTTTACCACGCGAGCTCGCTCGTCCCGGTTTGTGGGTCATCGTTTTTTTTTTTTTTAAACGGCGAGAGTCTCGCTATCCGGCACGTACGTGTTTCGCATGTTTTCGCGCCGGTTTGAATATAAAAAATAAACAATAGGAAGAGAGAAAACTATTTTTTTTTCAAGTTATTATCGTTTCGCGGTTCTCGGGGTCACGCGCGGGTCCCCCCGCCCGCATAATACACTGTATTTTGTAACGGACGTTTCCCGACGCGAAAACATTATTATTTTAATAATAATAATATTATCATCACGAGGAATTCGCACTCGTCGGTCCGCGTGTGTTACGTTCGTATTATTATTATTATTATGTTTCGCGGTCTCGTAACTGTAAAATTATAGCGACGACGACGTCGAGTAATAATAATAACACTGTTCGACGAGTAAACTGAAAAATGTGCCGCGGCCGGCGTACGCGAAACCGTTCAGGTTTTTGTTTTGGCAAAAAGTGCGTCGCCCGCCAAAAATCCCTCACAAATCCCTCACAAATCCCTCTAGATTGATCCAAAAAAAAAAAAAGCCGAGACCACTCTAGGTCGGGTAGTTTGACGGAGTAGCGACTACGACGCGCCGGGTCACCACAGTTTAGAAGTAGAAGCGCATTATTCAATTGAATCTGAAAGCAACGATTCAGCCTTCGAAAACGCGAATCCGAGCGAGTCCGGTCGGCCTTGGTATACGGAAAAAGCAAATTTATAACAACAAATATGGTCCGAAAATTACGAAAAAATCCACGTACATTCGCGCATAGAAAAACATCAATTCGAATAAAGTGTGAAAATTTCGTTCGGACCGTTTTTTTTTTTTGATACGATTTTAGTAATTTCGTTGTTATAAACCAAATCGCGACGTTTTTCAACACTTTCTTCGTACGGAATCCATTGGGCAGACTATTTTGAATTTTATTTTTTATCAGATAGAACATTTTTTTATACGCAACAATTCTTAAATTTGTATGACATTAGAATTTTTTTCTAAAAGTAAGTGCATAACCAATTTTTGACCATTTTCCAAATTTAAACGACTAACCAAAAAAAAGTCGTGGCCGTGGATTTTTGAAATTTTTTAGTGTTTCGTGTATATACTTGTTGTTGATCTCGTGTTAAAGTTTCGAGACTTTATCTCGAAAGTTAAATGTTTCATCGGACAAAAATAAAAAAAAAGAAATCGTCGAAAATTTTAAAGTTCTATACTTGGCTAAAAAATTTTTCAAAATCACTTGAAACGTAAACCAAGCCTGTATTTTGTCTATTTAAATATTGTGTAAAAGTTTCAGCTAGTTCCGTCTATTATTTTGAAAGTTATGGACAAAAAACCAATTCGATTATGACAAAAACACGTGATTTTTAACGTTTTTGGTCAAATTCGACGAACATTTTGATGATAACTCTTTCAATCTTTAGACTTTTAACCCCTCAAAGCACCCTCAAGAAGTTAGAGAGCCATGACCTTTCTTTAGAGGTATTGAGCGTGAAGACCGATGTATACCCTCCTAAAAATTGTTCACAGAGAAACAAACAAAATAAAAAACATCGTTGTAAAAACAATACGTTCTTCGCTGACGCTCAGAATCTAAAAATCCGAGATCGCCCTAGGTCTCGTGGATGGTTTGACGCTGCAGTGGGTCACTGTTTCGGGTAAGGCTTACAGAGAAGTCGTACATTAAATCTATGAGAGCAATTAAAAATCGCCTACAAAATAACGATTCTGAGCGAGCTCCGCGGTGACTCAAATAGCGATGATTAGAGAGAATATACAAATATACAATTTTAGAAATAGTGCTTTAAACATTTTAAGTTATAGAAAATAGGAGGTGTTGCGTCCGGACGTTTATTCGTACCCTGTTTTATTCTTTTGACGAAAGCGGGTTTTTTTTTTTTATAATCCATCACCGAGGACGTGCATAAAGTTATATCGTCGACCGCTCATCCAAATATATATTTTATATCTTACGAAATAGAAAGCGTAATGCGACGTAATAATAATTTCACAATGTGGAAAGCGGCCACCAAATCCATCGTGTCGTATAAACAATTCGGACACGAAAATCATCTCCGATAATCGAGTTTATTGTCGCGTCTTCGTCCGCTCCGTCTCTTTCTCCATCCGGATAGGACCGCTCGCGAAGGCACTCCTTTAAATTCAAATTGTTCTATGCGTTTGATACCATAATATTATTGTTATCTTAAACACCGAACAACCGTGTAGGTAAATACATTTTAGATTCCGAGCGGAGCGAGGAAATTAGTGGTTTTACAATGATGTTTATTATATTCCTGCGATCACTTTTTCTAGTAGAAACAATGCTCAGATACCTCAAAAGGTAGGTGATTGATCCGAGATGGTACTTTATTTGAAGCGTTTTTTTTTTGAAAATCAAATTTTATGAATATGTTTTTTGAACAATCAAAATTACAACAAAAAAAAAACAACGTCAGTATGCAGGTATTCTGTAGCGTAATCGTTTAACAAAAAAACTAGTTGATTATTGTTATTCATTCGTGAAGGAACTGTAAGATTGCGGAATTCGATAGTATATAATATATATTTATCAGATATTCTCCGACGATTAATTTTCCGGCGCCGGACAATAACGATTTTCGACTACGTTAAAATGATATGAAACCGCGAGGATAAGCGTTGTAAAAGGTCATGTCAACTATTTTGATTTAAATAATTTTGAATCGATTATATCGTTTTTCTAACAGAATCGATTGTTTTTTATTTTTTATTCGCGATTCATGCGTTTTGAGCCGCTGACGATAGAAGAATGCGAATTACGGTACTTTTTTTTTTTCGAAACGTAGTATTTTCAATCATCCATACCACGATAGTGTGTCGAAAATGTATACTATATTGTTGATTTCAAACACGGTGTTCGTCATTTTATTATTTTCACCTATTCCCACGATTTTTAACACGTTTCGTCGGCATTAATAAATTTTTCATTCTTCCTCTATATACGCAGTCAAACTTGGTATCCATACAATCTATGTGTACGAATTCTTTCAAAAGTCTTTTGTCTGATGAATTAATTTTGATAAAAATGCGCGTCTGATCGTAGTACTTGTAGCTTAACACCTGGACGAAGACAAAATCCATTAAAAAAAACTAACCTCTTAGAGCGGTTTCCGATTTTCGTCTCTGTTGATAAACAAGTAGAGGTACATAGCGTTTTAATTGATTTTGAGCTTTTAGCTACCGACGTAAAATGTGCATGCACGTTGACCGTGATCGTATTGTGGTTAATTATTTTTAAACGCAACACTCAATTTAATTAATTATTATATAACGACTTTGTCTCTTATATATTGTGTTTCGTCGAAATTCAAATTAAACTGCACGTGACAACGCGTATACTATTAATTCTTAAAGATATAACTAGTTATAGAGAATCCGATCGATCATTAGTCATTGCTGACAGGAAACGACTATAATTGGTAATACAACTCGTGTTGAAACCGTTTTGTGATGTGACGCTCGTAAATAAAATAAAAAAACTTAGATTCTCCTCGATCGCTTTTTGTTCTTTGTAAATTGTTTACATTTAATTTTACGCTACTTTTCTTAACTATATGATACGGGTGTTATTGGTATTGATCGGTGTTCCAGAACAATAATAATTACAATTATACCTACAAATCTTATACGTAGGTAGGTGCTTATTGTTAACGCTACTGGAAAACGGAGAAGCTTCTACGTATATTTTCATAGTTCTCAAAACTGGTCAAGTTAAAAAAAAAAACTTCAAAAATCATGATTGTCGAGCAATATTTTTCAGTATTTTTTGATAAAACTAGGTACAGAATATCACATATATTTTGTGTAACGAGGGGAATCGTTCTTTTTTCCAGCTCGCGGCCTACATGTAAACACTTACGAATTTGTACTTCCCGTGCAACTAAAAGAATAAAATAAACATTATTTATAAAATAGTTGTACAAGGTGTTTCGTAATTTGTATAATAATTTTTTCTGTTGTTTAATGTAAAACTCGATCAGTAAAATACTGGGCTAATACTTAGAAAACGTTTTAAATTTATTTTTCTTTTACGCATAGGCCTCTTTTAGTGACATTATCGTGACATTATCGTAAATATAACGTTTTTGACAAGTATGTATAGTATAATACAATAATGCGTGTTGCTCGTGCAATCATAATTTTTTCTTTTTTTGCACCGTATAGTAAATATAACAGTGCCGTCATATTAAAAGATTAGGTTTTGGTGATGGAAATTGCACTCTACTAAAACAAAAAAAAAATGTTTTAACATTTTTTGAACGAATGATTTTATTGCACCTACTTACTAATAATTGCTAACTAATCATATTGAATAATAATCGAGAAATAACGAGAACTTTTTTTTTAACATATTCATCAGTATCGTCAACTTTAGGTGCGTAGATTCCAATAATTGAATAAATAGTTAAAAGGAGTAATTTTAATTCGTCAATAAAGCCAGCGTGTTATTTTTTTCTCTCATGTAATATTATGTCTTTGATGAATACTCATCGTAGTATTATTTTATGTACGCACGTAAATAAACTATTTTTCTCGTCTAAAAAAAAAAAAAAATAGAATGATACTTTAAAACACGGTTCAAATATCAAAAAAAAAAAAATAGCAAACTATAACGTTTATAATCACGTAACGAGCAAGTAAAATCGTAACTTTACCCGTTTTTGAAAAATGCGTTTGTTTTTCGCTCGTATCGCCAGCGTAATGCGATTCGCAACGATTAAAATATACGGGCACAATCCGACGTCTTTTTATTATAATTTTATTCAATTAAAAAAACACAATATATAGGTGCACACCTCGTAGATATCACCTCGTCAAAGTGATGTGGGTCACAGTAAAAATGCACGTCGCGCGTGTTTTTTTGTCCATCGAAAAACAAAATCGTTGCGTTTGCACACCAATTTATGTTAGTTATCATCGCGAAATTTGTTTAAAATTTAATTAAACGTATCATAATTGGCGCGCCCGACCACGATAAATCCAATCAGTCGGCGCACGTGAGATCGTTTAGTTCAGCCTGCAGAAATAATAATACAAAAAAAAACAATATTCGAGTTGAGAAGATTTACGTAAAAACATTTTCCGCACGGAACAGACGTTATTGTAATAATAATAATACGTCTCTTCTTTACTGCAACAAATTATATGTATTTTTTACAACGACGTATGATAAAGTTGTTGTTGGTTATCAGTGTGTGGTACTCGGTGATTTCTGTTACATTGCGCTCGAGCAGAATTATTATTGGTATTGTAAAGAAATGTATTGGCATCAGAATTCCAGCTAGTTGTAGTTTGTAATAATACACGTTGCTGACATTATTAAAATACGAATAAATTTACACAGGATAGTGACGTAAAGTATAAACGATGTATTCATAGCATTCCTATATCGTTTCACGTTTACCCGTTCACTATCTCTGAATTAAGTTTCAATAAAGTTTCGTAAAATATATTTTCCATAGAATTCTCCCATGAAATCACTTTTTCAATAAAAAACACTATTCAGGTTTTTTCGGTTTTTCAACCTCATTATCGATTTTGAATTGACCTCATTGTTGAAAATTAAATTTCATGTATATTTTTTTTAATAATCCAAAAAAAAAAAAACTCAACGTCATTGTACAGGTATTACGATTCTGAATATCGTTCAAAACGAAAATTAGTTAATATTATTGTTTCGTTTGTGATGGAACTAAGATTCCCTACAAAGATATCGAGAGATAATTCGAGAAAGAATTCGATAGTGACTTTTTTTGGATGTTAAAAGTCTATTTTTTAAGCATTTATCATCAAGCTGCTGACTTGCAAACTATTATTATCGATGTTTATACTTATTAAATTTTGTAACCTACTGTCCAATGCGTTGAAAGTCTTGCTCACTTTTTATAAAATCAATAAATAGGCAGAAGGAGCTTTCAAAAATTTGTTTTATGTACGACCTATGTACTATTGTTCGTTATATTTAAAACAATATTTTAATGAAATCGTACGCGTATATAACACTTAAAACGTCGTTGAATACACAATATTTGCTTCTCCGAACACGTTTACTATTCGTTACACAATAAAAAGATTTGGAATTTCGTCGTAATGACTGTCGTGACGACTGATTAGATGCGTTTGTCGGGCAGATGCCCGATTGTTCAGAATGCCGTTTTAGTTTCTACTAAAACAAAATTTACTGTACTGCATCAATGAATTTTCGCCCACATTTCTGGTGTGGAAAAGACGCGCGCGACCCGGGACTCACGCACAGGGCGAACGACCTCTTGGGGGGTTGAAAAAGAAAACGTTTATCCACTAAATCAACTATATTGACGAGTTTTTTTTTACGATTGGAAGTCACGTTAAAATCGAAATGTATGTTTGATTTTGTGTTTAGAATGAAGAGGCGTGGTGACGGCGTCAATCGTCCGCCGACGAAATCTTCGCCGGATAAAACGTTGCTACTGTTTACCGTCTACGTGATGACAATCGGAATGTCCGTCAACTACTGCAGTCTGGTAAACGCGTACCCGTCGTGGGATTCGCCGACGTCTATCACGGCCGGTGAGTGTCCGATTCAATCGTACCTACATTTTGAACGTACATCATATCATATTATATTATTTAACAGTATAGCTGTTACGTTACCTGTATTAGATATGTACATACATGATTGACAATGGCACGATTTATGCGGGTAATTTAATTTGCTTTTGAATGTTCGAAAAAAAAAATATGTTAAAATTTCGTGCTGCCAGTACACCTGTTTTCAACGTTCCGAATGTTTGACGCGCGGTGTTGCGAAAATAACACGTTCAAGACTCGACGATTGTTCGGCGTACATTAATATACAGTGCAGTCAATGTAAAGTGTTTAGAAAATTTTTTGTTTTTAGTAACGTTGATTAGTCGATACCTACTCGACGTCACTAATTTGACTGACATTTGACTATTAACTATGTATATATATATATTGTATCGTTTGTCATGAATATAATAACATCAGTAATTATTATTTTAAAGCTATTACACACACACATTTAGACTTTTTACATAGTCGTGCACAAGGTCGTTAACCTCGGTGGAAGATAATAACATTGTATATATATATAAGAATAATGAACGACGTATTATAATAATAATAATATTTTTTATTCGTATACAATATAATGTGGCTATCGATATGGATACGATAATAATTCGCGTTAAAATATTACATTTTCAAATAACCGTGTGTACAATCGTATAATATAGTGAACGCTGCTGTATTTCGGGAGACACCTTATCCGATGTTTTTTGAAAAATATCAAAAACGTCGTCAACAACGCTGCGGTACAAGCTATACAAGGTGATTCACGATGAACGTGTCAATATTCCGGAGACACGCCCGAAATGCAAGGAAAAAAGTTGCTCTGACCCCTATCCCCTATTCTCAATAACAATATTTTGTTTAAAGGCGAGTTTTTCTCATTAAAACGTTCGTATCATCTAAGACAACGCACACACGAGTAATTCGAATGGATTGCCAAAAAGCTCTTTGAATTTTCGTTAAAAATACATTTATTTAGAACTTTCCGTTTTGTTATTTGAATGAAAAAAATAACTCCTTTAAACAATTTCAATTTCATCTTGCTAAAATATTGTTAAAGGCAGACGGGTGCAAATCTGAAAAAAATGAAGAATTTAATAAGCCTTTTGACGCGGTGTACTCCGGTATACTAATAATATCTAATAATGATAAAAACTCGTCATTACTTCCTTTGATATTGTCGCTATTCTACAAAATGTGCAAAAAACGTTCGTTTAGTATATAAAATTGTAGGAGCCCTTACAACTTGTGTGCGATCAAAAATGTTTAATGAATACATTTGTTTTGTCGTTTAGTTGCTCCACATATCGTACATAAAACGAAACAAAACCAGCCCTTCACTCGTCCACCACGTTTTTTTTGTACATTGAATGGAACATTTTACGGGTGTAAACCCAAAAATGAATGTACTGTTGAAAAGCAGTGTTCAAAAATTTTTGTTAGATTTGCACCCCTCTGCCTCGAACAAATTTTTAGTACGGTAAAATCAAATTTTCATGTTTAACTTTGAAGTTTTGAATGCTTTGGGTTGTTCTTCGCATCCAAAAAACAAAACAGGAAGTTTGACGTGAAATTATTCTTAACGGAAATTCAATGAGCTTTTCAGCGATGCATTCAAATACGACGTATGCATTAGTGTTCGGATGATATATATATACGTTTTAATAGAAAAACACTTGCATATAAACCAAAAGAAAAAAAAAAGAAACACAAAAGTTAAAATGTCTCCCTTTTATTATTGAAATTAAGATAAGAGAACTTTTTTTGAGATCTACAAACATCTCCAGAAGTTTGACACGTTCATCGTGAATCACCCTGTATACGGGACAGTAAAATTCACGTTTTGCCTTCTGGCCCCGGTCAAAACCAATTAAAAAATACGTAGCGCAGTTATCTCAAAATGTTAACGATGGTGCTTATGAAAACATTATGCGTACTAATCAGACAATTTTAATCTAAAATTTTTACACCCATTATTTTCCAATGAATATTTACGTTATGAAAAAACTCGTTCTCATACATTTTTTTTTTTTGTTCGGGTTGTTTGGAAATCCGATATATATATATATGTATATATATATAGTTACGAGTAATTTTATATTCTGAGCGCAGCGACGAGTGTATTGTTTTTACAATGATGATGTGTCGGTTTTTGTTTTTTTTTTTTTTGTGAACAACTTTAAGAGTATAAGAAATGTTACGATTTTCTACAAAGTCAGTAGGGACCTAAATTTCTGTGAACTCTGATGGTACTTCTCAAAATTGAAAAATTTACCGTCATAAAACTAAGCGAAAACTAAGGCGAACAATAATTAATTACGGCAAACGTGTTTTTGACGTATCGATTTAGTTTTTTTTTAATTATCGAGTGAAATCAAATCGTAATGTTTTGTTCAGTTTAACTTTTTGACCGTATGTATGGAATACGAGTAAAATATTTGTTCTAATTTGGTCATTTCGAAAAATTTTACATTAATTACCGAATCGATTCTATAAGAAATAATAATGTTATACTCTGCACGTTCGATTTAAACCGATTAACAAAAATTGTACCGATAAACTATGAATATAAATCGTAGTCAAAATAATACCCAAAACGATTAAGTTTTATCTGTTGTTTTTTCCAAAATGAATGATTGTCTAGGTAGAATACTAATATATACCTTAGCGAATAACAATTTAATTTTCAAAGCAATCAAGCGTTCAATACGTGAATGGTAAGTTATAGATTTAATTTTTTTTGAACTCGATCTAAAATACTTAACGTATAAATAATAAATATGAAAATACTATAATAAAATAAAAATCAACTTTTTTTTCATATTTATCTATAGTAAAAGTATAAAAGTTCAAACACCAACCCATGGTTTATAAGCATGTTATAGTCATAAAATGTCCAGCATATAAAATTCTCACTATTATTACTAGTTATGAATGTAATATTTATTACGATCGCAATTATTAATCGTATTTATTTTTTATTATTCGTAAGACTCAAACAGAAAAAATAATTCACCGTATCAAACGTACGCTGAAATATTAATATCGAACATTTTTTCTAAGCAAAAATCAAAGATTTGATGTAGAACAATTTTTACTTTCATTATGCTACGAATTGCGCGAGTAGTTATTTCTGTATCAAATTATTTTTTAATTTTTACAAAAAAATAATTGTTGATAAGTAGTCGTTATATATATGACTCATACCGATTATCGCGAAAAACAGTTTAGCGACGTTTACAGTTCTATCAGTTTCATTGCGATCGGAAGTTCGATAAACTGACAAAATCTAAATTACGAGTAAAATACAGTCATCGGTGTGACTTGCAATCAATAGGTTTGAACAGTTTGAATTTCTAAAGGTGTTTCTAAACATAAATGAATTTCGTTACAGTTTTCAGATAATAATTATTAGTTTTTTTATAATTGTATCACGTACAGTGTCGATAAAATTTATCAAAATAACTGGGGAAAAAGAATTACACGTATTTATTCGTGTCCAGTTTTCTTCTGACAAGAAAATATTTTACGTTAACTAACGCGCGATACAATAATTTTTTAGATACGTTGTAATCGTACAAAGAAAATTGTTTTAAAACGTATATAATATAATTATTACTTACCACATGGTAATTTATTTTAATCCACCCAAGACATTTTCGATAAGACATGCACTATAAAATAGCCTACATTTTCCCGATAGTTGAAGGAATAAATACCATGTACAAATCTGGTTGCAATTTTTTTTGGTAAGACATATTTGTATAAGAAAAACTACTAATTTTTATTAAAAATATTATATTTGAGAAAACACAAAAGGTAACCATTTTGAAAGTTTTTTTGCAATCATTTTGTAAATTTATAGTCAATATCGTTCGGATTACCGATTGATTTCAGTGATCAAACCAAAGAGATCTGACTTTTTCTTTTATTTTCGTCGATCGATTTCACGAAAAATCGTTATAGTCGGCTTAAAAACTGAAATTCAATTCTCGCAGACGTATTTTACTTGAAACAACTTGTTTTTTTTTTTTTTTCATTAGTGATGGAAACGTGTTTTTCTCGCAAATATAATATTTCGTTATTTTTGACAGTAATTGTTTTTTCAGTTGAATACTTCATACGTCTTGTTGTTTAACGCTCAACATGTTTTTATTCTTGTATGTTCAGTAAATATAAAGACGATTGAATGTATAGGCTGCAATGGCGTCATTTTAGAATATTTTTGAGGACAGGTCAAAAAGTTGACTGGCCCAACATTTGAATTTTATGTAGGACAAAATTATTTTCTATATTTCATTGTATCAGCACAATCGTCTGTTCTGCTCAAAACTGTCTTTGGGACGGCCCGTTTCAAACGAATTTTACACTCGTATCGGTTAAACCAATCGAATCTCGGAACCTTTTTAAAAGTTAAAAGAGACGTGAATATTTCCCCTCACCCCCCCAAATATCGCCCATGAGTTATTGAGCACATAAATACGTACCTACTCCTTTTTTTTTTCCGAGGAAATAAAATAAAATGAAGTCAATCTACCAAAACCGTCGGATAATACGTTTCATATGTGTAACCTACTCGGAGACAAAGTATGGACCTAACGGACCGTGGTCGCAATATAGATATAGGTAATCTTGTTGTGAAGACGTCTGAATACTTAATTTAACGTTTTTGTTTTGTCAAGAAAGCTGAATGCTGGACACAATATACACTTTCTTCAGTAAAACTCGCGCGCGTTCTATGGCGACGTGAACAATATATAGTCTTACAAAAGTCATATGAATAAACACTGTTTACAGTTAGGAATGCGCGTCGTCGTCGTTCATTACCACTTGTGTTGTATTTTAAAATTGTTCAACGGGCATAGTGTTCAAAAGGTGTCCATTAAAAAAACACCGTTGACATAATGTTATGATTTAATGAAAATTACTTTTTACTAACATATTTCACACGTTGTATGATTCAGCGCAAAAATTTCCGCTTATGAGCTTAATCGTACGGTTTAAATATTATATTCGCGCGACACATTTAACTATCTCGGTTCGTACACGCAATAATATTTAACGATACCACCGAATTCTCTGTTGACGTGCCAATTTCGTAGGTGTCCGTAGATATTTCTCGTGCCTCCGTGTTATTTTTTAACTGTCCGACTTTTCCGCTTATCTGACCGAATACTTAATACGTTGTATAAAAAACGCACAAAATCGAATGAGTGTGCAGGTGAATGTTTGAACGAGTTATCCTACTTAGGTTCTACTTTCGTTCCGCGTGAGTCATAGCGATTAAAATATTACTAGCTGAACACCTTGTGTAGAATCGTGTAACCGAATTCATTTTTTTTTTTACGACTACAATTTGGAAAATCTCAAAAAACAAAAACTTTTCCGATGTTCCCTCTCGCCCATACAATAATTTTGTTTTTTATTTTTCGGTTCCAATTCAAAACCTCATTTTACACTTTTATTCCCGGCCATCGATACAAACGACCCGTGTCTATACGTTTGGTAACGAATATTAAATAATATAATACGTCTAGGACACATAGGTGTTTCTATAAATTATAGGTAGATGACATAAAATTTCTTATAAAATAAACTTGAAGCGATATTTTATACGAGTCATCATAACTTATGACTTGTGAATGAATGTGAAATCACTATACGATATTTCCTAGTATAATATTTTTCCTGCTAAAAATTTATGTACGGTCATAACGTATATATTGTGCTAATAAATTTGTTACTCTTTTAATAGACTTTAGAAAAAAACAAATTTTAACGAATCAACAGATTAGTTTTGTTGATTTCTACAGAATATGTCAATTATTTTCTAAACGATAACTTTTTCTTTGGCTTTTTCCGTACAAAACGTTTAAAATAAGGAATAGATAACTAATTATATAAAATAGATTATTTGTAGACATATCTGTCCGTCCTGGACATGTTTTTTGAGTTGACCTTAGGATTCGCATGTCATCTCTTCTTGTCTTGGAAGTATCCTGGAGGTCCTGGGTCTCTCTCCCGGTCTCTTTCCTTGAGCTTTTCTTTCTAGTATATTTGTTACGGAACCGTTGTGCCTGATCATGTGGCCTATTAACTTGATTTTTTCTCTCACGATTGTTTTCGGTATGGTTTTTTTTCTCGTTTATTTGTTCTAGCATTTCTTCATTTGTTTTTCTTTCCATCCAGCTTGTTCTTGTCATCCTCCGCCACATCCACATCGCCATTGCTTCCAATCGTCCTCGTTCGTACTTCCTCAGCGTCTAAGTCTCACACCCGTACAGTATGATACATTATATATGTGTTTCGATGAATTTCTTTTTAGATTCTACACTGAGGTGTTTGTTAGTAAAGAGAGTTCTCTTCTTTTCAAACGACTGTTTCGCTAGTGTTATACTCATACGTACTTTTATGTCTTCGGTCGATTCACTGTCGTGATAAATTTTTTTTAGGAAATTAAAAATCGCGCACCTAGTATGTACATTGGCCACACCGTCACGATGCGTAGCATAGTATAAACTATTATTACTGTACAGGCACCACGCCGGAAGACGGAAGAAGAGAGAGAAAAAACTCGTTTTTCCACTCGTTTTTACGGCCACGGGTTCTTTTTTTTTATATATATATTTTCTTCTTCTTATTTTTTTTTTCGTGTACTATTTGTACACACGCGTCCGAGAAGTTATGTGTAATATTATTACTATTATTTGTATTATAACTGTTAACGGAAACGCGCGGTCGCCGGGCTCTCTCAATCCACTGACCTACTAACGGGCCAGACGCGACCATTGTCTGCCGCGCCCGCGGATCGGTCGTACGTATGCGGTGGTCGCAACCATGCGGTTATAATCGCCTGTTTTTCGTTTGTTTTTCGATAGCTCCGTATACCGCTGTACTTTGATGGTTACGATTGAAAGACGATAATTTATAATATCGTATTTTCCGTGGGTGTGATAAAACACTTAAAACGCTACAGAATTTTTTCGTATTGAGATTCCGTGTGACGCGAACGATGCGTCGGTTTTCACTCACGACATGTATTTTTTTCTTTTTTTACCACTGTGTAATGACGATATCTTTTTGAATAACGCTCCTATTTTTAACGTAAGTACGTATCCAACGAACGCATATGGACCCAGACGATACTCTGAGAGGTCATGGACTTGAGCGTCCGTAGTGTTAAGAAGTTACAAACCAAGCGAACACTAAAGAAAAAACGTTGTACGCGGACGTGTTTTTGACACAATCGATATTTGGCCATAACATCCACGATATTAAAATTAGTAAGATACGGGTCTGATGAGAAATTTTGAAAGTTTCCGAACCGAGTATGGAACTTTGAAATTTTCGAAAATTTACGTTTTTTTTTTTGAAATTTTTGTTCGATAAAAAATTTTCTACAAAAAATTTTGAAAATTTAATACATGGTCCCGACACGTAATTACATATGCTTCTAAAAAATTTTGAAATTCCGTAGTCACAATATTTTTGTATTTAGTTGTTTAAAGTTTGAAAATTTTTGAAAGTTGCCTTTGACTATTTTTGGAGAAAAAACTCGTAACTCACACAAGTTTGTTATTTAAGGTTTGAAAACTAAATTTGTTTTGTAAAGCAAAATCTGAAAAACAAAATTTCAAAAAATTTCGTCTCGTAGATTCTGAAAGCGAATAGAAATAGTATTGTAAAATGGTGTAATTTTGATTATGACATTACTCACTGTTGTGGAGCGATTCCGACTTTTAGGAAAATTCTAAAAATGGAACATTCAATCACTCCGTGGTGTTTGATATTAATCGTTGGGCTTTTTTTTTTTTTGGTATTAGTTTTGAAATTATTTTCTGATGATGATAGAATTAAGGTTCTAAACAACGATGACGAACTTTTTTCACTAATTTTATTTCTAGTGCCTAATAATAACCGCTTTTGTTACGGCACGGTTTTTGACTGAGCTCACTGAGAACCGTTATTTTCGTAAGCAATTTTTAATAAACTTTTATAAACGTTTCAAATCTTTCGCCGTGAAAATTTCAATTGGTTTTCGTTTATGGGCTTATGATTCCAGAATGTAAGCAAAAGTTCGAAATACCAAATAGTATCACCAGAGTTTATATATCAGAAAAGTTACTGAAATCGGAGCGTTCCCCGTGAAAGTGTTCACGGGAAAAAAGAAATATTATTGTAAAAAACTTTAAATTTGTCGCTACGCTCAGAATTAAAAAAAATTTCAGTGACACTACTTTATATAATAGGTTCGTATCCGACTATTTTTTTTTTTTTCATAAAAAAGGTTTTATTCCAGGGAACGCTTATTTTTATATTGTTACACACTTTACCACGTTTTCGTGTTTGAATCGATTCGAATCAGCGACTGCAATAGCGCGTGTAGATACAACGTCTGCCAAACAAGTTCAGTACGACTAATGGTTTTCGTACAGAAAGTGATTGAAAAAAAATAAATTAATTAATCGTTGAAAAAACTCGTTCGGCAAACCGAGACGTTTGACACATCGTGATACGAATCGCCGTAGGTTTTCGATTGTTGAAAACGAAAACAACAACAATATACGAATTATTCGCGTAGTGACACGCACTCCACGATGTATTTTGACGTACACGTTTTTGATCGTTTTGAAACGGACGGTTTTTACACACAACGGGCAAGCAAATCACGCGGTCGTCAATATTGTTTTCCGGCTTTTTTTCGTCGTTTTTTCGAACATCGTGTTGTAAAAAACACCCATACACCGTATCGAAACCGGTAACTTTTTTTTTTTTTTCACTTTTTCACATTACGTCGAGTCGCGTGTTTCGGGAGGAACGGAAGACGCTTGTAATATCACATTGTTTCGTGATCAAAATACGTATAATCGTTGTACGGTTTCGTTGTACCCGAGATCGTCGTGTTTCGCGCGAGTATTTCTTACTATAAGTCTCCTATTGTGCGATACTCGCATAAAATCAAACGATTCGGAGAGTTTACGGAGAAAAATACGCTCGACCGACTGGTCCGACCGGCAATCGTTCGTACCCGACCGGTAAGTGGTGTAATAAGCCGGTGAACTCGTGTACGAAAAACGGCTGGGCGAGCGATTTGTCGTGGATCGACGTCCGTTAAACAACGTACGACGAAATAGAAGCCCATCATTTTTTTTTGTATTGTATTAAACGGTTCGATTCGGTTTTACACACGGTCAATACACTTACGACGATGACCCTAAAACGTTTTAGAAAAGTAAATAAGTAGAAAACCTAACCTAACCCGGTTGTCGGAAGTCTGTTACTTTGAACGCACAATCTGTACGTGCATCGCTCGATAACGTGCAGACGCGCATGGACCGTCCGATATTTAAATGTACAATTTTTTTTAAAAGCGTAACCACCTCGTTGTTGAACATTTAATTTCACGTTTTTTGACGGTCGAAATAACAAAAAAAAAACTCAACGTCCGAATCGTTGAAAATGTTCGACCGATGTTCCAAACGAGACTAACAAACGTGAACCTGCTTTTTAATTCTCACAAGAATTCAACTCGTTTGTAGATTATCGTTTTTCAGAAACGATTATTGAACGACTATACAATTTAAATCATCGAAATCACTGTAGATAATATAATACGTTTGTAACTTTTTCACGCGTCATTTAATTCTGCCAAACTGATGGGGAAAAAAAATGATAAGAACTAGTTCCTTTTTTTGTTTTGACGATCTAAACGTTTTAAACTCTCGTTGATTTCGCTACAGTCATTTCAAAAATTTTAACACCGTCGGATGGACGCTTAAGTCGTACACGTATTTTATCTTCATAAACAAAAAGTTTACTTCGGAACATAAAACATGGTTTGGAAAATTTTTAATTCAAGATCCGTTACGTATAAAATAACCAATTTTAAAGTGTATGTTCAATCCAAATAATAGCAGACCGTTCAATCCATGGTTACAAAAACGTGCTCTATCGACGAATTCGATTACAATTTTTTACTTACTTTTTTTATGTACACCCTATGAATAAGTGTCGATTATTTAAAAAGTAACTTATTTTTTATTAACGGTGCCATTTGGAAGGTACCAGTTCCTCGAAAAAAAAAACAAAACTGGCCGTCTTGTATTTTTGAATATCTACTTGTTTTTTAAAGCCTGTATACGACAACTGGTAGTGATGATCGTTTGGTCACACTTATAAATTTCATTAAACAGAAAAAAAAATACGGATACATGACGATCACGTGGAAATTTGCATATAATAGTCAATATTTGCTGGATTGGTTTTTTTGTTATGTCAATAAAATCAGTAACGATTCAAATATAGTCACTGACCGATACAACAATTTTAACTACAAATAGTAGTGGTATCGTTAAAAATTAGACTAAAAAGTGAAAAAAAAAAAAAAAAAAATTAGAAACCCTTTTTTTTTAAAAAAAAAAAAATAATTTTCTAAAAACACTAAAAAATTTAAAAATAAAAAAAAATACCGAAAATTAATACGATACTTTTAAATATACATCTGTTAAGCATCGCCAAATTTCGGAATCAAAACAAAACCGTGTGGACCCTTTACGACAAAAAGTCTTTCGGAAAACTATTAAATGCGAATGGATTACTTGACAAACAGTCTTCAAAGTCAATCGATGTATTAAACATTCACATAACGTTCGGTCCACGTTTTTCATTTGAGGGTGAATATCCTATAATTTTTTAATTTTTTTGTTAACGATAGGCTTACGATGACTCAAAAAATATTTAAAAAGTTATCATTAATTTTTCAGTCAGTTGCTACAGTTTAAAAAATCAAAATTATAAGTACTTTTCCACTAGTTTAAGTTTTTTGTCTGTAACCTTAAACGCACATATTGCTCGATTTACTGCCAATTTTTAAAAATCGATTTCTTCTTTTAAAGTCATTAGGGTTTAAATTGACCTCGTATGGTTAAAAATATAATAAATCATTTTTATTTTTCACCATCGAAATTCGAGAAAAAAACACAACGTCGGGTATTAATATTCTGATTAGTATTTGCGTTTCTATAACACAAAATTAGTTAACTATCGTTTCTTTCTGGCGGAATTCGATAAACGTATCTCTATCGGATATTTCCCTCAATAAAATTTTTTTTTTACCTTATAGCGTAACTAAAGTTATTTTTTATTTAGGTTTTTATAATTTTCTTAGAAAATCTTGTTTTTAAAAAAAAAAAAAAGTCAATCAATCATCGCATTCGAAAAAACGATTCCGAACGAGCTCAATTATCCAGTATACGCTCTGGTAAAAACCAACATATAAATATTATAATATAAATCATGCATAGAAAATCATTGAAAACATTTAAAATACCTAGCAAAAACTTTTTTCAATCTTTTATAACGTATCAAATTAATTTAGTACATAAAACGATACATTGAACAATTTTTTATAACGATAGATTAGTAGGTACAGCCGTGTTGTGACGTCGATTGTTTGGCGATTTCGCAATTTTTGTCGTTTTTGGCACATAACTCAGAAGATAACAAAATATCGAGAAATACTTCAAATAAAATAAAAATTCAAAGCCAAAATCCAAAACTTTTATGTGGTAATCAGCGTCATCTCTTCTACTCGAAAACGTCATTACAAACGTGAAAATTTTTCACAGAATATTTTTTTTTTTTTTTTTTGGTGTTTTGGAAGTGAAACGGGAATGGAAATCGGGACGTTTTCGTTTTTTCGTCACAACTCCAAAAAAAAAAAAAAACAAATGCTTCAAATAAAGTACCGTTTCGGATCAATCGTCTATGTTTTGAGGTATCATACGTTAAATTCGGAGCGTTTTTTCTTAACTGGAAAGAGCGATCACAGAAAAAAAGAATGACAAATCTTAAATCTAAAAAACACGTTCCCCGTAATTTTTTGTTCCCCTCCCCATAAGAAATACACGGCCGCCCGAAAAAAACGAAAATTTCAAAGTTTCAAAACCCCCTTTGAAAATCGATTGAAATCTCGGCAGTAAACACGTCTCGGATCAATCTTCTGCGGTGTCGTACGTTAAAACGGTGCAGTTTTTCTACTACAACAGCCTTTGATCACAAAAAAAATAAAAAAACCAAATTTAATTTGTTTAATAAATCAAATGTCGCGCGTTGCAGATTTCGGCCGCAACATCCGACAGCTGCCGTGCGTGAGCCGACGGACCGGCGAGACGGGCGTGTGCATGTTCGCGTACTCGTGCGCCAAAGTCAACGGCACGCACCTGGGCACGTGCATCGACCGGTTCTACTTCGGCAGCTGCTGCAAGACGCACGCCGAACTGGACGTCGGCGAGCCGGACAACTATCTGAACAGCCTGGACAACGAAGTGTCCGGCGGCCTGCAGCAGCAGCAGCAGCACCGCCCGTCCGCCGGAGGCGTCTCGGCGATCGGCGCGTCGTCGTCCACGTCGTCGCCGAGCGCCAGCACCGACCGGTACGGCGGCGGCACGCGGCCGTCCGCCGCCACGACGTACCAGCCGTCGTCGTACAAGCCGACCGCGCAGTTCGCCGTCCACAGTTCTACGCCGCCGGCCGCGACAGCCAACGGTACGACCACGTCGCGCACGCAGTACGCCGAGGAGGCGTCCACCGCGAAACTGCCCGCGAGCAGCCCGTCCGTCCCGACCGCGTCGTCCACGGTCGCGCAATCCGTCAGGCCCGCGGTCGCGACCACGACCGCCGCGTTCGCCACGACGGTCAAGCCGTCCGCGGTCAAGCCGTCGTCCACCGCCGCGGCGCCGGCCAAGAACAAGCCGCAGACGTCGGCCAAACCGACGGTGCAGTTCAGCGTGCCCGGCGGCCAAGACGCGTCGCCGCCCAGCAGCACCAAGCCCACCAGCACGTACGCCACGGTCACGTCCATGCGCCCGCTGAACGCGTCCGCGGTCACCGCCACGTTCTCCACCCTCAGACCGGTGGTGCGGCCGTCCAGCAGCAGCAGCGCCACCACGTACAAGTCCACGTCCGCGTCGATGCCGCCGCAGCAGCAGTTGGTGGCCGGGGCCGCCGCGACCACGCCGTCGTCGCCGCAGAAGGTCAAGCCGCAGCAGACGATCGTCAAGCAGCCGGCGGCGTCCACGTCGAAACCGAAGCCGCCGTCGTCGTCCACGTCCACCACCGCCGCCGCCGCCGCCGCCGCCACCGCCACCACCACCACAGCGAGGCCGACGTACGACGCGTCCACGGCGCCGTCGTCCACGACCCGTTTCACTGCGGAGATCGTCACCGATCCGATGGCCGTCCAGCACGTGACCGCGGCCGTGACCAGCAGCCCCGCCACGACGGTCACGTCCACCTTGCCGTCGCTGGTCACGTGGACCACGCTCGACAAGGTTCCGGCCACGCCGTCCGAGAGCGCGGCGTCCAAGCCGTCGCCGCCGAGTCGTAAGTGCGCGGGAATCGTTGATATCAGGACGGGGGCCGGTTTTTCTGAAAATGTAAAAAAAAACTCGTGGCGGTACCATGTTTGTACCCCGATGTTTGAATATTCGACTGAACCAACCCTGTTGGTTTTTGAAAACAAAAATCTCGACGCCGATTCGGACTTCTCAAACTAACTCGATCGCCGTAAAGTTTTACGTTTAAAATACGCGCGATATCGCCACGCGTTCTCCTTTCACTGGACGAAGCTAGAGGGAAAAAAATTACTTTTTATTCGAAGATTACTCCCCTGAGCGTTGTCTCGAGGACACGAATTTCGTCAAAAATTCGATTGTTTTTTGTTTGTTTATGGTCGCTTTGTATTTTTTCGAAGTTTTTTTTTTTTGAAATTGAAAATTCGTTAAAACATTCAGTGCATTGCACCGAGAATACAAATTGGGCTTTCGGAAAAACTTTCAGCCGTCAAGATCGGAGCAATATCCTAAGCTCTATGAGGGAGCCAAAAAAAAAAAATTATAAAATTAAATAAAAATTTAAAAAAAAAGAACGGTGCAATAGCGACTACGCTTTGAACGGGCCATTGGTTTCAAAGTTCCGTATTTCTGAGCATCTGAAAGCAACGACGAATCAAAAACGATTCTGAGAGAGCTACCTTACCTATTTTTTTTTTTAAGTTCCAGGTGAAAATAAATATGATCGCGAATTACTTCTATTATACGTACAAAAAAAAAATAATAATAAAAAAAAAGCCTAAAATTGAACGAAACGTTTTCAAAATTTTTCGTAGTTGTATAGTACAAAAAGATCCATTTTTGTTGAAAATTTCAATACTCCTTGACGATTATTTTCGAAATTTCGGAGAAATAACTTATACGCGTATTTGACAAATTGCGCTTTTTCCCGTCGCGTTGAAAAATTGTTGAGAAAGTCGAAAAATGACTGTTCCCAAGTACCATCTCGATAAAAAAAAAAATGTACGTAAAAATCGGCGCACTCTTCCCGCGGGTAGAAAATTTTTTAACGGTACAAAAAAGTAAACACCGTTGTAAAACCGCTGCAGGGTCAGCTCAGAACCCAAAACCGACAGCAGCTTCCTTCTCGCCATCGTTCAGAATCCGAGAACATACGGGTCGTATTCCGTAAGTCCGTTTTTACCCGGTTAAATCGAATCCATCGCCTACAACTCTTTTGTGTTCGCTTCTTCTTCTTCCTGTTCTTGTTCTTCTTGGACCTTTACGACATATCCTTCGGTTAACGTCGAGTGTTAAGTACGTTTTTTTTGTGTGTGTTAACGCTTGCGTCCGTTTGTCCTGTCCACAGCAGCGTCTTCGCACCGACCGACCGGCGCGGACGGTTCGACCACGCCGTCCTGGGTGAAACTGCCGGTGTTCGAGACGCACGAGCCGCCGACGAAGGAACCCGCGGCCAGCAGCAGCGGCGGCGGCACCACCACAACAAACGCGTACGGCGGCGGCCCGTCGACGGCCGCGTCCGAAAACGGCGGACACAGGCCGTCCGAAAACGGCGGACACAGGCCGTCCGACAACGACGTGTTCACCACCGTGTTCAACGGTCTCGGCACGAACGCGCCCGGCACGCTGTTCCCGTCGTCCAGCACGCTGTCCAGCATTTTGACCAGCATCCTCACGCCGCCGCCGCCGTCCTCGTCGACACCGCCCGCCGCCGCCGCCGCGGTGACGGTGACGGACTCCAACGAAGCCGCGGACGTCCCGCTAAACATGTCCAACTACAAAGACGGTATGCGTTGGTTGGCCCTCTCTCTCCTGTTGTCCCTGGGCGAGGAGGTCGAGTGGACGGGACGGTAGACCTCGTTGTTTTTTTTTTCAGAGAATACTCTGAAAAAAAAAAGTGGTTTGGGATTTAAAAAAAAAAATGCCGGGCTCACTCTGCGGGTCGCGCGCGCAGGGAATGGTTTTAGAAATTGTATACTGCGATCGTAAATCGCTTACGACGATTCCGGGCGAGAATCGTGCCACGACAGCAGCAGAATTTATTGCTGCTTAGTAAGAGTTCTAAGCGGAACGAAAACGAGCTGCTGTTGTCGTCACGACGATGTCGTTTACGATCCTAATTTTGTCATCGTGAGAAAATACACAACTTTGACACCAAAAAAATGTTTCGAACGTTGTTCAGTTTTTAGAATTTTCCTGAAAACCGTGCCCTCGTTTCAAGAACATTTATTCGAACGACGATTTCCAACCGTTCGGACTACGCGCGCGACAGTTATAATCAAAATAACAACGTTTTATCAATACTTTTTTTTTTTTTTTTTATGCTTTCAAACTACGGGCGGATTTTTTTTGAAAATGTCCACGCAGATCGAATAAAAATCACGGAAAAATGGACATTTTCGGAAAATTTCAAAGTTCTATACTCAGCTCAATAATTTTCTCGAAAGTCTCTTGAATGTCAGACTTGTATCGTATCAATTTCAATGTTATGTGAAATTTTCAGCTCATTCCGATCGTTGTTTCGGACGTTATGGCCAAAATACTAAATCGATCATGCCAAAACACGTTTTTGGTGCGATTTTGGCCGTTTTTTTTTTTTTTTTTTAATTTTTGCTTAGTTTTTTTTTTCAACATTTACATTGAAAAAAAAAAAAAAACGTTCAACTCCAAAAGTGTCAGAAGTCTCTTTCCAGAGGTCTCCTCTTTGGGATAAAAATTTCCACGTGATCCCTTTAAGCACATACCTACTTGAATACTACAAATTTTACCGTAACTCAGCCCTTAGGGCGGACATCTTGAAACGTGAGCGGATCTGGTAAAACCTTGTTCGTAGTCTAAGTGAAAGGAACATTCTTGCCAAAAATCATCAAAATCGGTCAAGTAGTTTGGCTGTAAACAAATGCGAGACAGACAAACGAAATGCCACCAAACGGTCGAGCCTATGCTCTGTCAATTATTAAATTGTAAAAACGTCGAATAAAATCAAATAAAATCGATCAGACTATGGTAGTCAATCGATAATTACGTTGTGAGACGTAACATACGAGTGTAGATACTGTAGATTTGAAATAAAATGATATATGGTTTTGGGTCACATAACGGATTTTATTCCTAGGAAATAAAAGTCGAAAGTGATTTTTTTTTAAAATTTATACTCGACATTTTTCAATATTGTACGATGAAGGGACTTACTCATAACCAGAACTGGGTTTTTATATCACTTAAAATCGCATAAACATGCGCTAAAAGTATGACTAATTTCAATTAGAAAACTGTTAAAAATCCAAAAATAGCAATAAAATCGAAAGAATCACAAATTATGCAAAATAAAATTTTAAAATTGAGATCTCAGAACCGAAGTTTAAGCAGTTACTCTAATATTTTTTAAGCGCTTTATAAAAAAAAAAAATGCGAATGCTATAAAATCCCAGTCCTAGTAATAAAATAAGACCATTGTTCATAAAAAAAACTGCTAAAAATATCTTGAAAAAATCGAAAACTAGCATAAAAATCACAAAATATGCAAAAATATGTCAAACGAAATTTTAAAAATGAAATCTCTGAACCATGAAACGAATTTCAAGCTAACCTTGTTTGTTTTTTCTTGAAGGACGTCATAATACGAGAAAAATATGTCGTAAAATATGCAAATGCTACAAAATCCCAGCCCTGCTCATAACTTTTCTCTACACCGTGATAAAACGTGAAAATTGCGTTTATCGCCTTAACTCGTTCAGCTGCGCGGAAAATATTGTTCCTCGCGTGTATGGGACACCGGAAACGAGCGGTATCATAAGACTTTTTTTTTAAAAAAAATAAACAGATTTTTTTGTAATGAATTGTTTTTTTATGCTCAATAAAACTACTTACTTAGTTTTTTTTATTTTTACCACCCATTTACTATAACGTCTCAAGTGGTTAAAAAATAACAAATGACTCTAATTGACATCTATCTCAATCCTTACGTTCTCATACGAGGACCAACATTAAATTTTTGACACCTGTCATTCCTGATGTCCGTACAGACTCTTAAACCAAGTAAGTTTTTCTTTTTTTAAATGACCACGAAACTTGATAAATTTACCACTTCAGAACCTATATGTTATGTAAATAAAACGAGAGTTAACTTATTTTTCAAAAAAGTTAAATCTGGGAGTAAAAGCAGAATTAAAAATTTTTGTTTTTTAATACGGGACGTGTTAATGGAGTTGGAGACCAGCTGGGTCGGTCGTAGTATCATCAAAATGATCAGAAGGCAAAAATCAGTTTGATCGGTTCAAGAGAAAAAAAATTTCAATTTACGTCACTAAATTATGACACCAAGACGTACGTAGGTGTAATCGGTATAAGTGAAACGAATTTTTGCTCTTTCGATTAGGACAAATCAGTTTCACGATTGGCAGTTTAAAAAACACATTATTAATCGCGTTTTTAACAGAAAGTTTAAATTGTACGCTGTATTGCCGGTTGGTTACGTCGTTGTCGTACACACACGGTTTAAGCAGGAAAAAATTGAACACACTTTTTGTAGTCCGATTTTGAAACATAATGTAAACACAATAATTGGAACACCCAGACCAGTGTAGTTAGGTCTTTCAAAAAAAAAAATTCATCCCGTTTTTCGTGTTTTACTAAGCCAAAGCAATTCGTTGCTTCTCCGTTGTTTTTTTTTTAAAGGATCAGTTTTTTGCCCGTTCCTTAATAAAATGCACCTTTTTCGGGCCAATTTAACTAAAAATGTAACAATTTTCTGACCGGTTTGTTTTTGTTTTTTAAAATTTTAACACAAGCTAGACAAATTATTTTTTTAAAATACGAATTCCCGTAAAAAAAAAAAAATAAAAGTAATAGTTTTTTCCACAAAAAAATTCGTTCTTTTCCTATTAATTTTATAAAAATGAAACTGACTTATTTGCGTTGATCCGAGCGATAAAGGTCTGTGTACACCAAAGTCGAGCACAAATTAATTATTGACAAAAAAAAGCATTTAACTGTTGAGCTCATTTATTTATAAAGCGTTCGTTCTTTCACCTTGTTTGTGACCTACGGAATTATTTTATGTTGGTCTTTTTGTTTCCAGCTGAAAAAAAATGACAATTACACTTTTAAAAAATATGAAAATCTACCGAAATACCCTTTTGTTGGTATAGTAAATTGTATCACCGACATTGAGTTAAGGCGGTCGAAAGTTGGTCAATTTCAAGGAGCAATTTGTAGGCAGCTTAATATGGTTTTTATTCCACCGATTTTGGAATGTGAGTGCGCCGTAATCATAAAAAAACGAATTTCACGATAATCTCTCATTCCAATCTTTCAAATCGCTTTAAAATAGTACAGCTGGAGGCAAATAAAAACGTATCGTTAAATTATTATTTCGTCATTTTTTGTTAATGTTCTTGGAAAAAAATTGGTTCCTCGACGCAACAACTGTTAAGTAATTGCTGGATCTTTTCGGAAATTTCTATCAATATGAGAATGTTCACGCGTAGGCAAAAGTGTAAGCCAATGTCGAACTTTATTTCCGCATATTACGTACAGCAAAACAATACTTAAGCGCGTTATGTTTTCAATAAATTTCAAATATTTTGCTAACAGCTGTTGTTTGTGAATTTTGAAGAAGATAAATGCGTTTTTTAAGGGAAAGCTAGCGGCGATGAGAGAGATTTAATCTGTATTCTATTGCCACGCTACACGAAAATTGTCGACTAAATTATCGAAAAATGGATAAGTTTAAAATTAACCACAAATATTATTGTGTATTAATCCGAAAACGGAATAGTCAAATGGCGGTTCAACCAATTTTACATAATATATATACGTAGTATCCACCGCACACATTACCAATCGGCGATATAGCGTCAAACTTAATTTTCTCAAAAACTACTCAAACGATTTTGGAAAAATTGGACGATATTAAACTTCGGACAAACGGATTTGTTTAAAAAAAAAAACAGAAATCGAATCGGTTTAACCGTTTTTGCTCTATAAATACTCGCCCCGCCACCACAAGATTCCGATTACTAGATTTTCTCAAAAACTATACTCGACCGATTTTGATGAAAATTATATCTTCGAATTCTCGGCCGAAAACGGAAATCGGTTCGACCGTCTTCGAGAAATCGTTGCCGCGATTTCGGGGTCTGGGGGTCGCGATCGGCGAAAATGCAAAAAGATTTCCAGAATTACCGTCGTTGAACCACCGAACACGATGGGCAGATTTTTTCTATAGAAATTTACCTAATCCGTAATGATATTATAAAAATCTTACTCAAACCGCGGCGTCTACCGTTGAGTCAACGTTTAATTTTGTTTTATTTTCCCGTACAGTGTGTGGCAGACGGCTTTTCCCGACGGCCCGGATCGTGGGCGGCGAAAAGGTTTCGTTCGGCAAATGGCCGTGGCAGGTGAGTGGGTCAGACAAGATCGTCAAACGTTAATTAAAATCTAAACGAACGCTTTATTTTAAGATCTCATTGCGACAATGGAGGACATCCACGTACTTGCATAAATGCGGGGCCGCGTTGTTCAACGAGAACTGGGCCGTGACCGCTGCACATTGCGTCGAAAAGTAAATTAAAATCCTGTGTAATACGATTTAATAACAAACCATTCTGTGTAGCGTTTAGAGAGAGAGAGAAGAAAACGTCGTGTCCGCGGTATATGTTCGGTTTACTTAAAAGATCGATTAATCGAATATGACCGTATAGCGAAAACCGAAAACCGATTCTAGAATAATTTCTCCGGAGAAAGAAAATTTCACACCACTATATTCTCGTACAACGCGATGCGACGAGTTCCGTCGTTTCTAAGCTCGGAACGTATTTTGAAATCCCGAGAGCTCGACGGTTTTCTATATGATGTCCTTATAAGTATCCACGAAAATATTGATTCGTTGTCGTCTTTCTTTTCGTTTCAAAATGTAAACTCGCGCGAACACCCTTTGTTTTGTTTAGGTCTTGTCCGACCTCGTGGGCATGTCGTTAACGTAATTTTTCGCACTGTTCCGACAAAAGTATCCGGGGGGTTTTTTTTTTGATTTTTCACACTACACCGCGATTTCGTTTCATACGTTTCCGTTTCAGCGTGCCGCCGAGCGACCTGCTCCTCCGGCTGGGCGAACACGACCTGTCCGACGAGGAAGAGCCGTACGGCTACGAGGAGCGCAGAATTCAGATCGTCGCCTCGCACCCGAACTTCGATCCGAGGACGTTCGAGTACGATTTGGCGCTGTTGCGGTTCTACGAGCCGGTCAAGTTCCAGCCGAACATCATACCCGTGTGCGTGCCGGACGACGATTCGAGCTACGTCGGATCGTCCGCCCACGTCACCGGCTGGGGAAGGCTATACGAAGGTGAACGTTGATTTCTGTTCTCACTCCGTCCGAGTACGGCTGACGGTCATCGTGAAGCGCGGAAAATCCGCACGATTTTTAGCGAGCCGGTTAGGCTGGTGAACTTTCAAATGGTTTATGGCCCCGAAAATGCTGGTCGAAACGTTATCGAGACTGGTTTTTCGGAAATCTCGTCGTTTCGCTTTGGGGATTACGTACAGGTTTTTGAGTTTTAATGAAATCCCTCCCTCCCACCAAAAAAAAAAACGCTTGAAATAAAGTATACCGTTTATAAAAAAAAAACACTTCCCATTCGAGCTCCTATTTGAACAAAAATTACACGAGAAGAACAACCACGATATTACGTTGAATTTGAATAAAAACGGACGAACCAACACTGCGATCACGAATGTTCGATGATGAACGCGCCGGGGAAAGTTAAAAAAAAGTCGTTGAAATTATCGCAAAAGTCGTCAACTTCGCGGCATTGATGTTCTTATCGTGTTACGTTTTTAGGAAAAAACATTTTAAAAGTTTTCTCTACACGCGTTTTCGTGAAAAACAATACGAGTATGTTTCGCGATTATAATTCATGTACAGAGTCTTAAAGGCACGTATACACTTTTCTCGTTATTAATTAAACTTCCGCTTTCTCGCTGAACGTAATACGCGTAACGTAACAGTCCGATTTTCCAAGTAAATAATTTTCTTCTTCTTTTTTTTTTCCCCAGACGGACCTTTGCCAAGTGTCCTGCAAGAAGTGACCGTCCCCGTGATCAACAACTCCGTGTGTGAGACCATGTACCGCTCTGCCGGATACATCGAGCACATTCCGAACATATTCATTTGCGCCGGTTGGAAAAAAGGCGGTTTCGATTCGTGCGAAGTAAGTAGTTTTACGTGATCCTATAGGGGGGTGGATTCGAATGATTCGAAAATCACGAGCAGTTTTAACATACCGAATATAATTTGTTAACTTCAAGTTAACCTGTAAAAACAACGTTAATACGAGGTCTGGCTATTAAATAACGAGACTGCGCGCCTAGACGGCGCCCTAGAGGGATGGGGGAAGAAACGATTAGTGCGTTGGGTATCTAGATATCTTCTCTATTCATGTACCAAAAGACGTTTTCGTCACTATTATAGTATTTGTGCAGTAGTGGTTTGAAACGAACGTGTCTTTTTCTCGTGCCGAAAACCATGTGTGACGAAAAACAGGAGCAACGCATCAATCTCAAATTTCTCGTTAAATTGAATAAAACTCCGACTGAGTGCTATAAATTGTTGCAAGAGGTCTATGGAGACAATTCTCTATCTCGTGCGAGTGTTTTTGAGTGGTATAAGCGCTTCAGTGAGGGCCGAGAGAGCATTGAAGATGATCAGCGCTCAGGTTAGGTTAGGAAACTCCGGTTCAACTCCGGAAACAGTGACAAAAATCAACCAAATTGTGCATGTAGATCGTCGAATGAGCATCCGGATGATTGCCGAGGCTGTAAACGCCGATAAAGAAACAGTTAGAAAAATTTTACACGAGGAATTACACATGTCAAAAGTCTATGCGAAGTTGGTGCCAAAAAACCCCAAAAAAAATGCCCATAACGCGCTGTCTGTGAAGCGGTATTTGGCCGATAAACGCACTCCAGTGCTCGAACAGGCGCCGTACTCGCCTGATTTGGCACCATGCGACTTTTTTTTATTTCCGAAGATAAAATCTGCTTTGAAAGGGACCCGATTCGAGTCGATGGAATCGGTAAAGCAGAAAACGGCAGAGCTCCTGAGGGCCCTCACCAAAGAAGACTTCCAGCACTGCTTTGATCAATGGAAAAAACGTATGGAAAGGTGTGTGGTGAGAGGAGGGGAGTATATTGAAGGAGAGCATTCGAATGTAAAATAATTTTCATAATAAGACCTTTTTTCGTAACCAGTCTCGTTATTTAATAGCCAGACCTCGTAGTGCAAGAAGAAGAAAACACGAAACTTTTTTTTTTTTTTTTTTAAAGGAGAATATCGTCACGGGTACGCAAAACCGTGAGAAAAAAACATTATCTTTATTTTGAGTTTAGTTAATTTCTTTTCGTTGCTCGACGTTCTTGTGGCTTTTATAAAAAAATACTCCAAGTGTTTTTGCGCCACCTCTTTCTTTCGCTGAAATTTTCGTCCGCGCGTTTCTTTCGGACCATTTTCGACCGGTCGCGTCCGCGTTTTCCGCTAGGTCGCCGGTCGACTTTCACTTTCGGATTTAAAAAGTCCAACGGCAGTCGACACGTTATTTTCTCCTTTCGGTCGAGTTGAAAAAAAAAAAAGGTGCTCGGTTAAAACAAAAAACGGCTGGCTAACCGACCGCTGTGCACGCAGGGCGATTCCGGCGGCCCGATGGTGATCCAGAGGCCGGACAAGAGATGGATGCTGGCCGGCATCATATCGTGGGGAATCGGTTGCGCCGAGCCCAACCAGCCGGGCGTGTACACGAGGATCTCCAAGTTCAGGGACTGGATCAATCACATTTTGGAGTACTGAACGCGCGAAACAAACGACGACGACGATATAATAATACAAGTAACAATCGTTACTCGTATTATTATTATGATGTTCACAAAAAAACACGCGAGCAGCTGTGTTGTAAACCCCGACGGTCGTACAGAAACGACAGCGCTAGTTTTTTTTAATTTTTTAAAACATTT
>CM029361.1:16873561-16931087 GCA_017140985.1 Hormaphis cornu
TATATGCGATCAATTTTTCCAAAAAAATTTCGTAACAAATACGAAAGTAGTGCTCTTTTCGTTCAGAACCTTATGTAACAAACGTTGTAGGTATTTTCTAAAAAAAAAAAAAAAAAGAAAAAAAAAAGAAAGGAAAGAAAAGAAGTAAGTTTGAGGTCATTTGACTGCAAGTTGTTTGGCGTTGCGATTACATAAAAAAAGTCATATTTCGGGTGGTTTGTGGTAGTTTAATATAGGTAGCTTATAATTTTTTGTTAAATTCTATTTTTGCCAGGACGTATCAGTGCAATTTTTAAGACATTTTCACTAGGAGACAAATACATACAATTTTCTTTAAATGAATAGCTAACATTATAACGTGACAGTAGGAAAAAAGAAATAAATTGTGCAAATCGTATAAAAATATTACAAAAATATGTTTGTACCTAATAGGTACCTCCAACATACTTTATTATTCAAAAGCTTTTGGATATTTTTGTAGAAGTTTTGTAATTTACATTTACGTCACAATTTTCATTTACGTCGTATACGTATAATTAACTCTATGACAGTTTTGATATTATATTATGTAACTAGTTTTGAATAACACGGTATGAATAAAAAAATTGTAACTTGGCGGCAACAGTGGTACAAAACGATCATCAAAACTCGTGTTAAAACAGTCAGTTTAAGTTTCCTGTATAAATATTAAGACGTTGCCAATGATAATTAGAATAAAAAATGACAAATTTTATTGATGAAAAGTAAAAAACACACAGTTTTACCGACAAAGCGTTAAAAATTTCTATTTCGCCTGTACAGAACGTATAAATTAGAACTTGTTTTTTTAAAACTAGTAGGTAGTTATTAGGTACATTATTGAAAACATATAAGACAAAACGGAATTTGATTAAACAATCGTAAGACATCTGTTTATGAAGCCACGATTCAAAATTTCTAACACACGTAATAAATATTATACACAATTATGTCGATTAGGTATTTGAGATGCGTGTGTTTAATAACATAGGTAGGTATAACAAATACCAACTTACAAAATATACATTCATTACCTACTTATTATCAAACCATTTTTTTTTTTTGTTCTTATTTTGAAAACAGTCTGTCCGGGCCCGGTGTCGCTCCATCTTTAAAACTACGATCCACTAGTCGAAAAAATATCGTCACTGGGCGGTATTCGTGTCACCTGGTTAAAAAATGCACTGGGGCGTGTAATAACAGATAACGCTGAGCTCGATCAGGATCGTTTTTTCCGAATTATTCATCATATCGCTTTCAGATATTAAACAATAACTATCATACGGTTTTGAATCACGAATTCCAAAACACTGGCTCGCTCAAATATGCTGCTCCAAAAGGGCAATCGCTACGCCAAACAGCTTGTCGTCCGAACTCAAAATCACACCCTTTCGTTCGTTTCTTTTCATCCTTCTTTCCTGCCTTACAGGTTCCTCGTAGTAGTGGTACCTACCGAGATTTGACAGCGAGCCCACGACGATCAAGTACGACACGCACAAGGCGTACGTGAGCCTTTGCAGAGTAAAAAACAGCGCGTGGTCCCGTGGGTCGTACGCTACGTTTGGCAGATAGAAGTATCCGGTCGCCGCCATGCAAATGTACATCAGGAAAAAGCACGCGGCCAAACTGACGATTTTGACGTTCTGCGAGGGAAAAAACAGCAAATAATTGTTTTTCTTCAACTGCGGTGAGCAACGGCCAGTGGCGTGTCGCCACTGGGGGGAAGAAACGAAAAAGATACTCCTACTAAAGATCTCCTACTTGAACATTTTTACGCACATTAACTTTGAACTTTAATTCATATATTTTATCATGCAACGCACAACGTAATAATTCTAGTCCGTCTGTCCGTCGTGTTCTGCAGGCCAGAGTTTTCAACCGAATTTCACCGAATTCGATACAAAGTTTCCCGAGGGTGTTGGAAAGACCTTAAGGGAAAACAGTCGATTTCAACGGTCATTTGAATCGTACAACATCATTTTATTGTTAAGTGAATATTCAACTTATCGGCGTAAAATGACGTTAAAAGTTACCAGAGCAAGTTCTAGTCTTTTTTTTTTTTTTTTGTCATTGTACATTATTCTTTATTTTTCTACGATTATTCTACAATTGTATTGTGTTTTCTTAGTTGTTAATTAAAAGTAGACGGCATAGTTTTCTACCTAGCAGCTATAGAGAGGTACTTGTTTTGATTGAAGAAAGCGAAAAACCGTTTCTGTCCACTCAAAAAAATACGCCACTGTAAATATTAATAACGTTATAAATTAATTGATGAATCATTATCAATAAATTACTATTGAACCGTCCGTAATTTTAGGAGTCACTTATGACGTATGGCTTTTAAAATACTCATCTTTGCCCGTGTGTTCTGGTCTTTTCAGTTTGTTTTTTGATAAGAGAACGTGTATAGTAAAAGCTTTATAACCGAGTTAAAGTCGAGGGTCAAAAGGCTAAAAAAAATTAATCATTTATATTGGTAAGTAAATCTTACAGGTTACAAATACGAACCTATGAGTAGGAAAAATTATAATTTTTCCTATACACGTTTGTATTTTTGTACTCGGATTTCATAAAATGTACACGCTTTTTCCAAAAAAAAAAAAATTTGCGTCTTTACGAAGATGGTTTTGTCTCAACGACCAAATTACCATAACATTATCGTGGCCTATTCGGGTAGACCAACAAGATATTTTAGGAAAGTTCTGCAATCGTAAAATACGATAGTTAATTTTCGATTTATTGCTCGAAACATATTATACGAAATATAAAATCATAATAAACTATGAAATGTACAGTATTTCACGATTTGTTATGTGATTATGCGTGAAAAACATAAAAACGAAATCGATTATAAAACGTCCGTGTTAAGTGAGCATGTCGTGAATGATTAAGTATGATTAGGTGGGTAGGTAGCTACTGTCCATACATACTCATAAGTGATACTTAGTACTTATTCACTTAAGCGATGTCGTTCAAACAAACGTTGAGTAATGTCGGTTATTGTTGCTGTATGTACACTTACCGTTGAAAGTTTAAATTTTGAATTTCTAACGTGTAAATACACGTTTGCTGCCACTATGCCTATGAGATAAGTCGTCAGCCTGAATTCACTCTTTACGTATAGACTGTGAAAAACTTCAATTTTTCTGACGTCTTTGCCGTTACTGAAAAACGAAATGTAATTCTATAAATATATGGTCAAACAACACACCCTAATAGTTAAGACTTTTTACTGCACCGACTAAACCATTAAAATGGACTCCTCTAATACGGTTTTTAGATTCTGAGCGTCAGCAAATAATGTATTGTTTTACAATGGTGTTTTTTTTTGTTTCCGTATAAACAACTTTAAAGAAATACGGGATACTCCGATTTTTACGATTTTTAATACTTCCGGTGAAAGGTCTTTGGAATCGAATTCGAAAGTTTTAAATTGAAAAAATTACAATAAAAAAACTAGGTCAAATTTGACCAAAAAAGTTAAAAATAACGGCAAACGTGTTTTTTGACATCAATCGATCTTGGTTTTTAATCCACAACAACCAAAATAACAATATTTAAATATGTCAAATACAGATTCGGTCCAAGTTTCAAAATATTTCAAAAAATTTCGAGCTAAGAATGGAACATTAAAATTTTCGAAAATTTCCATTTTCTTTATGGTTTTTGTTCGATAAAATTTTCAATTTTTGACCAAACGATTTGAAACTTTATCACAGGGTTAACAACATGTATATACAAAGAATATTAAAATAACTTGCGAAACCGTGGTCACAGTTTTTAACACAGTAAAACAAAATTTACTCCCTATTTGATAAATCAAATGTCAAAAAAATTCGCCCCGAAAGATTCTGAACGCGTACAAAAAATGTATTGAAAAATGGTGTAATTTGGTTATAACAATGAAATTACGCACTATTGTGCAAATTGATACTAAAATCGTATTAACTCCTCAAATAATTGTCCAAATGGTTTAAAATTTTTATACGTTATTTAAATTAATATTCTCCATACGACGATACGTTATTTGGAATTTTCGGAACATTGTTAAATTTGATTTTTACCAGGACGTACACTAGACAACAGCTGAGCTCGCACAGTATCGTATTTTCGAAGGCAATGATATAACGTTGCTTTCAGATATTAAATAATGCGTTTGAACCAAAACTTCTAAACTAGTGAAACTAGTAAACCTATTCAAAGAGTAGTGGCTACTCCGTAAAACTACCCACGCGACCTAGAGTAATCCCTGTTTTTTTTAAGTTTCTTATCTTTTCTAATAACATTGCCTAGGATAGTAAATAACATAATGAGATCACTAGTAGGAAAATATAATTTTAAAACAAACAAAAATTAACTCAAAATCATATTTTTTTAAGCAATTTATAATTTGCTTACAAATTTAATATACTTTAACTTCTTACTAAACGTTCCAAAACAGTGACCCACCGTTGCAACGTCGTGCCTAGTCGATATCCCATCAAACTGTGACAAAGAAATTTCCGACTTTTTTTTTCAAAACCAACCATTTATTGATTTTTTACAAAGCCAACAACGATGATAACCTATCTAATATGAAATCCGTTTCGTGTACGAATCACGCGAATAGAAATGAAAATCATTGATTTTCATGTCCGATTTGTGTACAATGCTGATCGATATTTTAAATATTCACGTCGAAAATATCACACATGAATAACACAGGCCAACCGATGCATACGACCTTTCTAATTATTAATTGATCATTATGCATGTGAGTTTATTAATTATTATAACTTTTTAACTATCGATTACCTGCGGAGTATAGGAATGAATGCCCATAGTCGGTTGTCGTATATATATTTGGCCGGTACGACGACGGACAGGGTGGTTACGAGTCCGAAAATTGTAACACCCAGCTTCTTCCGTCTGTGCACGACGTAAGTCAAGAGTACGCCAATTACAAAGAAGTGCATGTCACATGCTAAATACCACGAATGAAACAGACACTGAAATCATTACAAATTCACAATGTTTATCAACAACCATCCTCCAAACACTTGTGGAATGTAACAAAACCCGAGAACTTGTAGTGAACTGTACTGACTGGGTACGCGGTAAAATAGGCCAAAATTAACTATGGAAAAGAAAAAGAAGGAAGGATGGAAAGGGAGTAAATTTGAAGTCGGGTGAAAAGTTGTTTGGCGTATCTATTACGCTTTTCGGTAGTTTTTGGGCGGGCCAATGATTCAGAAGTCGTGGCGCAAACTTGTTATTTAATATCTGAAAGCATTGATTACAAATTATTGCGTTCGGAAAAACGATTCTAAGCGAGCTCAGTTATCTATACGTCCAAGCTTAGCTATACTAATCTACCTGAAATACGACTTTTTTAGGTAATCGTTACGCCAAAACATTTTCTCATCCAAACTTAAATTTACCCCTTTTCTCTCATTCTTCCCATTTTTTCTTTCCTCCTATTTTTTTTTCCACGCAATACCACGTTTACTATATTATACATTGATATGTTGTATAAGGTACTGCATGAAATTATCGGAGCACTCCATACGTATTTGTTGTTTACGAAATTTTTACAGAATAATATATCACATAGTTATATGAGAGTAATGCTACCAATTATTGCCAACTTCCCAGTTTCAAACGACTAGGAACTCTATAACTAAGAAATAGCATTACATCAGCTTTAATCCCATCGGACAAATACTCGCCTCTCCATCGGAGTTTTTAATTTAAATTTGTGCGTTTATGGATTAAAACTCACTAAACGTGTAAAATTTTAAAACAATTTTGAATAAAATTTTATTTAAATCAAATTCCCAACATTTTTTTTTTTTGTCATATAAAACACACAACGATGAGATCGTTTTTTGACTCAAAATCACAATAATAATCAAAATTGTTGTTCGTTCTAATTTTCGTCGTTCTCGGTAGATAACTCCAAAAACATTCAAAATGTTTTAAACATAATATATTTTAAAACCAAACTCTGTACTTTTTATGTGGTTTTCAACGTAAAGGTCGGCGGGAGTAACCTGCGCTACCCATTAAAGTGATAACAAGTGTCGTAATTGTCGTAGTTCCCAGGTTAGGGAACTACTAGGGTATGGGTTATTCCCATTTTCCGGAAATGGGGAAAAACATTTTTGGTTTCTGGATCATAACTCAAAAATAAAAAACATCTAAAAAAAAAAAACTTTTAGGTGCAATCTAATTCTACTATCCAAACTTTTTTGTTCCTTGATGTTTTGCGATAGGCCGCGCTCACTGGCCGTCGAAATGTTCCCAGAAAAAAAAACAGTATTGTATAAACAATACATTCTTTGCTCAGAATCTTAAATTAGTAAAATTGAAAAAATAACCGCGATCATTCTGTGTCGCGCGGGTAGTTGGACGGGGTAGCGACTACGCTTTGAGTGGATCACTAGTTTAAAAGTTGTACGATTTAACGATTTTGCCTTCAAAAATACGATTTGAACGAGCTCAGTTGTCAAGTATACGGCGTGGTACGGCGTTTTCTCCTCAAAAACGTGCTTTACAACTACAAAAAACTCCCACGCCTCGTAGAATGGTCTGATTTCAATGACTTTTTTGTTTTTTAATGAAAAGAAAAAGACTTCTGACAGTTTGCATTGAATATCGATTTTTCAAATTATAGTTTTTCGATTCATAATAATAGTTTGAATTATTTTTTGAGGTAAGTTTTTTAATAAAAAAATTCTACATTCTGTTCGTACACGGATCGTTTATTATATAGCCGATACGGGGGTATACCAGCTATGTCTCGGACTAAATAATGATTTGATTACCATGTTGTACGAGTCCACGTATGTGTTTATGAACAACATATTTGTCCACCAATTTTCCTGACAGCTTTCCGCTGTGGGATGTATTATGAGTTTCCACAGTGGACCGCCACTCATGTGTGGTAAAATGAACGCAAACAACAAAATTACAACAATATACAACGGCAGAATTCTGAAACGAAAAGAAAAAAAAGACGTATAGGTACGACAAACGATAGCGAATTTATTCATGGTTGTGTCGATGATTATCGTGTTGTAGTAATTACTAAACAGTAAATAGGTGTATTCCTTTATGATTTTTACTATGTTTCGTTCAAATGCGTAATGTATGCGTTATAAGTACTTTTGTGTTAACACTATGAACCACGAGAGTCTTTTTTTTCTAGAACTATTTGGCGTCGGCCGCCTTTGTCCTATTCCTGCACTTATCACTTGTCACGATTATTCACTTTTCCTACGATAACAATACCCTCATATCATCGTTTTCAACTATATCCATCCATCTCTGCTTTGGTCCACCTCTTTTCCCTTCCACGTTTATATTCTTAACTTCTCTTACTGCACTTCAGTTTCTTCTCTCCTCATCACACGTTCAAACCATCTCAGTCTATTCATCTTATCCACTATATTGAAGCAACACCAATACCACCTCTTTCACATTTGTTTCTTATTCTATCTTTTATTGTTACTCCACTCATCCATCTAAGCATTCTCATTTCCGCTACACTCGTAATCTGTTCTATTTTCCTGTCAACCACCCAATACTCCGAACCGTACAACATGGTTGGCCTCACCACACACATGTAAAACTTACCTTTTAACCTTATCGGAATTCTTTTATTACATATAAAACACCCGACGCTTCTTTCCATTTCATCCGACCGCACTTAATCCTATGTTTCAAATTTCTCTCATAAGGTCTCCCCGTCCATTTGTGCAAAATATCCTGGGTACTTTAAGTTCTCTACCTCTTCTATTACGTCACCACTTATCGTCATTAATCTTATCCAATTGTTAAGCACTTGGTCTCCCATCAAAATTATACTCCATACACACTGTTCTACTCATCTCTAATCCCTTCCTTTCAAGTGCTAATCTCCACTCATTCAGCCTATTATATGATAAACGTCTAAGTTATACTGATTTTCAATCTGAAATATCAATACCTGGCTGACCGATAAATAATTAGCTCCATCAAATTGAACCGGTGTCCGTTTTTCAAGAGATTTTCGATGTTGACGTACATCAAGAATCCGCTCATAACAAAAAACGATTCGACGGGAACCTGAGTCTTCAGGAAGCCCAACCAAAAATCGTCATAAATCTATAATATGTACAAGAAAAACACGATGGTAAAAAAGTTATGCCCTACATCATTGTGGTAGGTCGCATCAAGTCTAGACATCTCTATAAAATAGTCTTCTCGGTCAACAACACGATTTAAGATAATTTTATAATTATCATCTTTAACCGTGGTCAGCAGTCACACGGTAAAGTTATCAAAATATCGAGGTTCGTTAGTACAAAAACCGTCGTTTTAAATGTGTGAATAAAAGCCAAACATCCTACGACCGAACAAGTTGTGCCGTATACAGACAGTATATTGTCAGTGCTTGGAAGGACCGGGTTCAAGAGAAACGAGTTTCTTTGATTTCATTCGCTTTTTAGGAACAAACCCGGAACGGATATCCAAAGGAACGTAATGGCTTAATTTTTAAATTTCTATCTAAAATTCTATGTGGTCGTCATTCGTTATAACTGTCAGTCGCAAAAACAGTTGTACGGATTAAGCGATATTCTTGTTACGATTACAATTATTACGAAAACGCTTGAGTATATTACTGTGATTTATTTGAAAAGAAAATTATTAATCTTTTCAATTTAGTTAAATATCGATTCGTTTTTTCTACTTCTTCATACGTACAAACTTTTATTTTAAACTTAAAAACGCAACGCTTGCTGAGTACAAATAAAATAAGATAATATAAAGTAAAATATCAGGTAAATCGCTAACAGTTATCCGTACAAACATTACAAGCTTCAGTGAACGTTTTTCATAAATTCGTTTAAACTTGTCGCTTGGTAAGTCTGTCCCCTGTTAAGAACATCGGATTATGTTACCGCGTTCGGAACATTAGAGATTCTTCAGGGTACGTGTTTATTGAGCATATATATATATATATATATATAGGTCATCTAGGATGTATTAAAATTTATCACGAAACAATATACGGTTTTTTTTTTATTTTTTTTTTCTCAGGAAAGCAAAACGTTTCTTTTTTTAAGTTTGGTACGAGCCTAAAAGCGACTTTCCAAGCACTGACTATTGCGTATAAGATAAATAATTATTTTCGATGCTATCGTACGTGGTCGTGGAATTCGGAGCTCAACGTCGGGATCGTCAAATTTAACACCACTCTGTGGAAACATATCATTTGTATAATCCCCATAACCTTAAATCCGTCTATAATAGCAATGTTGTTTTTGTCGCTTGTGGTTGTCAGACTCTTCATATTGTCCGTAATCGAAAACGAGCGCAGAAGTCCCTCTAAAATACCATAAACGAAGTGGTCAAAACGATGTAATTTCGACGCGCGAAAATCGGACGGGTGCAGTTTTGAACTACGAGTGTAATTTTGCCGCAACGTGTGTTTTGGACGCACGTGTCGGTGTTAACAGTTTTTGCTAAACAAAAGTTAATAAATTTAATAAAGTAACTACGAATTGTAAAAAGAACTGTGCCACCGCGGTAAAGGTGCAGTTAGCGACTACGCTTTGGGTGCTTGGGTCATTGGTTTCGTAGTTGCGGTTTATCCATGTATTATTTAAGAATCTAGGAAAAAAACGACAAGGGTAAAAAACGACACGGAAATAAACGACAACGTTTGTAATTTTAAACACATGGGTAGAAGATAAAATAAGTCTTATTTTATATGGACTAAAACTTAATTATCTTAATCGCTTTTTTTTAAATCGTGATAATATCGAAATTTTTACGTTGGCAATTTTCAACACTTGCAGGTGTTATTAGTAAAATAATAGCCTAAAACCTATTGCATCCAAACCTAGACACTTTTATTGGGTTCTGCGGTTGAGCGTAGTTAACATTTTATTTAGGCTTACTCTTGACCACAAATAAACATTTCAAGTTACGCCTATTCCCTCATCCATACCTACTCAAACATACATACCTAATATCATGACCAATTATTAAATTACGTTATAATTATAATCGTGTCGTTTTTTTCCGTGTCGAGTTTTTCCGTGTCGTTTTTCCCCGTGTCGTTTTTTACCGATTACAATTATTTAATATCTAACGATAAATCATCGCACTGGAAAAAAAAGAAACGATTCTGAGCGAGCCATATCTAATGTAATAAGTGCTGGGTGAAAATAGAATAGATCGATATATTTTTTTTTTTGTCAACGTGATTTTAACTTGTCTAGATTCGCACTATTTTTATATTTTTTGTGCTACACACATTTATAACCGAAAATCAACATTCTCCGATATGCGTATGTTTCATTATACTATAGTACAGAGATTCCATGCGCGTACAAATCGCATATTTCTATTAGACAGTTAATGAAATTATAATTTTTACTTTTTGTGTCGTATTGGTCGTAACGAAAAGGATAGGAAATTTATCGCCCAGGGAAAAACTGGCGTTGCGTTGTCACGACAAGTCTTTTTGTGCTCGAACAGTTTGCAAATGATTTAAATGTTTATAAACGTATAAAAGTAAACTTGTAAATACATTAAGCAAGATAATACCTGTACCAACAAATTAATAATAACATAACATCGATATCTGTTATTTTTAAAATCTATCTATCTACACTGTCGATAAATAAACGTTCAACGATAAACGTAATTAATACGTTTAGGTTGATACACTTAATGTTTTTAAGAAAAAAGGATAAGTTTACAAACCGAATTTTTGCGGTGTTCGTCCGATTTTCGCGCGTCAAAGTCACGTATAGCATTGTATTAGGTTCGTTCAAAACGTTACTTACCGAAAAATTCTGTTTTTTGTTTAGTTTCCGAACGATCCGCCAACGATTTGTACAACGTGCCCAAGACCGTTAGTGCCGCGGCCCCGATGAACATTGCGCTGAACACAAAAACATATGTATTGTAGTGACGTAAAAAAAAAAATTACACTTTGGCGACGAGAAAATTTTCAAAACAGTCGTCAAATAACAGCTTTAAAATGGCAAATACCGGAAAAATTTTCGAATTTAGCGCGGAGGAGGCTAGTGAAAAATGTATCCGGTGGACGATGTGTGGCAACGGTTTGACGTTGTTGTATTTATTTGGTGTTGAATCTTTTACGTTGTGGATCTCAAGACACGAACAAATTTTACACGCATTTTCGTAGGAATAGTCAGAAAATTAGTAAAATATTACATCTATATCAGATAAATTACAAGTAATTTCAACAATCCGAACGGCCGACTAATAGGTATTATTTGTATTGTATTTGGCACCGTTTAATTTGAAATAAATTTACGACTATACAGAGGACATGATATACTGTTGTGTAGACCTGTTTCGTTTTATGATGTAAAACTAACTCACTCATTTTCAACGGTAATTAGATAAAGAGAAACCTTTAGTCGTTTTGTACTAGAAATATGTGGTATCTTCCCAGAGCAATAATTTCCCGATTACGCCAGTACGTCTCTCAACTGGAGGTGGTTTTAGGGTCGTGATCGGCAAAAAGTTTAAATATTTCTAAGAAGTTTAATCGGCATTTGATCGAATTCAATAGGTATCGATTTTGGAAGATTTTAAATCTCAAATCGATCGCTACGCGTCGTCGGCCTTACGCGTTAAAAGGCAAATTATACCTACTTTTTTTTTCTACTAAACGGTTCGATCGAGTGTACCCCATTGTTAGTACTAGGAACTTGAAAAATATTTTAAAAAATTTTCGTATATTTTTCAGTCGGTTAATACAGTTAACAAATAGAAATTACGCATTATAGGTTCTTCAATCCTAGTTTGAATTTTGTAGTTCGAAGTCTGTAACTTTTAAACGTATACACATTTCTTGATACGCTGTCGTTGGCCAATTTTTCAAAATTTTTTTTTTTAAGTAATCGAAATTCCAAAAAAAAAAACTCAACGACAGCATACAGGTATTCTGAACCGTGATAATTTTTGAAAACCAAAATCGGTAAATTATTGTTTCATTTGTGTATGTGTAAATGTTTCGTTTGTGTAAAGATCCGCGACGGTATAGACGCGCTCTGGCGGAAATCGACGGTAACTTTATCGGATGATTTCCCCTCAAAGTTTTTAAAAACGTTTTCTGGAAAGTCATAACGTACGTCTAAATTTTCGTAAATTTCAAAGTACTTTAACTTCAAAAAGTGTTGACACTATTACCAGGCACGATCCTCGTCGTGGAAACGAAATTATTAGATAGACAAATTACGGTAGCACTTGCTACGGCAAAATTAATCTTATTTTCTGTTCAAACCACCCCATATTCGCTCTCTGATCGCGGTTCGTTCAATAAGTGACGCGCGTAACACATTTTTACGCCGCAAAGCTAAACTACGCCGACAGGACGTGTGTTACGGCCGTTAAACTGAAAAAAGTAAAACGTTCGACGTGTCAGAGTCAAAAAAAAAAAGCGCACCTGTCATGGGACAGCCGATAGAAGCGTAGCTCCCGTGTATGTCGTGCAGATTTATGTTTGGTTCAAATAAAACGAAAATAATAAATTTGATTGAATTAAACTTAATTTTTGTTTATTTGAACCAAACATAAATCTGCACGACATACATGGGAGCTACGCTTCTATCGGCTGTCCCATGACAGGTGCGCTTTTTTTTACAAAAACAATATACACCGTATCATGAATAGTTCGTTTCATAATTATTCAATCAAATTACCTCAGATCTTAGGTATACTCAAAAATTCTCGTAAACAATCTAAAAGTGGAGGGAACTGCGGAGTGGGGAGGCCAGGCGTGCGTGACTGCCCTGCTATCTCCAGCGTCCAGCATGCAGCAGAGCCATGCTCTGCTGTGATTGGCCGCGGTGTCTCTTACTCTGATAAAAGTTACGTTGCATGACATTTTTCATTTTACTCCGACGGCGGTGGCTTCTATATATAGTGCTTTCTAATAGGTATGAGGGTTACAAGCTAAGGATAGAAGCTACGCTTCAAAAAATCAATAATTCAGGCATAAGTGTTTTTTCTCATCTCTCATCGACTGAAATAACTATGTTTCTACTCGGAGAGTGCAAACGCCTTTTTGGCACTGCAAATATAATAACCGTGCCCTGTTCAGTGGCGAATTCGTCGTACAAAACACACTTCTTACACGGTGAGATAAAATCCGCTGGAATACGGTAACGCGGTGCTTTTGGACGTGTACATCGGCGGTGGTACCGCGACGTTTACCGCGACACCGCGCGTCCGAAACGTTGATTTCAACACGCGTTCGACGGACACTCGGACGTCATCTCCGTCGCACGAATCTGGAACGCACACGGCCCACAGCATCGAATCGGGCCCGTTCACAAGCGCGTCTCTCTGAAGCAGACGAGCATTTTTTTTTTTTTATAAAACATTTGTTCGGGCGAGTTAGTGAAAAAAACGTGTTAAGTTTGAGCCGGTTCGATTGCCACTTAAACACTTAAAGAAAATAAAAAAAAAAAGAGTTAAAACAGTGGATAAAATAAACATAACTCGGTTGAAAAAAAGTCAACTGTTTTTTTTATTTTCGCTAAGACAAACTTCTGCCCAGTCTGTATAGTGTTTTCTACTCGTGTGGTTGGGAAAAATAAACGATCAAAACGAACGGAAAGAAAATAGAAAAAATAGAAAAAAACACCCGACTTTGCAACGATTCGACTACCTATGAGAGTTGAATCAATGCGGTAAAATTATCAAGCGAATAAGTTGCGTATGAAATTAACTCGTCAGTCGAGTTAAAAAATGAAAAAAATAATTACGTTTTTCACTTTAAATTTTTAACTAGCTCGGTAGCTTCGATAATTGATTCGAGTCTTATGTGTACCTGAGTAGTACGGTTTATCCATAAAAGTGACTAATTTCGAAAAAAAACATTATTAAAAAGCGTTGTACGGGTCAACAAGCCCGGGGGCCAAAACGAATTCGAGTATTGAATCTGTGCGTCGTAAACAACAATTTAAATTGCGATTCTTACGAAAAAAAATGTAGGTACATATAAAGACACCGACGGGTATTAAAGGCGTTCTACAAAGTTACGATCGGCAACCTATTGTGCAGTTATTTGTTTGTTTTTTGTGTTTACAAGCAATCAACAATCGCCGATACCAAACTAAAAATAACCAATTCACCAAAAAGTATCCGCCATTTTGTAAACATGCGCGTAATCAATCACAATTAAAATTTAAAGCGCGCTACGGACAATGATATAATATAATAAACCAGACGAAATTTCGGGTACTTAGGTTCGATCGATTTTAAATATGTTTACTAATTTTTCATGTTTTCTAAAAAGCAGACGTTGTTGTTTTTTTTTGTCTCAAACAGTAAAAAACGAATTGTCATAGTTTTTTAAAAAATCAAATTGACACATTTAATTACTTGTTTGGTTCAAATGTCAAAATGTTGTTTCCTAAAAAAAAACTTAAAAAAGTTGTTGAACTGCACCACAAACGTTTTTACTGAATCGAAATCGAAAAGCGTTTTTGTACGGCTGGTATCCAACAAATGGAAACGCCCGTAAGACGAAAGTCTAAACACTGCTCGTGTTGATACGGGGAAAGTCTGTTTTGGAGTACTTAACGACATCCGATTTTTTGTCTTCAAATAATCGATTTCGCATTAGTTATAGTTTAACCGTCGAACGATCAAAAATTAATGTTTTTCTTACAACACGTGGCCGCACGCATTCATCATATTCCGTGTTCACGACTGTATTTAATTAATAATTATTACGCATAAGTATCACAAGCCAATCGAATCACGTTTGAAGTGGGTGAACAATTTGAAGAATTAATAATAATAAATATATAATAATAATAATAATAATTAACATACCTAACATAACCGCGCAGTCGTTTTACCTGTTCACGGTATTATGTTATTAAATTTTTACCTTTGACGATACGGCTGATTCGTCCTGGTGATTTTCGTCTTTCGAGTTCGGATCAAAAACGCTGTCGTTAATCGAGTGAAATTGTATGCTAACCAAGACGTAAGCACCGTGAATTCCGAATTGTTTTGATGAAACGCTAACACATCGATCGAAATCACCCATCTCGACCACGTTCCCGGTGGATATTCTATTGGGATATTTAGAAGAAGAATCGTACACTGAAACAAAAAAAAGTAAAAATAAAATAGGTACATAAGATGTTTTATACTCGTCGTTCTTTTAAATGCGCGACAAAGTGACAAAGTTTAAACGATCTCGCGGTCGCTGGTTCCATACTCTTTACCACACATGTAAGATGTTTCAATTAAAAAAAAAAAATCAGCAAATTGAAATCCGGCGGACCTACCGTGAATCAATAATAAAATAAAAGAAAAAGGAAAGAAAGGGAATAAATTTGAGTTTGGTTGTTTGGTATTACTCTCTGAAGTGGGTCACTTCTTTGGATGGGCTAATGTTTCGGGAGTTGTGGTTCACAATGTTTTGGAAGTTGAAACTTATTACCTAATTAATATTTGAAAGCAATAATAAATCATTGAATTCGAAAAAAGATTCTGAGCGAGCTCAGATATACTCAGGTTTTGGTAAAAATTTAACGAAAAATATAAGTTTTACTGAAAAAAGACTTTTTTAGGTAACCGCCTATCAACTTCTCACCTACCTTTGAAATTTACAGCTCCCATTCTTTCTTTCCTTTCTATTTTTTAATAAAATATTACGTTGTTGTGTTATACATGGTACTGCATAAAAATATCGGACCGATTCTCGCCTCTCTATCGGGTATCGGGGTTTTTATAGTCCGAATTTGTGTGTTTTTGGATCGAAATTTGCAAAATATGTAAAATTTTCAAAACTGTTTCGAATAATAACTAGTTTATATCAAATTCCTAAAAACGAAATTTGCTATAACCAGCGATAGTTTCGAAAAAAAATCCGACCAGTAGTTTCCAAAAGTCTACAAAATAAGTAGGTATTGATAAAACGAAACTGTTTTGCTATAAAGCGTCATAAGTTTATACTAATTTTGTAATTACGGGTTCGATTCCCATTTACCATTTTATAACTATTTTCTTCAATTTTTTCTCATTTTCAAATCATATAACTAACATTTAACCCACTTCCCGTTGTCCTATCGAGCTGAGATTCGGCACAAAGCTTTTTTTAGGATGCAACAAGTCAAAGTTAAAAATGAAATCAAGGTGCCCTAAAAGGAGCTCTAAGAGTTTTAGCTCTCCTATTCAAATAGTCCTTTTTCCAGTTGTTCTAAGGAACTTAAATTCGGCACATAGATTTTTTTAGGATGACAATGGAATAAGTGAAAGTTAAAATCGAACTCGGAGAGCCCTAAGGGGCTAAGCGCTCTTGTTCGATCAAACCACGTCCCGTTTGTCCTATCGAGCTGAGATTTCGCTCAGAATCGTTTTTTCGAATGAAATTTTATCATTGCTTTCAGACATTCAATAATACGCGTTTAAACCACAACTTTCAAAACCGATCACCCACCCGAAGCGTAGCCACTACTCCGTCTAACTTCCCCGCGACCTACAGTGATTCCGGATTTTCTTGAACTCGCGGTTAAAAATTTTAGACGAAGAAAAACAAAATAGCATAGTAATATTCGCCACCTCCTCAGCTGCAGCTCCTTAAATTCCTTTTGTACGTTCCCCGTATCCGATCAAAACGATAAGCACTTTTTTTTTGTAACTATAAATATATATATATAAACGATCGATAGTTTTTCTCACTTTGAACGGCCCACAGAAGTCGACTGTTTAGTCCGTCCACGAAACGTTGTCCGTCCCTCGTGCACGTTTCGCTGACATCGGAAAAAGGTACGAATTCTTTCATGCAGCTCTCGAAAGTATTTCCAAACAACTCTTGTGCGTTCGTTTGGCAGCCGTCGTGCACCCGTTGATGATCCGATCGGTTTCCTCGAACACAAACGTTAAATTCTCCTCCGTCCCGAATCTCAATGTGGCTCGATACCGAGGTCACGATCGTCAACGTTATCCAAAAGTTTTTCGACAACATCTTTTGAACAGGATTTAAAAACAACTGCACGTTTTAACAGGTCGATTTGTTTCTCAAAATATATATATTCATATGATCAATACAGGCGTTATCTGTTACGAAAAATTGTGAGAAGCGTTTTTTGTAACGTTTAAAAAAAAAACCTGGTTTGAAGATCGTGATGGTTGCAAAATGTAAAATCGAAGTTTTCGCGAAACAAATTCGAAGGAATCGATTATGATGAATGTTCTAATAACACTCCAAAACGATTTGAAATATCACGCTCAACGCACGTCGAGAAGAGTTTATGGAAATTTTCAGTATTTTGAGTGTTTTGGACCACAATTTAAAGAGTTTTCACAACGCCGGTACGGAAATGCTCAATCGTCTGTAAAATATTAATGAAATTTCATTATAAACCGCACAGAAATAACACTATTGTATCAATACGATTTTAATACGCTATCGGAATCTATAATGTGTGGATTTTTCACGATTTTCGGATGCAGATGGATTAAAGACAATACTTTACATGAAGTGCTAAGTTTACGAATACTAAAGAATAAAATTTTCTAAATTTTTTTCAAAAAATTAATCACAAATATTACCGACTTTAGCTAATTTTCCAACTGGAACGACTCCGAAAGAATTGTTTTAACAATTTTGTTTGTTTTTTTTTTTTTAACGCATTTTTCTTGAAAATTTGAATTACATTTTCAGACCTAACGGTGGAAAATTTCAATTTTCACTACACACAAAACGTACATATTTAAATCATATTTATTGAAAGACAGAAATTAGTTGAACAAATTTCCAATGTTTGGGTCAATATTTGTTGAAAGATAAAAAAAAGAAACTGTATTTTGTTGAAAATTCGTTCTCCGTAATTAAACCATTTTCACCCATTTTTCGAGTAATTTTTTTAACCGTATATGCTTAACTTCTTAATGTATAAAAAACGAGCATATAAAGTAGGCATGCTACACAAAAAAAAAAAATGATCTACTATAAATTAAATACGAGTGTAAAGATTGTAGTGTTTTGAAGTAGTTTTATGGTTTTATTAGAATTCAAAAAAAAAAAAAAGTAATTCAGAAACAGTTTAGATCGCGTGGATAGTTTGCCGGAATAGTGACGACTGTGCTTTGGGTGGGTCACTGGTTAGAAAGTTGTGGTTCAAACGTACTGTTTAAGTATCTGAAAAAACGATTCTTAGCAAGCTCAGTTATCTAGTATACGACCTGGTAAAAACTAAATTTAATAATAAAAATTGTTCCAAAACTCCGAAAGTCGTGTTCTCCACGTGTAAAAAAAAATATTAATTTATGTAACGTGTAAAAATTTCAATACTTAATGGGCTACATAATAATGTATTATAATGCTATCGGTTTCAATTCGATCGAACAAAAATACTCGCCACTCCAGAGAGATTTTTAGTATAAATTTGTGTGTTTTTGGACAATAAATAACCTAGTGTAAAATTTAAAAATTTGTTTGGAGTAAGATATAACTTAAAGCCGAAATCTCAACTTTTTTGTGGTTTTCAAATAAAAGATGGGACCATTCTTTTTACACAAAAACGTCATCAAAAACCTGAAAATTTAAAATGTTCGCAGTAAAATTCTTAATTTGCTTCTGATTTTTGGGGTATTTCACAAAAAGTAAGTATAATTTAACAAATTCTAGGACTAAAGTATCACCACGATAAATAATCCGAAATCAGAAAAGTCGCTGAATTTAAAATCTGGAGCATTCATTCCAAACGAAAACTTCATCACAAATCTTAAAGTTTTAAATTATTAGCCGTGAAATCCTCTAGCATTCTGATATTTTTAGTTTTTGGGGTATACTCGTAACCCAAAAAGTAGGCAAAATTTTAAAAACGTTTCAACCAAAGTTCAACCACTATAGTCCATATACCGATCATTAGAAGTGCTGACTTTAAAAATCTGAGCATTCCTTCTACCTGCAGAAAAGTTGTTGATCGAAAAAATAAAAACATCGTTGTAAAAACAATACGTTTTTCGCTGCGCTCGCAGAATCTAAATTTTAAACGAAAAAATCAAATCGACGATAGCAAATTTAATCACACACATTATAACAACAGTTGAACCAAAATTAAATATTAAGTTTATACCAATAGAATGAGTACCTAGTAGCTGTAAAATATAGCTTTGATAATAATACTATTTACTTACAATTATTATTGTATTCATACTCGGTTTGTCGGATGCGATATTTAAACAACAAAGAAAAACAGAAAATTGTTTCTATCTACTTAAACTTGTACCTATCATACGTTTGTATACATTTTTTCAACACAGCATCAAGCACACAGAATGTCAACGGTCGTTCGATTGTCGTGTATTCTACGATAAAGAAAAATCAAATGAGTAGGACAACGATTTATGAATACCTTATATAGGTACTTATGTGAAATACAAAATATAAAAAAAAATAAAAAATATTAATATTAAGATTATTGGTAACATGGGAATGATTAAACCTTCTCTGCGACATTGTGTATGTATGGTATAATGTGCTTAATGAGTTGTGGCCAAGTTCCGATCAATTTATTACCTTAAATCTTAATCCTGTTGGCCTTCAACAAACACATTCACACAAAATCGTGTCGTTTATTTGGTATGTTAATATATAAATATGTAAAAATAAAAGGGTATAGATTATTATAGTGATTGCCGAATGTTTTCCGTATTAGTCATTAGTTACTTTTTAATGCGTACATTGAGTACGTTTTATTTTTTTAACTTTTTTTTTCATTTCATACGTCAATGTGGCCGTTAATAAGTGCTGTCGAGCACTTTTTTACTGCCGTTATTACGAGTGCGGTACTCAATGATAAAAAAAATGTACAATAAACGAATGGAGATTTAAAAATAATTTTAAGTACACTCTATACAACAAATGCGTAAAGGGCATGTATTCAACGTGATCAATAATTGACTTTAAGCCAGTATTTCCTTCCACTCTTCTTATTTTTTTTTTTTTTCTTTTTAGTTTCTGAGTGCAGCGAGAAATGTATTGTTCAGATTTTTAAAGTCAGTACCTCAACCGATAGGTATATGGACTCCAGTGGTCCTCGGTTTGAAGCTTTTTTTTTGTAAATTTTGCCTACTTTTTGAGTTAATCCTCAAAACCCCAAAAGAAATTGGAAATTTTTGCAAATTTTACAAAGTTTGAAGTTTTAATAGTTGTGATGAACTACTTTTGTATAGAAGGGATGCTCCGGTTTTCAAAGTCAGTATTAATGAAAAAACTCCGGCGGTACGTTGGTTGAAGCTTTTTTTGAAATTTCGCTTACTTTTTGAGTTTTACCACAAGAAATATCGACAATTTTACAGCGAAAGTTTTGAAATTTTCAGATTTGTAATGACGTTTTCGGGTAAGAGGAGCGCTCCAATCATTCGATTGAATAACACATAAGATTTGGGATTTTGGCTTTAAATTTTATTTTGTTTAAAATATTATTTGAAATTTTTCATTATTTTCCGAACTACGCGCTTTTTTTTATCAAAGTGTGCATTAATGCATAAGTTCTATAAAACCGTCGCTGTATTATTATAATGTGTGCGTGTGTATGCGTAATACCTATTCTATATGTATTATGTATTAACTACGCTTGATAAAATGAAAAATACATTAGCAACAAAAATAATCAAGACTCGGGAAAAAATTACGTAAAAACCTACAAAAACTTAGATAAGATATTGGTCTTAAGATTTTTAACGACGTATTAGATATCGTTAAAATCGCGTATAATTATTTTTCCGTTTTTTCGAGATTCTATTATCTTGAAATTTTTAACTAAAATGTATCTCTGTACAGTAGAACAACAAAAAAATGTTCGAAAAGTTTCATTCGATTTTTATTGTAACATTTAGGGTTTCACCAGGACGTTTACTTGAGAACTGAGCTCGTTCAAAATCGTTTTTTCAAAAGCAATGATTCACGTCGTTGCTTTCAGATATTAAATAATACGTACGTTTGAACCACAACTTCCAAAACAGTGACCCGCCCAAAGCGTGGTCGCTACTCTGTCAAACCACACACGCGACCTAGAGTGATCCCGGCTTTTTTAAAATTATTATTACGTTTTGTTGTAGTCGAGTGCTCTTCAGTCTTCGTATCAGCAGTTTTTTGTTTACGATCGTGTTTAGTAAATATTTAAATTAATGCGCTATATCGTTCGTACGGTTTTTGTCGACGCACGTGCCACGATAGATCGTGGTGACGACGCGTGTGCGAGTCGCGGTGTAAACTAATTTTAGTTAAAACTATGAAACGGATTTTAAATTTGTTAAATACTTCACGCTTTATAATATTAATATTACAATATAACGATGAAATATTAAAAAATAATTTTTCTCTTACGTTCCAGACGGTGATCGTCAAAACAATAATGATTGTCGCCTAATCTATTTAAACCAGGAACTTGAATTGTGCGTACCACTTTGTGCAATACCAAAATGTTAAGTGTGACTGTGTGTAATACAAAAACAAAAAGTGCGTATACTGCAGATACGTACTGTTTAGTGTTGTACGCGACCTTATATATTTTTTTGTTAATTCAAACACTTTTAATAGCCTTCATTCATGGTAAAAAACAAAACGTGCTTTAACCGGTCATCAAATTTTTTTTTTTTTTAGTTCTAATACCATAAAGAAACTAGGCAAAATTAAAAAAAAAAAATGTTTCTTATTTATTTATTTATTTATTTATATATACGGACGTTAGTCCATTAACAATTCATGTGGGTGTAATGTAAAATACAAGAAAAAAAAAAAAATTTTATATAAATGCAAAAAAAAATATACAGTATTATGACACAAACTATGATGATATAAATGAATATAAAAACTCAGAAAAGTTCACAAAAATACAAAAAATCATTTACAAAAAATCAAACAAATATATATTACCAGCTGTCATCAAGAGGTTTGCAGGGGAATTTAAAATGTAATTTTTTTTTGATAATTGAGGATAAAAAGGTTTAGGATTTCTAGTGTTGTTATTATTTATTTTTAAATTTATTAATGATAAAAGTTCCGGACAATCAATGAGTCCTAATAATAATTTATGTAAAAATTTTGAAATCAGAAGCATTCGACGTTCTTTGAGTGTATTAAAATTAAGGTAGTTAAGGACGTTGTCATAAGAGCTATGGGGAGGTCTGTGTACGTTAAATTTAAATGAAATAAAACGGAGAAAATTATTTTGAACAGATGTTCTAGTGCGGTGTTTTGTTTAGAAGTATTGTTTAACCAAATTAGAGGACAGTATTCAAGATGGGAACGTACAAGGGAATAAAACAGAATTTTGAGAGGAGCAGGATCTACAAATGAGCCACAATTGCGTTTAATAAATCCCAAATTACGCATAGCTTTATTTATTATCTATGTAACGTTAATTAACACTACATATTTTACATTATTTTACATTTATCTACATTTAAAAATAAGTGATTATTATTACACCATGTGAATAAGTTATTAATATCGGATTGTAAACAAATTGCATCTTGCTCAGATTTAATTATTTTTATTAGTTTGGCATCATCAGCAAACATAAGAATATTAGAATTCATTATAACATTAGGCAGGTAATTAATGAAAATATTAAATAGAAGTGTAGACGTGTTATCGAGTGTTACCTATCTACTGCCAAGTTTTCCATTTTTTGGTGGCACCTCTTTTGTGAAAATGTTCAGGTACTGGCCGATCACGGAAAACAAATTTTCAATTTTGATCAAACACACGAGTCTAAAGAGCGAGACCGTTGATCCAATGTGGCATTTCATAATCATTAGAATGCATTCAATGGGGATCCGGTGTAGGCGAAGGTTTCAAATCAATTTTATCATATAAACAAAAGTGTGCAGTAGTACGGAAAAATGAACATCTTAGTCTCCGGCTTAATTCGGTTATGATTAGAGTTCGGATTTTTGTGATTTTCATTACCTATCTCGTAGTCTACGTGGTCAAATGGCGGTAAAATAATATTCTTACGATTCAAGAAACACAGAACTCAGAGATCGCCGTCGTAATAGCGTAGTATTTTTGTTAAGTATTTTTTTTTTACTCGCGTGTACACCTCAGCAGCTCTCCTACTAGCACCCATTGATATCCCATTGATCACGATTTCACCACATGCACAAACGAATGGGGCCCTGATACTGTGTCACAACTGTGTGACAAATATTAACGATATCCACAAGTTAAGATCTCGTGACACTAACTTGGAAATCATTATTTAGATATTAACGATTTGGTCGAAATCGGATTGACCGTGTTTGAACTTTAAAGGTTCGACATTCGTGTTTAATCGTGTTGTGAACTATCATTATTGTACACTATTTATGCAGCACTTTCAAGATACCAATTTTGTACATAAAAATGCTTTACGCCTGTACGAATAACCCGTACACTACACTGATATACAGTGGCGTATAGTCATGAATTTTGTATGTGAGGAAAAACTCAGAATGGTCGGGCCAAAAAAAATTGAACATTCGATTTTACGTCTAACACGCTTGTTGTAATATTCTATTTTTCGGAAAACTACTAGATAACCGTGGTTTTGTCACATTTAGCGAGTAACTTGTTGGTTTAAATTTAAAAAAACGAACACAATTATTTTTTTTCCTTTTGGATTTTGTACGTAGCATATAATGTGTATATCTATTTGGCTTTAATAATATGACGTGTGGGAGTGTTTTTCAGTAACTATGATAACGTCTTCAAAAACGTTCCGATCTTAATGCTCATACCCGTTTTTGGGTAGCTCATGATCGCCACATGGTATACTTTGTGGTTCTGGAAAACTTGAAATTAAAAAAGTAACAGTAAAAATCTAAGAAAAAATTAAAAAATAAACAACTTTATGGTTTTATGGCCAAAAATATTACTGACAATATTTGTGATTTCCAATTGATTACGAATACTACTACTGATCATAAACTTTTCAATACAATGACTTCAAAACAGAGCTTCAAATTACCGACTATTAACGCGACCTAGAGTGATTCCGGCTTTTTAGAGTTGCTTAGGTACTGCTTACCTACATCATTTTATAACTTTGTGATTGCCATTCGGCGTTGATAGTGACAAAAATAGTGACAAAAACATTTTATAATATATTTAGGTAATAATACGGTGCGTGACCGAAATAAGGTGACAAAATAATTTGTAACTGTTTGTTTATTTTTCGAATGACAATATCCAAAAACGAAAATAACGCAACTTACGAGGATGTTCCAAACGACGTTTCTGCACGTCGTTGAAAAGAGTGAAAACATAACCACGTAGTAGGTACGCGAACAAAATCCGGGTCCGAGGACTTGTTTTTGAGCGATTCAAATTAACTTGAACGACTATGGAATTTTTAAATTGTCCGTTTATTGTTTGGTAAAACGTTTAGTTTTCGGAGAACGCTGCAACGGCAGTTTCCAACGTGTTTAATGTAACCACTAATATTCGCAAAACGTCCAAAATAATCATTTATACGAAAGTTTAAAACAGTTCTATTTAAATAAGTACTACTATAGTAGTATTGTATTATATGTAATTTAGAATCAGTTGCACGCATAATATGTTACATAATAATATTACCGATCAGTCGAACAATTCCTGTGAAACATAAATACCCACGTGACTAACCTTGAGAGATTCTTAAGTATTCAAAACAAAAAAAACTGGATGATAATTATTTGAACCATGCCATTTTGTTCTGTTACAACTCAATCTGAAAATTTGTATACTTGAATAAATAAAAAAAAAACCGGGTTTAGGTGGGTAACTATTTTAGAAGTTGTGGTTTACGCGCGTTATTTAATATCCGAAAGCAATGATTGCCTTCGAAAATACGATTCTGAGCGAGCTCAGTTGTCTTGTATACGTCGTGGTAAAAGCCAAGTTTAACAATAAAAATGGTCCAAAAATTCCGAAAATCCATGTATACAGAGTATTAATTTAAATAACGTGTGCAAATTTCAATCCATTTGGACCGTTATTTGAGGAGTAAATACGATTTTAGTATTAATTGGACAGTTATAGTGCGTAATTTTATTGTTATAACCAAATTACACACGGTTTTTCAATAACTTTTTAAACGTTTTCAGAATCTACTGGACGGATTTTTTTTGAATTTTTTTTTATCATATAGCAAATTTTGTTTTGCGTAAAGTAATATTATAAAATCAATGGTTATATTAATTATGACGTTAGGTAATTTTTTTTAAAGAAATTTTGTATATTTAAAGTAGGTGTATAATACATATCATCCCCTACCCATCATAAACAGGGCCTAAGTAGTAGTTAGTACGCAAACGGTTTTGAATAATTGTTTGATTGTAATAATATTAACATTATAAACATAATATAACAACAAAATCGACGGTAAATAACATATTCGATTCGTTTTTTTTTTAGAAATCTGTGAATTTAAAATTTTTTTAACAACAAAATTAATGCGGCCATGTGTAAGATTAAGTTTCGCTATGATTATTTTCAACAGTTCACGATTAATTAATTTTGTTTATGTTACCCATAACATCTCTATACGTAAGAAAACCTGTTACAACTGACATTACCATACTCGAGGTTTGCTTGGTGAAACTAAAAATTAAAATATTAAAATACTTACCTTGTTTGTCCATGCTACATGACAAAGTATAAATTGTTATTTTAGTATGGGCTTTGCATGCGCCGTAACTGGCGCGCACGCATTTTCTCAAACCGTAATGTCAATCGATTTGCCTACAAAATCGATTATCAGGATCTATTCCAAACTAAGGAATTAATTTTTATTTCGGTCGGATTCTAAACATTTAAGCGTTTCCTCACAGTCAGGTCTTTTTTTTTTTATTTACTAATCAAGCTGTTTTCATAATCTTTTCAAAATCGTAAAGATTATTTTTCATCGTAGGTACCAATACGAGAATATTTAGTTACCGTTTACAGAAACATATTGATTTTACGGAGTAAATGTTGTATTTTCGTTTCATCGACTTTTCTAGTAGTGGAATAACTCCGGTTTTTACGTAATATGATTCTCTTGAAAATGAATAGTTGGAACTTTATCCAAAGTCTTTTTTTTTAGTTTTCGATTTGTTTTTGAGTTATAATCCAAAAACAAAACCGTCAACATTTCCAATGTTACGACGTGTAACATCACCGACCATTGACAACAGCTGTAAATACAATTAATCCCAGTATTTGTGCCATATGGCCATAAGAAGTATGAAATTCAAAATTTGTTGTTTGTAAACCTAGTTTCCTGGCGTAAACGCTACAGAAGCTTTTATTAATAGACTTGCAATACATGCAATAATGGTCATCGGGCCTAAACAAAAACAAAAAATATAAAATGGATGAGCTACAGACAATATGCTGAGTATGCCTAGCCCATATAAACGGTCCTCCTCAGTTTTGCTTTTTTTTCAGCCGGAGCTGAAACTAAAAACATTTTCCGTCAACTACCTCATCATTAAACGATTAACATTTCCTTCAATTTCGTAACTTTTCTTGTATGTGCTGAAAATGGCGACTAAATGTATTAATTTAAAACAAAATCCGATTGTATCCTGTGTCCTAATAATGCAACTCTCACCCTTTATTCCTTCGCTTTTTGGTTTTTGGTCTCTGACCCGTTTGTCCTTGGTCCTCGTATATTTGTTGTCATATGATATAGCCCTTGACGTATTAAAACAAATTTAATTCTCAAAATTTAATTGTATTATTTTAAGCTCAAACATCAGAAAATTCACTTGGATGTTGATATTTGTCTTTTTTTCCCGTAATCACTTTTTTGGCTTTTTTGAACATCAGCTTTAGATAAATCAACTATAAATGTTAGAAGAGTAATGCGGAGTTAAAAAATGATATTCATGTAGGTACTTTTGATTTTAATAGTACTCACTTCCACGTATAATGTTTGTATTAAAGTGAAAAATATTCAAGTGCCTAGGACCTAAAATATAAAGTGCTTAATATAGAGAGGCCTCCACACCACTGTTTTTTGAAATAAAATTTACTTAAACTAGTTGAATCGTAACTCATTAAGTTTTACTCCAATTTCGAATTTGAAAACGGTTATTAATATTTTATGAAGTCTATTTCGGACCCTTTGATTTTCAAAAACCAATTTAAAAATGATATTTTTTTTCTATCAAATTTCCCAAAACATTTAATTTTTTTTAAATTTCGTGTAAGATGATTACTACCCTAAAAATCAAAGAATTAAAAATGTGGCTCGAGGGATCCAAAGTAAACTTGTTCTCTAATATCTGTAGAGGCATAATAATATAAAGAGACGTAATATTTATCATGGAAAAATGTATTCACAGTCTGGCCATTATTTTGTTTAGGATTAATTTATTACAAAAACAAAAATCAGTTTCAAACAAATTTTGAATTTGATTTCATTTAGCGTTGTTCTCTAAACACAAACATCATCGCGGACATTTTACTCGTATTAAATGTTTAATTGCATTTACAAACGAGAATATCATTTTACATTAACATGAGTAGTTCGTCTGCAGTTTCCATGACGTCGGAACTGTTACATATTTAGTATAGAAACCTTGCATATTTTGGGTCATACGCATATTTTTTTTTTTGTTTCTTTTTCAATTAATGTTATTAATTACTTAATAATAAAGTGAAAAACCGTGCATTTACATTTTGCGTAGGTACTTCTATAGCTTCTTTGCGATTGGTACGGTCGTGGTCAGTTTCAAACATATTAAAGCGATACAAAATTGAATTACGGTCTCGTGACGGTGAACATGCAGGACACTGACGAAAAAGCGATTCCGTTCGATATAGACTTGATACGATTTGATAAGCCAGAAATGGTGGCCGACAAACCCGTGTTGACGTCAACAAAAGTATACCTATCCTAAAATTTACATTTTATCGAATGAATGGTTTTAAAATGGTGTTTAAATTTGTTATACGAATATCACAATGCTGTTAAGTTGAGCAATATCGTAGTTTACAGTTTAATTTTAAAAATATAGATACCTAAATGACAGAAAGGGTCACAGCTGTTTTGGAAGGTTAGGTTAGGTAACGTGCGAAACGACTTCACAACGATTGATCTGCACCAAATCGATAGTTCTCGAATAACTAACTCTATCACTAATTTAAGCGAATAAAAACGTTTCCCGAAATACACGTCGTGTGTAAACAAATATTAGACCAAGAGTTCTGCGGTGAAAACAACGGCTCGCCCGCTGGAGTCCGGGGACGACGCCGAGCCCGAGATCGAAGCACTGTGCTGCGACGAAGTGCTGAACCGCATACAGCCGCCCAGGGAATGGGAGGAGGACGGTAAATTCTTCCGCCAGAAGATATCCAACCAACCGTCCACCAAACTGGAGGTCGCCAAGCTCAGCGACAAGCTGGACACGTACTTGGAGCGGTTTAAGGCCAGGGAGGTGGGAATTTGTCCGATCAAACGGGAACTGTACGGCCAGTGTTTCAGTGAGTATACAGTTGTACGCTCAGAAAACGCTTCAAATGAAGTATCTACAGTCCCGGATCGTTTATCTATCGTTTGACGTATCATGCATACGTTGGATGTCATGCATAAATTGGAGTATTCCCTCTACTAGAAAAAGTGATCACAAAAAAAAAAACTAATCATTGTAAAAACAATACATTCCTCGCTGACGCCCAGAACGTCAAAACAATTCGTTTCAGACGAGGTCATCAGACAGGTGACGTTGAACTGCGCGGAACGTGGATACATGTTGATCAAGATACGCGACGAGATCAACATGACGGTCGACGCCTACCAAGAACTGTACGAAAGCGTGATAGCCAACGGCATGCGAAAAGCGTTGCTGGCGAGTGAATAATTCCGTTTCTGACCGAGTTTCTGCTAGCGAAAAAACACAAATACTCCATTCCGAGTGTGAACTAAAACCGTGTGCGAGGTATTAGGTTTACAAAACATGATATTTTGGTGTACCTGGTGAAAATCGTTGGACACGCAGACGAACGTACAGAAGATCGCGTAATAAATATAATACGTAGCGTGTCGATCGAATTAAGAGTTTTGATCGAACGTTCTTTTAGACTCGGTAAATTCTGTTATAAATTTGGCTCATTCATTCATCTGGGTTTCGTGTACGGGTAGTCTCGATCGGACGAAAAACGCTTGGGGAGAAACTGCGTCCGCCTGAGCAAAAATTAAATTATTTACCAATAGAGTTGAGCAAATCGTACGGTATCTGCAGTGTTAGGGCATAAAGTTGAACATTTGGCTGTCTGTTCACAATTCTGAGCGTAAAAACCATACTTAACAAAAAATATACTTAAACAATTAAAAAATACTGAGCAAAAACTTTTTTCAATCTTTTATAACGTATTAAATTAATTTAGCACGTAAAAGTTTGACGTGGAATAATTTTTTATAACCATAGTTTGATAAGCCGTTCCGACGCCGGATTTGACGTTTTCGACAATAATTAGTATTCAACGCGACAATATTCAACGTAACGTTTGGAGCACTCCTTCTACCCGAAAACGCGCGTCATTGCAAAAACCTATTAATTTCAAATTTTTCTCCGTAAAATTGTTGATTTCTTTTTGGTTTTTGGTGTAAAACTCAAAAAGTAAGCGAAAATTCGAAAAAGTTTTCGACCGAAGTACCGCCACAGACCTTTCGTTAGAGGTACTGACTTTGGAGCATTCCTTCTAAACGAAAAGTTGTTGACAAAAGGCAAAAAATATAAAAACATCATTGTAAAAACAATACATTCCTCGTTGCCACTCAGAATCTAAAATTCGGATTAACCAGATTTAGCCCACATATAGCCTATAGAGAAATTCGATTTTTTTAAATTGACATTAAAACTTTATTAAAATAATATATATATATATATATATATAAAATGTGTAATAATAATTAATTTATGATTTTAGCATCAAGTTTTCCATAATGTAATAGTGAACACCCTATTCTATCACGTAATATAGCGACCAATCAAACATCAATTATTGAAATAATTAAGAAAATTAATTTCAGTTAACACAACTAAAGTAAAAATCGAAATATTATTAAAGTTAGCTACATTATTGAAAAATTTTAAACTTATGACGTCATCATATATTTGCAGTTTAAAATGTTTTCAAAATAAATACAATTTGACAGATATTACCCCGTTCATTTTGACCTGTTATCACCCTACTTGTACATAGGAGGAACTAATAATTATTTATTGTAAGTATAAAATTTAGTTCCATGTTGTGTAAATAAAACTATTCTTTGACACACGTGTTTCAAATCAAATAGCATACTATTTGAAAAAAATTTACCTTGAAATTGAATTGAAAATTTGACTTTTTTGAAGTAAAAGATAAATTTATATCACATTTTTAGCGGAAAAAAGTCGTTTTAAAAATTATGAAACTATATTATATTTAATAAAGTTACAATATACGTATAGCTTAATGCTTATCACATTATAGAACTGTATTAGACTATAAGACTGCTTGCGGCTAAAACTTAAGAGACCGGAGATATCTTTTTCTCCATTATCCTGTACAAATTAAATTCACAAACTGTAAAACTTACATGTGAATACTAAACCGTTTTTATCGTTGGCAAACACAAGAATCATTAAGATTTGAGTTTTTTTTTTTGTCTTCAATCATAAAATGTATTATTTACTACTGCAATTATCGAAGAAGATTAAACTTTTCAGTTGGTATAACAAAACCAGTGGTGCACCCAGGGTATATTTCAGGGAGAGGAATGAATTTACGAGAAAACCCGTAAAATATGGAGGTATCTAATTTCAAGCATACTTTGCACAAATCACTCCCTACTTTAGTTTGTTCACTGAAAAATAAGTGCCGTTTATAAAATATACATTGGCTACTGCTGAATTTTTTTACAATATAAATTGCTAACAACACACCTGACAAAACCTACTCGTTTCTACAGAAAGAACACAAAAAAGACGAATTGGAAAAAAAAGCGGAACAGTTGCGGTCCGATAACGAAACGTTAGAGGCCGAATTGGCGGAAACCATCGCGGCCACGGAGGAGTTGGAACGCGAGGCTGCAGAATCACGAGCTTCGGAAGCCAAACGTCGGTCCGAAGAACTGAATACGCTAAAAAAAATGAATCAACAGATCAAAGTATGCGATGGAAACAATTTAAGTTTTTCTTTTTTTGTAAAATACCAGATTTATATACTTTACTTAAGTGCGTAGGTAGCGTAATATGTATTTTTTTCCAATTTATCAATTCATTTGAAACAAATACTTTCAATCTATGTTTTTTTAATACAAAATTTAAAAAGTATGGAAAGAAAGAGAGTAGGTTCTAAGAACGGAATAAACTAAAGGGAGTAAATTCGAGGTCCGGTGAGAAGTTATTTGGTGTAACGACTACGCTTTGGAGTGGGTCCACTTCGTTGGGTAAGTCATCGTTCATCGGATGTTGTAGTTTAAAATTATCATTTTGCTATTTAATCTAAATTTGTGTGTTTTCCGATAGAAACCAGATAAATATGTAAAATTTAAAACATTTTTTAGATTAAGATATAATCCAAATCAAATTTCCCATCTTTTTAGTGGCTTCTTCTAAAAAGAAAAATATTCTAATTTCGTGCACCTTTTGCAGTTTTCGTCAGTTTTTGTATCAAAGAAAGTTTCAAATAAAATCCTATCTTTGGTGTGGTGTTCGACGTGAAGATCGGAGTCTTCCTGTTATCTGTGAAAACGATAAAAAATGTGTAAATTTCAAGAAGTTTTCTGAAAATATTCAAAAACTTTTTTGGTTTTCGGGCCATAAAACTTAAAAAATTATTAAAAATTCAAAAAAAAAAAAGCTTTAAATAAAGTATTATTATCTAAGTCCATTTTTCAAGCTCTTTTGTGCTGTGACAATTGGCGATTGAACGCTTCCACGGCCCGCCGAACGTGTTCACCGAAAAATAGCCATAATAATTGTTCTCAGAATCCTATAAGTTGACAAACACTGTTTTAGTTTTTAATTAAATCGAGTACTTTGCATTGTTGAGATCACATATTACGATGTATAAAATATAGTATAGGTAGTATGAAATAATATGTCATTAATTATGTCAGCGGTTAATGTTTACAATGATTATGAGTATCATACTAATAAGTACATTGTTGTTTTCTATACATTTTAGAATCCATAGAATTCTCATTCCAACAGCGTAGAATCAATTATTAACTATACATCAAAGTTAAATTGCCAAAATTCAATTTAAATATTCTTTACCTCAGAAATACCTAGTTTAACATCCCTACACAATATTCGAATTTTCATTTTTAAATTTTGAGACTACCAAAATGCCTCCCATACAAAGTCGAGTACCAAAAAATATTTTTTAAATTTTTTTATCGAACGTATAATGTTGATCATGTAATAGATTCTAAAAAAAACAAAAAAAAAACATTATTAGACACAAAATTTTTCCAAGGAATGAACGTCGATCGATAAAAAAATATTCAACTTGAGTTAGATTCTGAGCGCAACAAAGAATGTATTGTTTTTTACAATAATGTTTTTTTTCTGTCAACAACTTTTCGTATAAAAAAAAAATGTCCGATTTTTAATATCAGTAACTTTTCTAAAATATTTTGATGGATTCCGGTGGTACTTGGGTTGAAGTTTTTTTTTTAAATATTGCTTACTCTTTGAGTTTTGCCCCCAAAAAAAAAAAAAAATCGAGTATTTACGGCGAAAATATTGAAATTTTCAGGATTGTAATGACGTTTTCGGGTAAGAGGAGTCCTCCAATCGTTACGTTGAATACTACACATAGTTTGAAAATTAGCATTAAAATTTATTTTACACGAAGAATTTTTCGATATTTTGATTATTTACCGAGTTGTGTGCCGAAAACGACAAAAATTGCAAAATCTGGCGTCAGACATATCGATATAGTTTTTGGCTATAACATTCAAATGTAATAATAATCGGAACAAGCTGAAACTCTTACATTATATTTAACTGGGTAAGACACGAGTTCGATAAAAGTGATTTCAAACATTTTTGAGCAAAGTATAGAACTTTTAAGTTCTCAAAAAATTTACCGGTACGTGTACTAGACAACTGATCTCGCTCAGAATTGTTTTTTCGGACAAAATGATTTATCGTTGCTTTCAGATGTTAAATAAGACGTTAAAACCAAAACTCCCAAACCAGTGACCCACTCAAAGCGCAGTCGCCACACCGTCAAACTACTACCCACGCGACCTAGATCGATTCCGGTTTTTTTTAATTTTGAGACTTGCCATGACTCCCATCATGCAAAAGTCGAGTGCCATAAAATAATTTTTTTTATTCGTTTTATGGAACTTCAGTCGATCGTTTTTATAGACTTTATAGAAACATAAAACAAATGTTTAAACACAAAAAATATCGGACGAATGATCGATAAAAAGTGTTCAACTTGTGTTTCGCACTGCAGTTAATCTAATAACGATTATCCGAATGCGGTTTGTTTTAACGTTTCAGGCCCAAGTAGAATCCATCATTGCGCCAAAGAAAGTGACGTAAACGTTTGCGCTCTATGGAGAGATCAACAGCGCAATTTTCGCTTTATAACCATTATCCGAATACGCATAAACAAGCGTTTTCGAGTCGAATAAAATATGTTTTAATGGATTTTCCGTGTTTTCGCGTGACAGTTTTAAGGTCTGAAAACGATACGACTGTAATGCCTTTGTACATATAAACTAATAGTATGTATCAACTGTACGAAAAATAATGAATTTTCCTCCGATCACTAGTGTTATGATGTAATAATATAATGAATGCAAAAATATGCGTCGTTTCGTAATGACGGCTGTAAACGAATCTGTCGGAGAAACGCGAGAGAAGCGAAACTTACATATCGTACAATAACGAAAATACAATATATATATAATAAACTTACATAAAAAAATAATAATTAATATTATACCGTCTAAACTATCTGCAGGTACCTATAATCGAAGGCCTGAAATTAAAATCATCGAGGGTAGACTAATTATTTTAAATGTAACAGTATCGATAGCCAGCCGTAACAATTTTACTATGGTAAATCGAAATTAATAATACGTTTGCGCAGTAAGTACACACACACACACACACAAAACGAATATAAATAATATTGTTATAAAACGCCATCGGCGACAGACGACAAGTCGAATATCGATCGGTGGGCGCCAAAAAAATATAAAAAATAATAACAATTATTATTATTTATAACACAGAAGGTAATAAAAACGCGAGAGACGAAAGTAGCGCGTGGGCAGATGTTTATACTGCTGCGGCAGTATACATGAAGTTTACATGTTTTATTTCGTTTTGAAAACGTATTTTGCAACACGAACACTTGGTAAAATCGTAGGTAGTTCACAGCGCAGGTTAGGGAATAGTGCGTTTTAGATTTTGTGACGTGTGTTTGAGGGTAATTTTATACAAAAAAATGGTGTGGTGTTTTCCACAAATTTACCGTGGTTCGGTTGGAAAAGTCTAACGAAAACAGTGTTGATCAACAACAGTCGAATTAAATTACTCGAAAAATCACTTTTTTTGATTTATGGCCGATTTCACGTTGTCGTTAAGCTCGTCTTCATTCCTGGCGGCCACGTATTTCTCATATGGGATGAGGGGGGCAAATAATTACGGGAAACGCGTTTTTTACACATCGGATTTGTTTGATCGTCGCATCCAAAATAAAGGTTGGACCGAAACTTGATACTAAAATATAGAAAAAATACGCGGATTCGATAAAAGTTTTTATCGTTAAACTAATGTTTGCGCGTATTATACCTACTAGACAGCTGCGGAGCTCGCTCAGAATCGTATTTTCGATGGGAACGCTTTTTATTTTTCAGATGTTTTTAACGACGCGTTTAAACCGCGACGGTCGCAACTACCCGCGCGACCTAGAGTGATCCTGAATATTTTTTTATTTTTTTAAAATTTTTTTACAGCCGTTATTCGCACGTCTGATGGTTTCGCGAATTTTTACGAATTTACCGACCCGTACGTACTTATACTTATACTTATACTTATACGTACCATACGTCGTCGATCGATTCGTTTCGCTCTATTTTTTTTTTTAGGTAACCTCTGTTCATACACCTCGAGTCCTTTTTCGCATATTATGCAACAGTTCATCAAGTCGACCGCAGCCGTGACGTCGTTCGTCTTTGCGAATTCGCAGCTGTCCGCGCGCGAGACAGTAAAAAAAAATTTAAAAAAAATAAAAAAACGCCTCGCGGTCTGCGACAGCGTTTGTCGTCGTCGTCGTCGTCGTGCACAGTCAGTTGTGAAATTTTGGAAATTTCAGTCCGACGAATTATACAAAGTTGTATATAACATCAAGTGTTTGGAGAAAAATGTTTTGTTAAAAATAATAACGATAAATAGGTAAAAGACCACCCCTGAGAACGAAAGGATCTTGTTGTTGCCTTTTATCGTCGTCGATACATTCTTATAAGCATTTCCGTATATTCAATCGCGTATGAATAGTTCTAAATCGTCATCGACGATTCATACACGGCCATAACTATAATACCCGTATTGTTGAAATAGAAAAAACTACTAAGAAATTCGAAACACTATTAAAAAAAAAATGTTAACCGATATTTTAACAGTACTCGTAAACAATAAAAAAAAAAAAATACGTGTCGAAACCCGTATTAATAACCCGTATTTAATAGCTGTCGAATCGGTAGTATCGAACATGATTTTGAGAATAGCGATTTTGTTGTAGATCGAAAACAGCATTACTCTTCGATCGATTATTTTTGATCGAAAGCCGTTTTCGACACTTTTTTTAGAACACCCGGATCACACGCTCCCAGGACTTTTTAGATTCAGAATGTATTTCGGTGCAGTTGAGTTATAGGTATTTTGTAATTAATATATAAATCGATTTCTACTACAAACAGTTTTGTTTAAGTGTTTAACAACTGCATATATTATGTAGGTACAATTTACAAATTCTCTTTTTTCGTAGAAAACCTAGATATAACGTATAGAACAAACGACGTCTTCAACCGTCGACGAGCCTCCCCAAACACAGGCGGCGTATACGAGTCGAACCGATCCTCAAAATGTTTTTATCAATATTATTCAAAGGATTTCAGGTCCAACGAGTTACACTAACTTACTAACCTAACTCCACTGGCCTTCCTCGTGTTTGATATTATTTTGGACTCGTTTTAACAACAATAAAACTGTATTTTTCGTATATTATATGCGGTTCTCTTATATAAAATTCAAAATTATTAAACTCACGTACTCCATACAGTAATGCCCCTTTGCCTCTTTGTACTACTAAGGATCAACTGTGGTTCTATACTTCTTCTGTTTAACCAATGCTACCTTTATTGGATACCATTTATTTCTAACAATAATCGCCCAAAGTGCGTTCGTTTCTGTAACAAGTACGTAACGTGCAGTACTTAATTCATCAATCAGTTTAAAAGAGTGTAAAAAGAAACCATTCCTCCGTCAACCTAGTTAGTGCCCGGGGGTGGATCGGATCAGGACGGATCCGCCCTCGCGGCTTTTTCGAACACATGTATCAGTCACGTATCATGTAATATCTCGCTCGGTACACCAAAGATTTTTTTAGAATTTAATCGAAAAATATTTCACATTCGTTTCAATAATTATAGGTATAGATTTTTATAGAAAAAATTTACCTGCAGTTGCATTCGATTCGATGACGGGACAGTTTTTCGTATTTTCGTCGATGATTTCAAAAAAATTGTGATTTGCGTCTGTTTTTGCGTATAATATAGACGCAATTAAAAAAAAATAGCAATCTACTGCAACGTCGTTTATATGAAAACGCTACTTTAATTTTTCGTTCAATATTAATTTTAGGTCGTTTAATTTTTCACTGTTTACAAAACATGTCGTGATTAGATGTCAGATTTTTATGATTTTTACATATTTGTTTCTATACACGCGGTTACAAATGGAAGTAAAATGAATCGTTATGAAACACAGAATTCAGAGAAAAAAGAAATTTATCTTGCGTAAAAAAACATAGGTGAGTACCTATGGGGGTTAGAGAATATTATTCGTTAGAAAATATCTGAGAACAATAAACAAGGTGGTGATTAATTTGTTTTCAAAAAATTGTAGGAGAAAATGATTTTATGCTACCCATTCAACCAGTATACCATTATTAGAATTCGTATGATTTTGATTGATTTTATGAAACTATTAATAAATACGTTTGAATTGAATAATTTTAATTGTTGGGTACTTTTTTCTTTTTTTTTTTTTACACAGTATATTAACAATAGTGTATTTTTTAATTTTTAGAACAAAAAATATTGTGTTTCGGGTATTTTAAAAGAATATTTTTAATAACGAAAAAAAAAACGTCATATTTTAAAGACTTTAATATTATAAATCCGATTTCTAGTCACTGTAAGTATATGATTGTTTGTTACATGATTTTTTGTCACTGGCCCAGGAAGATTAAAATTGTGCGTAACGAAAAAGTGTGTAAAGGCCCGGATACGTACTGTTTAATGTTTACTCTATTGTTAATTCAAACGTTTTAACAACTCAAGTGTAGTTGGGGATTCGTGGGTAAAAAAGCAAACCAAATACGAATTTTTACCAGTTTACGATTTTTTTTTGCTTTTTTAGTTTCTAACCAAAGGTTTAAAAAAAAATTGCTCGCTTACACCTACTACTACGCTATCCGTGCCCATCTTCCGGCACCTCTTTTGCGAACATTTTTACTACGCTTCCGGCCGAAAACGAATTCTCAATTATTTTGATCGAATTTTAGTCTCTGGGGGAAAGTAGTTTCATAAACATTACAAGTTAATACGTTTCAACCAGAAAAAAATATTTGTACAACTTTAAGCGTTTCGTAATTAATTAATTAATAGTTATTGGGGTACTGTAAAGTAATAGTACTATAAGTACAGTTTTACAAGAAAAGTTTTACAAATCAGCTGATGCGTTTCGTTGATAGCAGTTTCACATAAAATACGAAATGATAACGAAAACGGTTGTGGACATTTTTTTTTTATAGCGACGGCGTTGCCAGATTTAGGGATTTTTCCCTAAATTTACAAGATTACGAGAATTTTTATACTTTTCATCTGAGAACACTGGTGACCGCGTAGCGAGCGTCGAAATCCTGACTCTCCTATTATACATAATAACATTAGTATATAATAATAACACTGAACGTTCCCCGACGCGGTTAATTTTAACAAAAAGAAAATTCATCAAAAATCAGGTAAGAAATATTTTTAAATCGCGTTCGGACATAATGAAATCTCGATTGCATAACCGTTGAAAAAATGTCGATAATTTCAATCTCGTTGAATTCTTCGTTTTTATGATGACACAACCGCCAGAGTTCTCGTCACTATTATGCCAAAACTTACCGGCCGCCACACTAGTTAACGCCTAGTTTTCATTCTTCGACATACACTCTTTAAAGTCCTTTTGTCGTACGGCAAGCTACGTACAGGTTTACCAAACTGTACAGTTTCTCTCGCAACAAAACTCGTGCGACGGTTTGGTCGAATTATTGTTAGCGGCGGACCGATATTGTACCTTCATGAAACTGGATTTTATATCCTCTCGCGCGAACTGCGGATGATTTTTTTGCATATTTTTCTATTGGCGCTATTTTTTTTTTGTTTTTCGTCGCTATCTCCGTGTCGCACGGCCGAACAATTTCGCCGCGTTATTTTTTTATATTGTAAAGTACGAGAAAACGGCGGCGGCGGCAACTACGCACGGACAATTGTTGTTGTCCCGCCCCCCGCCGCCCCGCGCTAGCTGGCGCGCGCGCGCACACGAACCACCCCCCCGCCAGCCCGCTGTCCGTTCTACGGGCTCCGCCGCCGCTGTATCAAAAAGCTGTATCATTGCAACGGTGTTACGTCCCGCGGTGGTTCGCAGTCGCGTCGCCAGCCGCCGTGATAACCGCCGTCGTGCACTCGCTAGCCCGCAGCAGATAATAATAATAATAATAATAATAATATTTCGATTATATCGCAAACACAAGTAACAACGTCGTCACGTCGCCGTGTTTGTTTTTATTTCCCTCCCCGTCGGTTAGGTCGGTCGTTCGGCGAACGCGCGTTTTTCCGCGTTTTTTCTCGCCGTCGAAAACGGGCACCCGTCACCGATTAGCCGCCGACGTTCGCAACGCGTCTACGCCCGCCGCAAACGCGCGCGATAATAAACACTGTCGTTCGCGATCGCACAGACAACTTTTTCCCTCGTAACCGGTACGGCCGGTGGTGCGCGATATGCGATCGTCGCCGTCCGCGGCGGTGTCACCACGTCCTCGGCGCCGAGCCTTCCGTGTGCGGCACGGGCGCTGAACGGGCGCGACGCGACGCGGACGGACGGACGCGCATGACGGCGGTCGGCCGTTCCGCCGCCGTCGCACACCGCCGCGCGGACACCAAAGACGACCGGCGGCGTCCGATCGCACGGCCGTCGAGTGACGACGACGACGACGACGACGACCGCGACCGCGGACGTTCCAACGGGTCAGTAGAGTGTAGCGTATGGTGTCGCGGCTTTTTTTTTATTTTTACGGTGTCCCGTCCGTTTTGAGATTTCGGCTATTGACAACCCGACAACACGTAACGGACATTGCGGCGGGACAGCGTGTATGAAATAAAATAAATTACAAACGGGTCCTCGCGATTCACAGACAAATGTGTGTCGAGGCGATCGCTTCCACGATGACGCGGATTCACAGTCTGTTCGCCGTTAACGCGTCGTCGGGTTGTCTCGGGAGGTCCCCCGTTCGGCGCAGCGAGGAAGATCCGTCATAGTAGTTTTACTGTTCGGCGTTCTTTTCGTCATTCAGCGCCATCTTATCAGTTTTCTGGCGAACGATTTAAATCGTCGATTCGGCGCTCGAGAAGCTACGTCCGATACAGAAGCGAACGCTTGTGATCTACTCGTGATTTCCTAATGGCGTTTATATGTGCGCGCATCTTTCCCACGAGGGTGGTTTTGCTGGAAGCCAGCGGTGTAGATTTAACCGTGCCGCTTGTTACGCTATTGAGCTGCGTGTGTCTACTCTTCTCACACGAGCGCTGCCTTACTCGGGACCCCGCTGTACTATAAGCAAGCATTCGTACCCGGGAGTCAACCCGGGATCTTTTTACTGAGGTCACTTAAATGCAAAACCTTTTGAGATTATTGATCCAAGTAGGCCACGACGTCCACAAACGATTTGACAAACGCGTTCTCGGTTAACGGTTTTTGTTTTTCCTTTATTTTACCCATGGTAGACTGCGTAATTTACACAGTTTGAAAGTTTCGTAGGGATCTGTTTAAATTGTCGTTGTGCGGAAGAAAAAGTTTCCAAGATGCTTCGTGTTGCTCCCCCAAACACTAAAACCGCGAAACACTAAACATTAAATAAAACAAAAAATTAAGACTTGGATAAACATTACGTTTAACTTTCAAAGTAGACATCTATGGTATTACCTCTTAAAAGTAATACTAAAATGTATGCTAATTGTCAATTAAGGTCCTGGGATATGTTAACGGAGTTGCGCATTTTAGGTACTAATCGTAATAAAACTTATACTTATATTGTAAGCACTCACCTAAGCATACTAAAAAAAGATAAGCACCTATTAAGTACCATGTAGATTATTCATATTCTAGTATAACCCCCGAGGCTTTTTTTTTTAAACAACCATTTGCAGATTAAATTAAATCGTGTTACACCAGGCACGTAGCTAGGATTAAATAATTAGGGTGGCCCAGTTATAGCCAATATTTTTCTTGAGTGGCCAACATTTACTGGAATAGGAATACCTGCTAGTTGCTAGTTCTTGCGACTTTATAATAATAATTAATATAATAATATAGATGCATTGTTGTTGTCGTTACTCGTTAATACGACGAGTATGTATGAACGATTTCTATTCTGAGTTCTGATATCTGGTAATCTGACCATAGTGTTCGGAAAGACAATTATGTAAAAATACAAGTAGTAAATATGATAATAGAAATTTTAAAATATGTTTAATTTTTTTACCCAATTATTTGAGCCTTGGGTATTTCAACAATATTTCAATATAATGGGGTGGCCAACAGGGTGGCCTCTAAATATTTTGGGTGGCCGGGCCACCCCAGGCCACCCCTTAGCTACGTGCCTGTGTTACACTTATTGGAAAAATAATAGCCATTGGCGTCTAGTCATGGGCGTTTCATAAAATTTTAAACTGTAATATTACCCACTTACTTATTTTATATTTTAGTTAGCTACCCACGTATTTTTTTTTAATACCTATTTTATTCCAGTATTATCAAAAATATGAAATTTTTGTTAAAAGCTTAAAAATTTTGTTTATTTAAATAAGGTTAGGACTAACTTTGAATGAAGTAATATCTTTAAAAATTAATTGTTAATTCATGTTATTTGATTGATTTTAAATTGATGTAATAATTTTCAATGAATAGCATCAGTCATTTTCAAATCCATAGTACCCAACAATAGTGTTTTAATGTACCCAGATGTAGGCAGTACCTACATAAATGCGGGCATAAATGTTTGATTAAATAATTTTTCCCTCAAATAATAAAATATTTTAATAATTATTATTAGAGATACAAGTAAATATAAATAATTACATAGCATAAAAATATACACATAATATAGTAAAGAAATTTTTTTAAATGAAACGCCTATGCCTTCTTAGCCAGAAGTATTAAATATATTATAATTTGTACTTACGATTGGGTTTATATTAAAAAAAAAAAATCAATTTTAAAAATTTTAAATAAAAATCAATTTCCTATGACATCAATAGTGAGTAACTATCGAGTTAGGTTTTTTTAATGAAACTAATTAAATTTATTACGTTAAGTTTTGAAAAAAAAAAAAATAGTTGTGGATTATTTTACTCCAAGATTTATCTTTTTACAGTATATATACTTCTAGTACAATAATTGATTGCAACTAGGTAGTTTATTGCAAATTGAAAAGCAGAAAATGGTAGAAAAAAACATATCTAACTGATGTAAAAGTTACAAACATATGCGTGTAACATTTAAAATTAGAAATCAAAATAATCGCTATTTAAGAGCAACAATTTATTTTTTTTAGTCATGATACTACCTTACATTGATAGTAAAATACGTACTCGAATACATACACAGTTCATCAATAAAATTGATTTTTTTTGTAGGAAGAATTGTTTTATAACTGTAATTGTTTTCACTTCTTTTTAGTATAGACAGGTAGTTTTTTTATTGTTGTACCTGAACAAATCGGATTAAATCTAACTATACCTAACTAAATGTGACTATTTATGTTTGTTTTGAAATTAAAATTTTCTAATTTTCAAATAATTTTATATTTTTATAATATTAATAGCAATTACCTTATTACTTTTGTTTATAAGTACCTAGTCAAAAATAAGTTGGCTGTAATAACTCCTATGTTTATTATTTTACTTGTTATCTATATATTAATTTTAGGTGTTTTATTCTAACTTGTTTTATTTAATTGTTGTGTGTATTTTTTTTAGGTTTATAGTGTAATATGAACTAAATAAAATGGAAAGTCGAAAACGGGCAGGAAATTCTTCTGGTAGTTCCAGTACATTTGTTAGTACATCTGCTAAACTTCCAAAAAAGAAAGGTATGACGAAAATAATCTCTTAACTACTTATATTAATTAATGAGTCGTGTTCATTGAATCTACTTTAAAGCTATTTATTGCTTAGCTATTGTTTATTGTTGTCAACATGAATTATTTTCTAATAGTAATAGCTAATAATATCAAAAATGTATTTGTCAAGTTAAACTAACGTTTAAAATATTTCCAGACCTAAACTAAACAAAAGTCTTATAAAGTATTTATTTTGAATGAATACAATTTTGTGTGAAACTCGTTTATAACTTTATGTTAGAGCTTATACAAAATATGTAATTTTTCTTTTTAACAAAACTGTAAAATAATTAATTCATAAAACAAAAATTACCACAAATAAGTATTAATACTGTTTAATTTTTATAAATAGTAATATTTATTTTTTTTGGTTGTTAGATAAACAATTACGAATGATTAATTAATATTTTTAAATTAAATTAAGTTTTTTTCATTAACTAATGTTAAACTATTTGTGTTTATGAATTAGCTCTTTCTGTTAGTGACATTTGTAGTTAACTGCATGAAATCAACTGCATACTTATGTACAACTAGATACTGTTCATCTTATAAAAATTCTTAAAATATGTCCTTGGTTTTCAGAAAATGAAAAGGCAACTAGTGAAAATGACAATGTTACGAGTACACCAAAAACTACTAGAGGAAATAGCAGCTCAAAAAATCCAATTTCCAAACCAGTGGTTAAGCACGCTTTACGACAACAAGCAAAACGAAGACGCAAAAACACTACTATTGCTGCTGGAAATGTAGCGCCTCTTCCCAGAATTGTTCTCCCTTCAAATCATCAGATTAATAGTAAATAACATATATTATTTGACACACAATACATGATATAAATTAGCCTCTTTAATTTTTTAAAAATTAAATAATACTACTGGCTTTTCAACTATGAGGAAAATTTTAGTTCAACATTTACATGTTAGTGATAATTTAACACTAACATGTAAAATGTTTATATTTTTATGTTTTATCTCTGATAAAACATAAAACAATATGTACCTAATGTGTTATGTACAGTAATTATTGTTTTATGACAACAAAACACAGCTTGATACAAGGAATGTTAACATTACCCCTTCTAATTTAATGTTCTTTGTGGTTTAGAATAGGCGCATCAATACAAGATTTTTTTTTCAAGCTGGGTGTACAACAAAAGCTGATTAGCTAAATTTTAAAACAAAGAGCAATTATCAAAAACAACCAACCTATATTTTGGGAGTGTTGTGTAACCAGCATTGAGTTTATCTAAAATTGTTTAGGTCGTTTTGTTGTATTGGTAACTGTTAAAATAAATCCAATATGTATTAAAGTTTAAATTGGTTCATACAAAATAGGTATCTAAACCAGGATTCCCGCTAATAGTTTGAAAATTATTTTATTAAAAAAGTAATAATTTTAAATAGTTAAGTTGCTTACATAATCTTCCATTTTAAATTAACCAGTTTTGGTCAAAACCACAGATGCATAATATATAACAATACATTAATTTGTACACATCTGTGATCAAAACAAAGTTGTATTTAATTGTGTTTTTAAACACAATTAAAAAACATTCAAAAAGTGTTCAACTAGGTATTTTTTATATAATGTTTAATATAAATGTAAAAACTAACTACTAAACTTAAAACGTTTGTTTACAGTAAGAACTTTTAAATTATAGTATTTTAATAAATATATTTATAACTGAATGTTATTGTGCTGATGCAGATGATAATGGAGGAGAAACTAGAGTACCAACAATGATTGAAGTCTTGTCATCTATACCCGGATTTAGTTTGACAAAGCCACGTAAACGCCCAGGTTCTAAAAAATTATCGGCTGCTGCTCAGTTACAACAAGCAAAAGCTGAAGGATGTGTGGATTTAGAAACACCAGATTCTGTACTTACGCAAATCAATTTAAAAAGTTTGTTGAATAAGCAAACATTTTCAATGCTTCCACGGCTCTACCAACTTAAACTTACTCAAATGTTACCACAAGTTGACCGAGAAAGTTTGAGTGAGACACAATCTGATTTTAGGTAAGTCATAAGCTATTTCAATGTTTAATTAATTTTTTTAGTAATACAATAAATTGACTACAATTTTTTTTTTTTTTCTAGATCCTTAGTAAACTCGTCTGTGCTAAATAATGAGTTCTTTTCACAAGCTTGTCTTGAGTGGACTGAAAGACTAGCAGAAGGAGAATTCACGCCTGAAAATCAGCAAAAAATGAAATTGGATGATGATCGGGAAAAGAGCAAATTAGATCCGTTTAAAGTAAGTTTTTAAAAAGCAATTAAAATATCTATAAAGGTTTCATTGCTCTTTCTATCACTTTTCAGTATGGTACTCATTTTTATAAAAACGATGCGAATTGAGGCAAAATCAATTAATCACATAAATTAATCATTTATCAACTAATATTTCATGGAATTAATTATTATATTTTACAGCAAAACTAAATTTTATTAATTAAAAAGTTTATAGCTAAAACAATTATTGATTTCATTCTCTTAATAGCACACATTCCATACTAAAAAAAAAAAAAAAACCAATGATCATTAAATTATATTTATGTAAAATCAATTCATTATTGGTTTTACATTATCATAGTAATAATCACAAACACAAAAAATGAGCTCTCTTAACCATCTACCTAGTGGCAATTTATTAGTAGAGGTTATATCAGTACAAGCTTAGCTGGGTATGCTACCGTGGAACCTTGGCGAGAGACCAACGCTCATCTTTTGTGCTCCCGATTACAGAATTTGTTTGCGGTTTTGAACGTATTGATCAAACAATTCTTCAATTTTACTTTTTATTCACTCTTTATTCATCAAGATTTCGACACATTTATAAAACTATTTTGGTCGTATATAAAATATGCTATACGACATTGCTTGTTTAGCTTTCAATGTGGTTGTAGTGTAAAACTTGTCTGTGATTAAATGTATTTTGTAAAATCTTTTTTTAAACACCTTGTAAAAATACTTAGGACTCATATAAACTAATTAACAACATTTATAATTTCAGTTGAAGTACTTTGAACCTGTCTGGGGTGAAAGTAAAACATCAAATACACCTGTTGCGGACTGTAGTAAACCTAAGTATGAAAGAACCGAAACTATTACAGCTCCAGTAAATTCACCTCCTATTACAACAAACGTTAAAATAAATGCAACAGAATCAAATAAAAAATGTTTGGCATCTGACAAAACTAAAAGTGAATGTATCCAAAAAAGTAAAAATGTCCAAAAAAGTGAAAACATCCATGTAAGTGAAAAGGTGGTTCATACGGAAAGTGAACACATCCATGTAAGTGAAGACATTCACGAAAATGAAAATATCCATTTAAATGAAGAAACTCATGAAAGTAGAGATATTCATATAATTGAAGATATTCAAGAAGGTGAAAATATCCATATAATTGAAGACATTCATGAAAGTGAAAATATACATGTAGTTGAAGATATTCACGAAAACGAAAATATTCATATAATTGAAGATATTCAAGAAGGTGAAAATATCCATATAAATGATGAAATTCAAGAAAATGAAAATATCCATGTAAGTGAAGAAGAAATTCATGAAAATGAAAATCTCCAATTTAGTGAAGACATTTGTATAAGTGAAAATACAATTGAAGACAATTGTTTAAGTGAAAATATCCATAAAAATGGAAGTATTGAAATAATAATTCCATGGAATTCAGTTCATTCCTCCACAAATTCTACTGTTATGGAACCAATTATAGAGGATGTGGTTTTACCAATTGTAAACAATGTAAGTAATCATGAACACATTTTTTTCTTAAAAATTTTTATTTTTTCATGATATTGAGATATGAGTATAATATTGACTTCCTTTGTACATTTTTAAAATATTAAATAGTAATAAGTTCTATTACTATATTAAATGAAAATGAAAAAAAGGAAAATTTTTTTTTTTTTTTTTTTTTTTTTTTTTTTTTTTTTTAGCATAACTAAATATTACAACCCTTTAGGCACAATTATATAAATATAAATAATTTAATAATTCCTAAATTATTGTTGGCTTAATAACTTACGTATGCGTTTCTAATTAGTTTTTATGATTTTACATTGTACCATTTTGGCTACAATTTAATTCTTTGATTCATCTTCAAATCTAATTTGTATGTATAAATCAACATACTAATTATAGCTTATAACAAATAATTAGAAATTTACCAGGCTAAGAACAAAACTGTATAAAAGTATAAAATTAAAACTATGTTTTTAATGATAATTTGTACATTTTTATTAATATGATTACAGAATGATGACATTGAAGTTGATAATCTATCCAAAAATGAAATTGAAGATAGTGAAATTGAAATTTTGACTGAAGAAGAAAAAATCAATGATTTGAATTTGGATGAGACTGGTTCAGAGATTAGAAACTGGTCATCATTATTGAATGATGATTTGGACACATTAATGCCAAAATATAATTGTGTTTCTATATCTAAAGAAAAAGAACAAAATGATAGTGAAGTCAAATTAGAGTTAGAAGGTAAGGCTCGTGTTTTTACAATAGTCAATTAACAATAACAAATTCTTTCTAGCACTGTAGTTTTCAACATGGACTGTATAAGAATGATGTTACTTACCAGTTAGTTCTAATTTTTTTTTTTTTTTTTCTATTCAATTTTAGCATTTGTCAGTAATAAGAAGTTTCTATTATATAAAGTTATACAATTTAGATTAACAGTGCCGTACGGTTACCAATTTCAAAATGTTTAATACTGTTATTGATTTGTCACACAGTTCTAGAAAGAATTTACTGTTTTTGGTTGCAATAAACTTATTTGCATGTATTATGTTTCCAGTTACTTTGACTCAAAAAATTGAAGATTCAAATTCATCAACCAGTAAAATGTCATCAAATGGTGTCAACCAAAATAAAAACACTGTTAAAAAACTTTCAAAAACTGTTCCTTCAGCTGTGGTTGTTCAGATGCCTAATACCATTCAGCCTTTAGTTATAAATTCTTCAAAAAGTTCTCCGTTACCTAGTACATCATCATTATTTATAACTCCATTTCGTCAATCATCTTCTGTGCGAGATTCGTGTGTGCCAAATGATGTTTCATACGTAAATACAATATCTAATGTATCTTCCCCTTCTGATCGTCCAGTTACCCATACTTATGTGTCATCAATTAAATCATCACAAGTAAAATAATAATACATTTTAACTTAAATTATTGTTGAGACATTCAAAAATGTAATACATTTTCTGTATTTATTTTCAATAGAGCTCAAGTAGTTGTGGGACAAGTAGAACTAGTGGTAGATCGACATCGAAACGACCGCCTGGTGAAATTAACTTAGAAAGAAGTTACCAAATATGTCAAGCCGTTATTCAAAATAGCCCAAATCGTAATCAACTTAGGTGTCAATTAAGACCTCGTCCTCCGACAGTATTAATTAGCAAAAACTCTACGTAAGTTTAATAAGTGTGTATACGTATGTATTTATTATTTATTTTATTATTTCGTTTTAGTATGAGAAGTATATCTAAACCGCCTGTACGAAGTATAAATATCAACAACAGTTCTCAGCCAATGGTCGTTAGACATCTCATCTCATCTCCCCGTGGGATTCCTGTAACAATGTCTATTGTGCCACCATATACATCATCAGATGTAAGTTTAAACATTTAAATATTATTCAAGACTTAGTGAAGTGATATAAAGCTGGTATAATTGTAGGCAAAAATACTGTCACACTTCTATTAGGTATAGCTTATGCCAAAAATATTTGTGGTTTTTTCTGTTTTTCACTTTGTTGAATAATTTATAATCAACAGTTAACATAATAACCATAGTCTAGACTATAATAAATATAGTAATTAAATACTAAATATAAAACAATAAATAGTTTATCTATATTATTTAACTTAACCAAAGATTCTAAATTCTACAAAATTAAAGCTTGAATGTATACTTATTTTGTTGCCAACTGAAATCCAAGTGATATTGTGTATACCATTTACAAACTTACTATTTTTTTTTTTTTTTTAGTTACTAAATATTAATTATTATAGATAAATTCATGTAATTTTTGCAAAATTTCTTAATTTTTTTGTTGTTGTGAATTATAGTGTTGGACTAGGCCTAGGTAGCCTGGGCCGTAGTTTTGCCTGTGGCTATAGTACAAAATTTGGGTATTTTGTAGAACTTTTAGTTTTTAATATAAAACATTTCAAATATCTTAATTTTTAAATTCTGAAACAATATATTCTTATAATTGAAACATGCTTCGGTTCTTATCTAAGTGTGTTCTATAGGTAATATCTATAATTTTTACCTAGAATAATTGGGTATAAATCAATGAAGTTCATCAACTAAACTGTTTCATTTACTATTGTAGATACCATTTCTATTGTGTAAAACATTGTTTTAAATATTTTATAGCAACAACAACAGCAACAACTTGTGGAAAAACAAATGGGGCAGTATTTGTTAGTTCAAAGATCTGGTGGAATAACAGGAATACGTCGATCATCTAGTGCGCCTCCTACCAACAACAAAATAGTACCAATTATGAATGGTGGTCGGCCAGCAAGTGTTGGTATACAAGTGTCTACATATACACAGCCTCCACAGCCAGCTAACGATTGCTCCTGTAGCCTAAATGCCTTGGTAGTGTGTAAAAAATGTGGTGCATTTTGTCATGATGATTGTATTGGCCCATCAAAACTTTGTGTTACATGTCTTATTCGATAATGATGCTCAGTTTAATTTTAAAAAAACTTATTTAAACACATTGCACCGATTCTTCCATAATGAGGATTGTGTTGTAAGTATAATAATTTATTTGTTGACATACAAAAATGAAAATTTTATAGTCCGTTATGCCTTGTAAAATTTTTGTCTCTATGAATTTACGACTATTTTTTACTATGCAGTTTCATAAATTACTAAGGTTTTACTTGTCCAATTTTTCGTTCTGTACTCGTAATAATGTCTATTGTGTTTTGTAAGAAAATCGTATAATACAAAATGGAAATGCAAAACGATTTTTTAAAATAAATGTAATGGCATGACCATATAATAAAACCATAATAATCATGAGTTTAGATCAGGGCGCGAAATTTCCACTCGCCAGCTCGCCATTGGCGAGTAAATATTTATCGTTGGCGAGTAAGTTTCATCTTTTAAAAGTATTGTAAAATAGTAGTGGCGAGTAACAATTTTAGTCTGGCTAGTACCTTTTGAACTGAAATTTCATGCCCTGGTTTAGATCCATTTTAGGAACAAAAGTTGGAAACATATAGTCTTGGTTGCATCAGAATTTCTGTTAAATTCAAAATCTGCATACTTTTCATTTTTACCTGTAAAAATACGTAGGTTAAAACTGCACACTGTTATTATGAAAATATTTAAGGAATGCCTCCTTTATTTCAAAGAAAATAACGGCATCATTATTGACTGAATATTTTATTCTTCTTTTAAAATTTAAATTGAACTTAAATTTTAAAATATTTTGAAAATAACTTTCAATATTACATTTTGTTACAATACATTTTAGTACATTTACGTACAATATGTTTGATTTTTACAAAATAATAATTCAAGAGGTATGTAACACATTAAAACGCATGTTCCAATTTCACAAAAGAAAGTCTCATAAAAACGATCAAAAGCAAGAACTTGGTTTTTACTCATTTTATTTCTTGTTTTTATTTAACTATTTTAACTGTTAACGTTTATTGAAATGATGGGAAAAGATTTGTAAATCGGCAACAATCCTCGGTTGTAGGCACAGTATGGTTTTTGTGCGCCTTTCTTTGTGAATCTTCTGAAAATTAATATAACGACTAGTGAACAACTTTGAACTGAAGCCCAGTGCACACAACGCTTGTTTTGCCGTTAGAATGCTTGACGGTTCATGTACAAATCCATCAGACAAACGTGCACAGAAAATAGCAACACATGTTCTATCACCGATTTCCAGAATGGATTCACGCAACGAAACCAGCAGTGACGTAACTATAAATTAATGGAGCCAACACAGTTGCCGTAACAGCTCCCCGCAAGGAAACCATCAGCAAAACAAGCTTCGTGTGCACTGGGCTTTAGTCAAACACTATTACAAATTTATAAATTGTGTGCGGTTTTTGCCTGTCACTCCTCATGTGAAAATTATAAATGGATGAATTTCTGGGTGTAACGGTTTTGTCCTACTGAAAGTGTGCGGGTTTAGGATGCAATCAGAAAATTCATGTGTGACAAAGACCCTTAAGTTCTTTACTAATTATTTTAGTTGCTTTGTATGGCCCTGATTAGATAACTGTTAAACTAAAAACTAAAAATGTTGAGTACAACCAGAGCTGACATTAAGGGTAGGCTTGTCCAGGTTGTCGTAAAAGGCTCATCAAAACTAAATTCTAATATTTAGCTTCATTTTTGGGCAAAATGGTTTATTGCCTATGGTGCCTACCATTGGTCTTAAGTACAATGAGTATAAATTTTAGTTGTTTACAATATCGATAATATTCTATTGTACTACCTGTTGAAATCATACAATTAAAAAACTAAATGTACACATGTAGATACTTCTTAAAAATGTATACATGTTTATTTATGATAATTTGTACTTTTAAGGTAATTTTTAAACAGCCGTTATTTATTTTTAGTATTGAATGTACATTTAATTTAATATATAAGTAATCGGGGCTGGCCTTAGATGCAACTAATAACTTGTACAACGATTCTGACACCTTGAGGAAGGAATACATTATGTGCCATGTATTAAAATTGTATTTAAAAAATATATTTATATAGGATGCTTGAAGATACTCAAATTGCTAAATTGCTACTTGCATTTACCAAAAGTATCCAAAAATATGTTACTGGTGTCGGAGGTTGGCCCTGATAGGCTTTAATAACATAGTAACATATTGAAAACAAATAATGGTTTCCCGTTATTACTACTTACACAATTACATTTTGTGAATTATACTGTCTGTGTAGTGTAATTTATAACAAAATTGCAAACGTGTTAGTAAAATCAAATTAAAAAACAAATTATTATGACGTGTTAAATCATCAGAGTCTATAAAAACAAATCCACGTTTTATAAATTAAACATATTCTTAAAAATAATTTTATCTGAGAAATTACCTTTTGCGAGTACAATTAGCTATTATTGAACATTTCTCAAATAGTCAAAACATATTTACCATTGTTTGACTTTTTTTTTTTTATGTTATTTAGTATTCTCTTAATAATTCAGACAATTTTAATGTATGTTAAACTATAGCATAATACTTTGTAACTACTATTTATTTATCCTTACAACATTTACCATTCATTCTGTTAAGTAGTTTTAATTAATTCATTTATTTTTTTTTAAATATAAAAGAAAATGTTTCACATCACACTATTACAAACATAAGGTATTTAATTTTTAAGTTGTTTAAATCTCATATTTTCCAAATTATTTTTATTAATCAGTTTATTTGTAAGTATTTTTTGTATTTATCATTTAATTTATCGCCGCCAAAATTTGTTTTGTAAATCTTAATGTGAAAAAAACATCACGTTTTTGAGAACGCCCAAATCAGTATGTGATTCACATCACGATAATTCTTCATTGTCAAAATTTAACAAATAATAATCATGCTGCTAAAATCAGTTATGAATTTTGTTTATCACATGTTGTTTGAATAACACAGCCTACACAGCATTTGCCCATCGCTGCTACTGTACATTTTTTTGAATTTAAACTATTTTTTTATTTATTTATTTTTTTTTTTTTATGTAACTATTTAATGAAAACAAAAACCATTTTTTTTTTCAATTTCGATAGTTACTGAACATCCAAATAACATCCATCTTTACCCTCAAGGTATGATCCTAGTTTGGACGCCCACATAAAATTCCAATTACCTATCTATGTCAAATTTAATTAAATAAATGTGATCTAGATAGCACTCGACTCTTCGCATACTGTGTTAATAACGGCAAATAAAATCAGCTGAAATATAATTGTTAAGAGTAAAAATAAATTCTGTTTGAATGGACTGACAATTAATTGTGATTGAATGGTTGCCAAATGTTTTTTTTCGGTGATAGGATTTTGTCATCTTACTATGTTCTTTTTAATGTAATTTTGTATTGTTTTAATGTAACAATGTTTTATGTTTAACTGATAGATTATTTTCATTCATTCATGTTTGGTTTATTTATAAGTATACTTGAAATATTATTCATTATTATATTTTTGTTCAGAGACAACTATTGAAAAATAGTATATTATTCAAAAACACAGTTGATATTTCTATTTATATAAATGATCGTGAATTATACCTTAATATAATACTTAAATGGTTGTATAAAATGTGAGAATATACTTCATAATGACTTGAAAGTGAAAATCGTTAGCTTATTTTGTAAACAAAAACTTTAAATGACACACAATTATTGTTGGTAGTACCTGGTCTTGAGCTTGGGTCGAGTGTGCGTCATCCAAATGAAAAATAAATTCGAAATCTGAAACACGGAACAAAAGATGTTGTGTTGCGTATGTTATCAAATTTTCCCTTTTAAAACCATTATAATATTTATACAAGTTGTAGGTAGACTTAACATAAAAAAGAAGAAATTAAAAATTGATATTCATAAATTTCAGATTTACTTAAGTTTTTGTTAAGTTTTTGTTTTCACATTATGATTAATTTTTGTAAGTGTTTATTTTTATTTTATTTTATACCATTTTAACTGAATGTGTCCTATGTTTAAAAACGTTTAAAAATCAATAAACTATTTGCTTAAACGAATAGGATGTAGTGATTTTGTTTATCTTTTCTCTCAAATTATTGTTCCATTTATTATTTGTGTAGTATATCATATATTGATAAGATATTCAAATAGTCCTTATTATTATTTTTTTTTTTTTTCTAACTAAAAACATATTTTTTCATCAAACACAAAATAATACAATATTTGATGTTATATTATAAATATATTTATATGAAATATATAATGTTTTTTTTTTTATTTATTTAGTTTTATAACAAAACTACTAGATACTAAATGGTTAAGCATTTATTTAGATTAAAAATAAACTCTGTACATAAATATATTGATTCTCATTTTGTTTATGCCATTGTAATAATGTTGTTAATCAACTTGATCACAAATAGGTGTAATAAACAATTATTATTAAATAATATATTTTGAGTTATTTGACTTATTTATTTACATTTAACGAAAAAAAGGGGGATTTGTTGATGAAAGGGTCAAGTGCCATTAGCACCTAAAGTGATTTTATTACATGAACGCGTTACAGTCCAACACACATTTCTGTACAAGAATCACGCTGATCTGACGTATCGTTTCTGAGTTAGTGAAAAGTTAGTAAAGTGTTATCTACGAATATATTGTTGGTTGTAGGATATAATTAAGGGTCCATAGCACTTGAGCACCTACATTTTAGTTACCAATTTTCAATATGACAAGTGTAAATGGAACCTTTATCCACTGAAATTATAACTATGTCGTGTCTTTATTACTGAACGATAAATTTTTCGATGGCAACGTACTACGGAACATTCTCAAGTATTATGTTATAAAGTGAATAATCGTTTGATACGCGACTGTGGTGTATCACTAACATTTTAAAGGAGCAAGCATTTTTATTAATCGTAGAAGAAATATTTTAACCTAATAAGATAAAATAAAATAAATAGAGACCTAATTATAAATACCCCGTTTTTTAAATTTTAACTGTTTAATTTAATTATTAAGATAACTTCAAAAACTACTTCTGCTAGTTTTTAGATTACCGTAACATTCATTTGTCTTTTGTTAGTGGACTTTTTTAATAATTAATCGTTCAATTGAAATGGGGTTTGCGGTTGTAAAATTTGGGTGCTCGCTCGCTCATTTTTTATTTCTGTTCACCCATTCTACGACAGTTAAAATGCTCGCTCCTTTAAAACTGGCTAGCTTACCTGGTCTCGTTAGTTAACCTTCTACGCACGAAATACGATAAAAATTAAAAAATTATTAGCTTAAAGTCGATTCCTCCCTTCCTCCCCTAAACTGAAATTGTTTATTTATTTGAATTTTAAATCGATAAATAAAAAATAGTCCGACTTTTCGCCACTGAGAACGCGCAGTTAGTTTTTTGCGATTTTAAAAAGGTTTGGATCAGTGTTTGCCAAGTTCTTTTACTCGCGGAACCTTTGCAGAAAATTGAACGTTTTGTGGAACCCCCGTACAATTTTTCTATAATAACAATATGTTTTGTACACTTAAACAAGCGAGTTCCGGCTTATTCTTTGTCTTTGTACACGCTGAAAAGCCAGTTTCACACAAGTAGGAAATTGCAAATGGCAATAAAATGGTGATAGCCTTTGTGGAAAACCGTTTGTAATCACTTTCCATGGCAGTTCAGAACTCCTCGATTTTAAGCGACTCAAACTTGATCTTCAATAATTGAAATCTGAATTATTCAGAAGAACATTTTATTACAAGTAAACTTTCGTATTCAATGGATGACGGTACTCTTGGCTTTTTCTGAATCGGAAATAGATTTTATACCCACAAACTACTACTATCGGAGACCTCGTTTGTTCTTGGAAAGTAGGAGAGTAATCCAGATTTTAACTTAATCGCATGGTCTTTTCTGGATTTATTGGTGTCGCTGAGCTCTCATTTTCACGCGCAAATGTATTCAGATCGGGGAGACATTTTTCCAAATTTCTCGCGGAACCCTTAGGTTCACCAGTTGGGAAACACTGGTTTAGATCATTTTTTTTTTATTTTTTTTCGAGACCAACCTTAAAGATCGAGTTGGGACAGATCTGACGATACGGTTCGGCGCGCGGTGGACAGAGCGGGGGGATTACGGGATTCCGCGCAGGTAGTGGTGGCCACGACGTTACGAAAATTTTTTTTTTAAAAGCTGTGCAATAGCTTAAAAATAAACAATTACTCTGTACTTAATTGAAAAGTTTTAATTAGACTTTTATTACTATTAACTAAAGGTCACGTATCTTTTTTTTACCCGTAAATAATTTGTGAAATTTGCGTATCGAAATGACTTGACCAGTCACTAATTATTATTACGTTCACTTATAAATTGGAATCTAATCAACTGATTACGCCTGTTGTTTTTAAAAAAAAATCGTATAAGTCACCCCCTCGCTGAAAACAGGGCCGGAGACGCCCCCTCACCACCGTGGCCGCTGCGTGTGGACGGGACTCGACGGGCGTCGTCGACGCGCACTCGGCCGCGACACGTTCCGCGAGGCGGCGGCGGAGCGCGGGCGGGCAGATCCGGGCGGCGCGGCCGCGTCCGCATGATCCCCTGGTACCCGGGTGGCGCCTGTTCGGTTCTCCCACGCGGACTTCTCGTCGGCTGTCCGCGAACATACGGGGACAAAAAAAAGAAGGTACGAAGATCGCGTCGCCTTGTGCCGTGCGCGTGTTCTCTTGTCACGTCACGTTACACCAAACGTCGGCGCGGAGTAGGCGTGTGTAGTCCTTACAACGACCTTTTTTTTTTTTTCCTTTACGAGCGGTAACGTCTCTAAAACGATACGCGGCGTGAAAGATTGAAAAAAAAAAGTTACACGAAAAAAAAAAAACCGAGTGAAATTTTACCGAAAACGTTTCAAGTAGGTAACGGATTTATTTACACGAAAAACAGGTGCGATAGTGTCCGGGTTACGAATACTGTCGAGCTACTGAACGTTAGAGTTTTCTCCGTAAGAGATTTAATTTTCGACAAAAAGTCTTGAAACTCTAACACGACGGCGAGTGCGCTGATACCATAAAAGATGGTCGCGATTTTTTTTTTTTTTAGTCGTCCAACGTTGGACAAAACGGTCGTAACTCGGTCGTGCCTTTGACTTGTTTCAAAAAAAAATTAGTGACTCGCACAAATTCGTTGTTTTGAAAATTGTCGAAAAAAAAACGGCCCGATAGAACGCGGACAAAAAAAAAAAAGTGTTGAAAAACGGTGCGGATTTGGTCGTAGATGATGAAATTACGCGCTCGCTATCGATATAACTCCTCAAACAATACGGTACAAACGGTTTTCACAAATTTAAACTATTACGTTTTTATTTGTTAAATACGTTTTTTTGTACCGGGACGCAATGCTTTAAACGACGACAATATTGAACTCGCTCAGCACTCTCGAAGGCAACGATTTCGCGTTGCTTTCGGCTATTGTATTGAACGTGAACTTCTAAACTGGCGACCTGTTCATTATTTTCGTGTTTTTTTCGCGACGTTTTATTCTTTTTTTTTTACAACGTTTTTTTATCAAGCGCGTGTGTTCTCCTAAAGGCGCGTATACATGTGCGAGCCGAACCCACCGCGAACCGATAACGACAATTATTGAGACGGCGTGTCAAACATCCATCTCGCAAACCGCGATCCATCGATAGTCGGTTTTTTTCAACGAACACAACGCGAACTTAGTGGGACGGCGCGTTGACAGGTTCGTCACTTTTCAACCATTAATTTCATTTATTTTTGCCTCAAATTAATATAATAGTATTCAGATTGATATAATATTATTAAATTTATATTATTTAAAATATTCCAAGTATTCAAATTTGTTTATTTTTAATATGGAGTGGTCAGAAAAAGAAACTATTCTTTTAATAGTTTGATAACTATACAAAAATAAAACTTTATTATTAAACGTGAAGATCATTTCAAAAAAAACATTTAAAAGAAGACGCGTGGAGGGAACTATAGCCGCTGCTATAGTTGAGAAGTCAATAATCGATGACTGCAAAAAGAAAATCGTTTGTTTGTTGGCTTCTTTTCGATGGGAGAAAATAAAAG